>OZ005746.1:1035198-1295198 GCA_963930835.1 Spongia lamella | reverse complement strand
CTTGAGTAAGGTAATAATTGTCAGGTGTAAAATTGATATTTCCCGCCCCAAGTACACATACACATATACGTACATACAGACATACATGCATTACACACACACACACACATACAATCGTCAAATTTAATTCTTGCTTATACAGTATATTTACACATATATACATACATACATACATACATACATACACACACACATACACACACACACACACACACACACACACACACACACACACACACACACACACACACACACACACACACACACACACACACACACACACACACACACACACACATACATACATACATACACTGATACATACAACTTGCCACAAATCGCAATCAGTAACTATGAGACACATTATTATAAAATAAAATATCACATCAAGGATCATGTTATGAATGAATCTACTTATTATGTTATAATAACCATCATAGGCCAATTCAGCAAGTTAGTGAAAGGTCCTTGAAGCCATGCTAATTATTAAATGCCGAGAGATACTGTAATAGTGCCTATGCTAATGATGCAAGTATGCTACGACACACGTACGTACATACAATGATGTACAATGACAATAAATTGTGGTTGGAAAACTATGGTCTAAGATTATTGGAAGCTATCCAAGGTGGACATGCTATACTAGAATAATTTATGGAAAAGTTAAAATTTGCAAGTGCACACAATATCTACAATTTGGTAACTAAAATGTCATGGCATAAACCAAAGTCAATGAAAAATAGATGAAGTAGTTTGCATAACTTTGCAAGTAAAATCTCTATGCTAGGGATTTGAAGTTAGAATTTTGGGTTCAAGTAGTAACTTAGCGTAGCATGTACATTATGCAGTACATGTACGTACCAGGTGATTTTAGCATATCACGTGCATGCACGAATGTATACACACACACACACGCACACACACACACACATACACACACACGCACACGCACACACACACACACACACACACACACACACACACACACACACACACACACACACACACATACACACATACACACACATTATGACAACGCCAAGTTGAATAGCACTTTCTTATTGACTTGTTCTGATCACATGATGACCCTTAATACAAATAATGAAATTCTATATTTATGTAGTGTGCAGGTGATGTCAAGAAACTGCTATTCAACTTTGCATGGCTTCTACGGATTTGCAATATTAATCGCAATCACCAAAAACTTATACCATATAGCGCAAAACTTTGATGAATTGGGGGTTAAGAGAAAAACTTGAGAAGTAAAATTTTGTCAAATTGTATCTGCCTTACATGCAAACAGCTATAAAAAAAATTTGAAGGTTAAAATTTTGACAAATTGCAAAAAATCCATCAAATTTGCCAACCTTTCCCCCGTCAAAATTTTGTGCCGTATGGTATGTCATCAACATAACAAATGCAAGGACTGTGTCCCAATGCACCACGTAATGCACCTATCAATGTTAAGCCCTACCCCCAGTACGTGATTGGGTGGGGCATTATCAAGCTGGGATTTGATGCAAATTTAAAATTTTGCTCTGAGGGTGGCATTTGAGCTGATTGAATTATAATTTTAGGTATTGACTTTATTACAACCATGCTAAGTTAAATCCCCTCTTGTCTCTACTTCAGCATGTGGTGGATTTGATCACAAGGTAATTCAGCCCCAATCTGGAGGATGGTTATGTCAAATCCTCACCCTTCCCATACTAGGGGGTAGAGCTTAACATTGATAGGTACATAAGAGACTCTGAGCTGGCAGACTGTAGTGAGTAATGTGCCCATAGGCAGATTTGGGGAGGGGCAAGGGGGCCATGCCCCCAACTTCACCTTTTGCCCCCCTACTATAAAGGTACAGAAATATCCTTCACAGAAAGTTTAACTAATTTTTTATTGTTTTATGCTTTGTAACATGAATTACCCTATAACTTTAAGGGGGTTGTACCCCCCAGACACCCTGTTGCCCCCCCCCCCCTCTCAGTAGGTCCTAGATTCACCCATGGATGTGCCTATAATTAATTGTAATTATTAAATATTTAAACAGGAAAGACTGCATCAGCAAATAATGCCGGTTTCAGCAGTGTAAACATAGTAGTATTACAGGACACTGCTTAGCCGTATGGGGTAAAATTATGGTCAGGGAAAGCACGAACCAAAATATTGGAATCATGCCATTTCATCGTCTACCCTTACACCAAACGTTAACCAGACTCACCTCAGTATAGTTTGGCTCCCAGCCTCACCCCAGCCCTCTTTTGACTGAGAAATACGAGGATAAATAATCCCGGCGTCCCTCTACATGCGCTGTAAACCCAGTACTCATATAGCACGAAGTGAATCGCGAATATAGACTATATTTCTATACTCCCTCCCCCCTACTTATAGACCATTTTTCCATATTCTCGTCTTTTGTATTATGAACTATGCTTCTATATTCTTTAAGATATAAGGTTGTTTGCATGTGGCAAAGCTACCGTACAACGGGAAACTTTTACCGGCGAAGGGAAAAGTTGACGAATTTGACGAATCAGAGTGGATTCGCCAAAGTTTAACCAATCAATATAGCCAAATAAGCGCCTTTATAATGTTAAGCAATAGAGAGATGTCAAGCAATTCGTCAAATTTTCCCTTCGTAAAAGTTTCCCGTTGTACGGTATGACATTAGATCGATACTTGAAGAAGAAGAAGAAGGACCTTCCAGATATCTCTCATTGGCAATTCATCCGACGATAATTGCTTCGATGAATCGTGAAGTGGAAGCTACGAGTGTGAGTACTTCAGGATCTGTGCCAGCAACTACCAGCAGCAAGCGTCAGCCATACAACAAGGTACCCGCGGATACAACTCTCCATTTCCCACTCCGTCATTTATTGATGTGCCAGAAACGATTATAAATTAAGCGCCCACAAATAATTTATTCGGCGCTGTGATTTATTCAGTAGTAAAATATTTTCGACACAACTGCCAGGGGACGAAAATATTTATGCTTGAAAATAGTTGTAAGTGAACTATTTTAAGTTGAATAATTTCCGAACTACGGTAGATCATCGGAGGAATAAATCCTTCTGAGAACTTGAAGTGCACAATACGAGCTTGTGGATCTTTGTCATCAGTCAATTTCACATTATCTGGTAGCTTCAATGGTAGCATCGGTGGAACAATGAACACTCGCTTTTCACTGACTGGGGGTTGATGCAACTCTTCCAGGAAGTACGTGTTGCTGTGCACTTCAGCAACAAACCCAAAAAGCTGAGCAAACTCAATGGCCTGCTTTGTGCTCAGTGGGAGACCAAATTTCTCCTGCTCTTTATTGAACTTGCTTACCATGAAAGTAATAAAATCCTCCTGCAAGATGTCATGATCTCTCAGCCTCTCAAATTGCAAACCATAATTGATTTCTAATTTGTATGGATGGGCAATTATAAGATCAGAGAACAGCTTGGTAGGCCAATCAGGTGACAGCATCACCATATCTCTCAGTGATTTGACTTGAGGGAAGTGCAGGATGGTTCCTTTGCTTTGAATTCGAAAATGTGCAAGTGTACCTTTCATGATCAATTCTTCACTGTCTGGCTTAGCCAAAAAGCCACTATCATAGGCAATGCTATAAAACTCTGTTGTAGAAATTGCTGTCTTATTAAATGACAGCAGGCTTTTTCAATATTAAGAAACACAATTGGGTGCTGCCTATTTGCTATGTACTGTGATGCTTCAATTAGGATAGACCTCAGTCGATCAAGCACTAACTTGTCACACAACTTATTACTGATGAAGAAGCAATTTTTCATCAGCACTTCTCAACACCTGGTATATGCTTGACAAATGGTTGGTCTTTTAACAACACAACCAATTGCTCAATAATTTCTCTTTGCCTCACTTTGACAGCCTCGTTATTTCCAATCAGATCAATATGTGTGGCAACCAAGAATATAGTGGGTACAAATATTGAGGTTGCACCTAAGCATGCGCCATCTTTACGGATTGAGTGAATGGATTGTAGCCAGTAGCAAACGCTCTCACAACCAGTAGTGATTGGACTGATACACTTTTGTGTGTACATGTATGGATCTTTGCAGCTATAATTGGCCTCAGCTGATATCAAAGTTTTTGGTCGCACATACCTTTTTGCAATGCTGCTTCTGATTGGCCTCACACATTTTTACACCCAGGGTGTTTTTGTTTAGCATATCACTACTTTTTAAAATTATAAACAGATGTTATTACTAGCAAGCAGCAGAGCAGTCAGTGGCGGATCCAGGGGGTTTCATTGGTTTCTACGGAAACCCCCTTTCAAATTGGTATTAATAAATTTATTTACAATCATGCATTAATCAACTACAGTTGTTAAAAGCATACTTTGTACTGTTATACATCCTCTTAACCACTAAAGGTAAACAGGTTTGTCTTAAACTAACCATTTGTAGGCAAACATGCACAAACACGTGCATTTATTATTGATGGGCACCAATTAGAATATCGCGGAATGAGTTGCAAACGGAAGCAAGGTACTAGCATTACCTCTTATTTTACTAAGAAAAGTATACCAGCAAGTAAGTTAATTGTTAGTTACATAAGGAAGCTTGTCAATTCACTGGAATTCGTTAAGCTAGTTCAATGGTACTACTGAGCTATCAATAATGGAAATTCCCAGTTGAAGAAGTAGCTCAACAATTTAGCCATCTCTGTGATATAACTACATAGTCTAGCTTCATTCCTATGCTTTTCCTGGTTTGTTGTATATAGGCGAAGCCGATGCAAGGTCTAGTGAGGTGGGTGCTATCAGCGTGGCTGTGAAGGATATGCCAGGATCCTCAGCAGATAGTATGCTGACTGGAACCACTAACTCAAGTCAGATCGAGCCTGTCTTTGTTGGCAGTGATGATTGTCAAGTGATTGAGGATGGAAATGAGGTCGATTGTCTTGGCATTGTTAACAATGACATTCAGGCGGTTGAGTACGGTATTGTAGGGTCTAACAGGCAATTACCATCAGATGCAGATTCTGTATCAGTAATTAGTGATGGTGGTAATAGTAGTGATACAGAAGTAATAACAGATACCAACACTTTAGCTGTAGACACCAACGTTTGTATGGTAGACCGCATCAATGCTTCAGCAGTTAACTCCAATTCTGTAGCAGCAGCAACTGTGGCTGTCACTGAATGTGACATTGGTAAGCTACTGCTAAGTGGGATCAATGTGCAAAGACTCAATAGGGAGTATATATTTAAAATTTTGTCTTGTGAGCCAATTCCTAATGCTTCTTATCCACGTACACGACCTTATGGGTCTGGTTCTTACAGGCAATTTCAGCCAAGCTGGCTGAGGCAACACCCATGGCTTCACTACAGTCAGCATGTTGATGGAGTATTTTGTCGTGCATGTGTATTTTTTACTCAACATGAAGGTACCGTTGGTGGACAAGCTGCAGGCCAGTTTGTGTCAGTACCTTTCAAAAACTGGGTTGTACAATCACAAAAAATGAATGCACATGCTAAAAGAGATTATCATTTGACTGCAATGATACGGATGAAAGAATTTCTTACTAGGTATAAAAACCCTACAAAATCAATTGATGTAGCTTTTGAAAGAGAAACGCAGCAGCGAATAGAACACAACCAAAAGGTACTACAGTCACTTTCAGAATTATATTACTCTGTGGGAAGCAAGGGCTTCCTTTGCAAGGTCATAGGGATGATAATATCTCTTGGTTTGAGGAAGAAGAAAGCGGTAATCCAGGAAATTTTGTTGAGTTAGTCAAATTTCGAGCAGAAACTGATGATATTCTTCACACACACCTTGAGAATGTTCCAAAAAATGCTCAGTACACATCTAAAACTCCAAAATGAGACGATAGATGTCATAGGTGCACAGATTCGCAATAGCATTTTTACTGAAGTTAGAAAGGCAAAGTATTTCTCAGTTATTGCAGATGAAGTAACAGATGTAGCCAATAGGGAGCAGTTATCTATTGCAGTGCGCTACTGCTTAGATTTCTGTGTAAAGGAAGTGTTTTTGGATTTTGTCCAAGTAGAAAGGATTACTGGCAAGGATATTGCAGATGCAATATTGCAAAGGTTTTCTTCTTGGGAGCTTTGCCTTTCTAATTTACGTGGCCAGTGCTATGATGGAAGCTCAAATATGGCAGGAGCTAAATCAGGTTGTAAAGCTCTTGTTCAGGAACAAGCTCCTATGGCACTGTATACACACTGTGCTGCCCACAAGTTGAATTTGTCAATTGTTGTTGCATGTAAGATTCAAGCATTTAGAAATGCTGAATCGTGCATTGGTGAAATAGCTAGGTTTTTTAAATTTTCACCAAAACGGCAACAATTAATTGACAAAGTTATGGAGTCCATTAATCCATCACCAAAGGCAAAAAAGCTCAAAGATGCATGTAGAACAAGATGGGTTGAACGCATAGATTCATACATTGTTTTCTTAGAGCTTCTTCCATCTGTGCATATGACTCTACAAGCCATCAGTAGTCCAGGTCAGTTTGAAGACCTAGGGACAAATTGGAACTGGAATGGAGAAATACTTTCCAAAGCCAATGGATTCTTGTATCAACTTGAATCTTCCCTTTCTTAATTAGTTTTAAGATACTACTTGAAGCTCTGTCATCACTCAGAGCATTAACTTTGAAGTTACAGATGCAGGCTATTGATGTACTATATGCATATAATGAAGTTAAAAATACCATCAAGTCTCTCAAAGAAATGAGAGAAAACTCACAGAGAGAATTTAGTAAGATTTTTGCAAGCGCTAACAAGTTAGGTCAAGATCTGCATGGTAGTAGCTTCAGATTAACCCAGCCTCGAATTAATAGAAGACAAGTCCATAGAGATAATGTTCAAGCATCCAGCACTGAGGAGTACTACAAAATTTCTTATTACAATGAATTCATTTCCCACATCATTTCTGATCTACAAGATAGGTTTATTGAAAACCCTCTTCATGGTGTTGGACTGTTATATCTACTGCCTACTGAGTGTTGTAATGACAATTCAGAAGATAGTGTTGACAATGTCCCTGAAGTTCTTTTACAAGCTGTGGATTTTTATCAAAATGATATGCCACATGCTCTAATGTTTCCTACAGAGTATCGTATGTGCTTCAGAATGTGGAAACAAAAGCAATCTGGAGATGAATTACCTAGAAAGCTTATTGATGTCTATAAGGCTTGTGATCATTTAAATTTTCCTAACATTCATATCCTACTTCAACTTGCACTGACACTTCCTATAACATCCTGTGAAAGTGAGAGAAGTTTTAGCCAGCTTAAGCTAATAAAAACATCACGTCGCTCAACCATGATTGCTGATAGACTGAGTGGCCTTGCTATCATGAAAATCAACAGACACTGCTGTGATAAACTTTGCATGGCAGAACTTGTAAAATCATTTATGGAAAGGCATCCCCGCAGAATCAAATTGCCATTCATTCTTTCTGACTAGTCCCTCCACATGTAACTAACCAACTGTAATTACAAATGTACATATATGATTAGCTAAATACCCAATAATTAATGATTTATCAACACATTAAAATTTATTCTGGCATATATATAGCTATAGCTTTGAAAAGCCCACTATATAGCTAGCTAGCTAACTACGCTAACTAAGGTTGCTAGCTCATAATTGATAATGGTCTAAGGTATAAAATGTTATAACTTTCAATAGATTGTATACTTTTAAAAATTAAAACCTCTTCAGCGGCTGGGGGCTGTGCCCCCACACCCCTGCATCTGTGATCTACCACCGGTGGAAACCACCTTCAAAAATCCTAGATCCGCTACTGGCAGTAGTACATTAATAAACTAAGTGTATGGATGCCAACAGCTCATCCATTTACTTTTGCTGTCACATGTAAAATCCAGTGTATAGACGATCCTCGTTTCTCCACGAAACGGTCCCGTGGGCATGTTGGAGACCGTACGCGTATTTTATACCGTACGCGTATGGTACATACCATACGCGTACGGTACGTACCATACGCGTATGGTATGTTTTTCTGTACCATACGCGTATGGTTGTACCGTACGCGTATATATGTTTCGCACAGTATAAAACTTTCTACATGGACTGGAGGCTCTACGTATACACAAAAGGTTTATTACTCTTCACAAGGCTATCAAAAACGTTCGAATTCGTTATAGCGCTTCATAATTATGTATATTTAATAGGACTTGACACTAGCTATAACTCATGACGATTTACTTAATTGCCAATCATCTGTTAAAAATAACTATGGGAGATGTACAACCAATTTGATGTGAATGAGCCAGAAAGAGATTCAAAAGCTTCAAGAGACTTCTTTGCTAGGTATGAGTATAGCGAATCGAAGCCCACGCATTTGATTAGATTTCAAATTTTAGCTACTTGTATTGTTGTGTTATCGTAGCTGTGAGCTGTGAGCTCCTATCTGTAGACCTGTCACAACACCAATGGTCCGGGCATAAACGATCCGGGAGGACCATATATGTCTACATAAATAGTCCGGCCGGACCATTTATGACAACATAAATGGTCCCCCCAGACCATTTATGTTGGTGCATAAATGGTCCGGCCAAATCAAAAATGGTCCGGAATCAAGAAAACTCCCGAGGACCGCAACTTATCCTTCACTGTTATAGCTACAGCTATAGCTAGCTATATATATTGGTATTAACGGTCTGCATGGTAAAATCAAAGCCAAACTTGCTGGTTGATAGCTACTCGGCATGTGTCTTCAAATTAATCAAACTCGATCAAACTACGTACGTACCTAGTATATAGCTAAGCAATTAGCTACGTATATATTTAGTTATAGCTACAGAGAATATATAAATTCCTGCAGAGTGTATATTTGCATGCATTAATATCCAAATAAATACGTATAAGGCTATAGGGGAGCCACTTAGGTCAGTCTGCTATCATAATTATGGCTTAATAATTATGTGGACTGAAGAGGGTCAAAATTTTAAGAAACTTACCAGTAACACAAGTAACCTATATACCATAGCTAAACATATATAGTTGTTAAATTACCCGCAAGTGCAAGCACTCCGGCACTGTACTGTAACATAAAGTGTGCTCATAGCAGTCTTTGAAACAGTTTGTTATCACAAGGTAACTGCCTTATACTTACTTTCATCACCAACTACATATGCTGGTAACCGGTAACTTAATTGGTAACCAGTTCGATAGTTTGGTAACTGAAAAACAGTTCTTGTACTGATGTATAGTTTCCCTTCAAATTCAATCATTATCAAAAGACTAAATAACTAGCTAAATGGTTATTCAAATAATTATGTTTATTACGTATGTATAGCTAGCTACTTAAGTTCATACACTCCATTCTTAGTACAACATGGTCCAGTAAAGTCAGCTTCCTTTGCTTCTTTGATCGTATAATGCTGCTTGCCTCTTAGGTTTTTATTGACACACCTTAAGTGGTACCACCAGATACAGTTGTCACATTTGACCTGTTAAGAACATGACGTACTGTATTACAGGCATTATATGCCTATCGTACATGTAAAGCTATATATACATTAGCTCGTCATGTCCAAAAACATATAGCTAGGTGAAAAACAAGCTTAAGATCCAATCTTACCCATCCATTGTCAGTATCCTGTGCTGATGCACACATACCACATGCATGACAAAAGTTTTCTAGCGACTCTATATATAATGTCATGTAAGTACACACAAGATGTCACTAAAGCATATTATGAAGCAAAAGAAACATATACCTGAAGCATTAAACAGCTGAATAGCCATGTCATTTCGTAACTTGTACAGGTCATTCATGTTCATTGTGGTAGGCAGAGGCTGCTGTTGTATGATGCATTCAGCAAACTATATGTATACAAATATAATAATGTATATGCAAGACATAAAGTCACTACATCGTCATGCACATAACATTTAATTTACTACCTTCATGACGTACACTCCACAGGAGGAACTGTCCCTCTGCAAACAATGTGGCATTGTTACCACATTCCACTTAAGTGCTGCCTTCTCCCAGTGTTCTTCCATGTATTGAATGTTCCCAAAATTTCTTGAATATTAAGAGACACAAGTAAAGTGTTGAAGCATTCATAAACATGGTAATTACCTCCAATGCTTTGCCAACTGACACATCACTACATTCTTTTCTCCTATGGGATCTAAATATGTGATGACGAATTTCTTTGCATCAATACACTAAGATGATCCGAAATACGTTAAACACAGTTTATGACATAATTTAATGACTCACTAATAGTACCCAATGATTTCCTGATTGAAGATAGGCTCCTATACCATAGTCATAGTGTTGTATGTCCAGCTACATGCCAAAAGTGAAAATTGGGACTGCGCATGCACATTGCAGTAACTCACATTTATCAGCTTTCTACCATCATTGTAGAATTTTCCGCTACATACCTTGTTTATTACATTCACATCTATTACTTTAACATTTTCTTTCTGATTATTATATAAATATGCGATAAGCTAACATACCAGCTATAATCAACAACTTACTAAATGATTAGCTTGCACCAACATGTGCAGGTAAGCTGTGATGACCTGAAAAGATCGAGAACAGTGCACATCATTAGTAAATAAGCATATAGCTAATCACTATGATATTATACATTCTGCCAAGATATTTACTTTTCATATAATTATTAATCTAACCTCATCTGCAACCCATCCATTCTTTAGTATAAGAGACAAAAAAGACTTGTCATACAACTTGTACGACTGTATCTTTGCTTCCAACAACCACTGTGGTCTCTTTTGGCACATCTTCAATAAACGTTCTAGAAACATAAATATCAATGATTCCAATGAAATACATGATTATATATACAGTACAGTAGCTATAGCTACATGTGATATATAGACCTATATGTATAGCTACATACGTAGCAGCTTACATATACATATGTACCTTTAATTTGTTGAATAGTCCTCATCACAGTTGATGACTCAGTAGCTTCAGTTTTACCTACATACGTACATACTGTAATTGTACACATACGTAACTACATAGCTAGATGGTCAGCTATAAAATGAGATGTCCTAACCATTTTCATCATTCAGACCTGCCTTGCATTGGTTTTGACCTGCACAAACAAATATGTAAATTTAGTTGTGGGTATGTAACAGTGCTTGTTGCACCTGTGGTGGTGCCAAAGCAATCAATGACCAAATTGGCAATTGTTGGATTTTCAAGTCGCAAACTTGCCAATGACACGCGATCCCCAATGGTAAAATTTTCATCATCTGCTTGGAATGTTTCACATCTGGGGTAGACCATAACTGCTGGATGTGATTCACCATGAGCAGCAACAACTTCACGCAGGATACTGACATCTTCCTCACTGTGGACCAGGTAGGAGGTGGCAAAAGACTGAGGAATCATGCAATGGAGCTCTTCAGAAACATTGTAGTCTCCTATTGGTCCCATTGGAGGAGCAGTAAAACTAGGATGGCTTTTGATTGCCTCTTGCAATTCTTCTGAAAGATGAACCGCATGCTCATAATCCCATTGATCCTTAATGTAATCTTCCCAATCCTGCTCACTCGGCATAAATGCATCAGAATTAGCCAAGAAAGGAGCTACAAAAATAATTTTAACACGTATACACATTATTAGCTAGCTATAGCTAGGGATAGTTAGCCATGCAGATATAGCTAACTGGCTAGGTACCTTTGGTTTCTTTTAAATTATCTCCAACAGTGCACGTGTCTGTGCACTTGTCTGTTTCAATAACATCACTACCTAAAATATGGCTATGTATAGCCGGTTACTTGCACAATAATTGTTATTATTTACATATAGCTATAGCCAATTACTTACCAACATTGTTACAACTGTTTCCACTATGACAGCGAGTGGTACACTTCACACCTTCTTTGAAATATTTACACCTTTTGGTAATGCATTTTGGTTTGCATTTGCAAACTGAAACTTCCGTTTCTCTGTTGTTGAATCTTCTGGCTGCTTCTCTTAAAGTTAACAAGTCATCTGATTCCCAGCCATTCACATCAACAACCTTGACTACACTTTTCTCTAGTTCATCAGTTCGGTACTGTGTTGTCAGTACACCAAATTGTGTACGAATCTTGTAGAAACCATTGCTGGCTTTCACAACCACTCCAGGCACACGTTGCATGTCACATGGACCTCGGTCTTTAGATGGCACCCTCACTGTTACAGCATCTCCAACATTAAATCTGCATGTCTTGATCTTTTTTGATGAATTGTACTGCTGACTCATCTTTTCTGCTGCGTCCCTTGTGCGCTTCAATGCTTCCCTCCTAATTCCATCATGTCGAGAGACACCTAGAAGTCAAATATCTCTAAATATAGCACACTATAAAGCATAATTATAACTTGTTCCAACATTGCTTGCTATAGTCTAATTATATTAATACCATTTTTAGCAGCGTTTTCCTGTGGTACTTCATTTGAACCACCAGCTATAATATGTAGCTTAGAATAACAGCTAGCTAGTAAATATATATTATTAACTACCTGGAGCAGTGTGTCCATTGGTCTGTGGCTTTTTGAAATGTTGCTTCTGTTTGTGTTCCTCGGTATTCATATCACTTTGGTCACCGGAATCATCAGCTGCATGTAGCAACAGGGTATAGCTATAGCTAGCAGAATAATGGAATAATAATTAGCTACTGTACCTGCAGTGTGTTCATTGGTCTGTTGCTTCCTTTTATGTTCCTCAGCACTCAAATCACATTGGTCACCGGAATCATCAGCTGCATCCAACAATGCATACTTACCTGCGTACTTACACTGTACCTGCAGTGAGTTCACTGGTCTCTTTGAGCTGTTGTTTGTATTTTTCGGTCTGGTCACTGGAGCATGAGGAATCTGAGATGTCAGATTCTGACATCTCAGATGTGTCTGAAGCCTGATCTTCTTGTTCCTTGGTCACTGAAAAGCTCTGCACTGGTTCAAAAAATGGCTTAATCCCAAAAATCACTTCATAAGGCGTAGTTTTCAAAGTCCGATGAAGTTGTGTGTTCAGTGTAACTACACATATATTAAAAATTTTACAATAGCTACTTATTGCTTTGCTATAACTACTAAATTGCTATATGGCATAGCTGGGTATCCATAAATTTTAACTAGCTAGTGTATGTAGCTAGCCATATACATATATATGAAAACAAAATTAATGCTAAAAACTTCTTACATTGCACCCTTGGAATAAACTTGATCCATTCCCTTGTTTGTTCTTCAGCCATTAATGATTGTAACATTTTCTTCATTGTTCCGTTTCCTCGTTCAATACATCCATTAGACTGAGGATGTCTAGGCCTGCTTCGAATTACCGTTGTCTGCTGGCTCCATTTCTCAACCATTATCTCAAAAAACTGATGAACATGCAGCATATACAATCATACATGCACAACTATAATATAGTTAACTGCGTATAACAGTTATTCCAGTTCAAAGTGACTTTCGGAGCAGGCCAAATCTGAATTGCATATCCATCATCCGGCAATGAGGAAGCCGAACTTATCAGAGTTCGCGCAAAAAACATCACTGTAGGAAGCTGCATCATGGGTATAATTCATGATCTAAGAAAAATAACAATACTGTGTTAGCTATACCTATATACTTGTGCTGCTTGTGAACAGCAATAGTAGTATAGTTACTATAGTAGCTATACGCATATGGTACAAATAGCCATACCATACGCGTACGGTACAAATAGCCATACCATACGCGTACGGTCATACCGTACGCGTATACGCGTATGGTATGTACCATACGCGTACGGTATAAAATACTCGTACGGTCTCCAACAGGCACGCTAGTAACGGTATTACAGCGGATACCGTTGCTAATACGTGACGGAAGCCGTCTGGAAACGAATATGGACCATTGAATACGGGACTATATGTACGGTAGCGTATCTCTGCTCGTTCTAATACGGCCAAGCTCCCGTCCATGGATTCCACCACGCGCTGCCCAGCTTACTAGTAGCTACTCGCATGGCCCAAGGCCGATTGAACACCTGCCCAAATCTATTTCCTCGCGCGCGTATTGTATGCGCAGAATTCTAATTCTTAATTAGTAGTTAAATAAATACTGATTCTGTGTAACATTACATCACAACCACAATATACATTACATCACACAACCATGCAGGTGACAGTATAATACAGTATCCCAAAATGTTATGTAAACTCTTTAGTTCTGCTGTTTTGCGAGTCCCTTTGTGGATGTAGCTATAGGTTTCGGTTCCTCAGATTTCTATGACAGCAGCTAAGTCTGCAACATTGATAATAATGAAGTGATGAAAATCTCAATCTCAAAACACTAACCAGTAGCTAATATGAATTCCATGCATGGTAGCTTCTATAAAAGTCCATGCTACAGTACAACTCAATGATAAAATCTGAAATAAATAATATACAGTTTACATGAAACACAGCATAGTGAAGTGATAGAAATAGCTTTAAGGGATGATACCGTAAAAGTCCAAATGCCACACTTGAGAAGCAATCTTTCCATCTGACAAACGGAATCTACGAATTAAATACAATATAGAATACAGAAATTCAATATTCTTGAAGTGTAGCTACTTATACTGACAAACCAAACTACAAAATTATGATGACATAGCTGCTTTGAAGTGAACAAATTTCACCCTAATAAACAGAATACTCAATTCAACCATATTAACGTACCAATTACACATTAAATCCCGACAAAAATTGGCGGCTATACAGTAATACATGTGCAGCATAGTTGTACAGATATACTCTAATGTTATGCTGTATCCATAAATGTTCTGGTGAAAAAAGTTACATTCCTGTAAAAACTATACATGAAACAAAATTTAGCTACATAAGCACATACCTATACTTGAAATAACCGTTAATTATGTATTCAGTTTTGTGAAGCCCAATCAGGGCAATTTCGTGGCTTTGGTGAAGTTGAGGGACTTGCTAACTGTCTCTCTTTTGGCTTAAATCCTGATTGCGGTTCCCTACGCCTGCGACGCCTCTCCAGCTTTTTAATCAAGCGATTCAACTCTGCAGGAAAATTGCAACCAATGAATGAAATGTAATGCAATGAATCATAACAAACAACTGATACAAGCATACAGCAACAATGTAAAAAATGGACAGTCCACATAGAAGAATATCCGCATGATTGTAATTTTCTACCGTATAGCACAAAATTCTGGCGGGGTTAAAACTTTGATGAATTGGCACAGAAAACATGTTGGCGAGGAAAACTTTGGCGAATTTGCTCCTTTGCTGCATCCAGCCAACCCACATGATATACAAAGCCACAATGACAAGTTGTCACAACAAAATGGGCGATCTCGCGAGGCCATTTCTTGTTGCTCTCAAGCATAGTGTCTTGAATGTTGCTAGTTCAGAAATCATGTTATTAGTTGATACTGTTAGGTAAGATTGCAACCTTTAGTTTTACGCGGTGATACTATAGCAAGTCTCGTGGACAAGCTCTAATAGTTTGACACTCATAATAGGTGTCTTCGAGGATTTAAAAACCCGAGGTGATGTCAATAATATTTATCGAGGCACAGCCAAGGTAATTATTGATGTCACCGAGGGATTTTAAATCCGAGAAGACACCGTATTACGAGTGTCTAGCGCTTTAGACCATGGCATGTATGCGGCGGACAATACTGCCAGTCCCCTCGAGTCAGACCTTCGTTTATAAAGGTATCTTAGGCACAATGATTGGCCATCATTGCACAGTTTTACTGAGGCACTTGCCATACACGATAAGCTTCTTTTCAAGTTTAAACGTGTATGCATGAAGCCTTGCTGGAAACGGCTCGTTAAGATCGTTATGCGGCCTTGCCAGAGTCGCACAGGCCGATTTGTTTATATATTGAAAGACTGCTTAAACACGAATTACCCACCTTTTGGGTACATCAAACCCATCGTCTTTAGACACAGTACAGCTATATATATATTCATGTAGGCCTCTCGCATTTTTTGTTAAACGATTACTTGTTTACGCAAAACCGATTTGCCCCATGCAAAGCCGGGGACGTGAAATAGTTTTGTGGTTGTTACTGATAAGACACCTGATATCAGGTTTCTTCGAAGATAGGAGACCTACACACATCAAAGGAAAATGCACATACCATGGTCTAACTACTAGAAGAGTTTGTCTCGGAGAGTAATAAATAAACATGTGCTACACTTTTCATCGCATTACTAATTGTCGCGGGGGGGTTGAATTAAAGGACAGGCATGTGAAACTGAAAATTTTAATGCAAATTTGGAAGGGTAAAATATTGGCAAATTAGCTTCAATCCACCAAAGCTTTCCCCACCAGAATTTTGTGCTATATGGTCCCTGATTAGTTTGGAAAGCCAGTACAAACTATACCTAGTATTCATAGACCGGTCTCTTCAAAACAACTACACAAAATGTTCTAGTTTTAGTCCACACAAAAAGCAATTACGATGTATATTATTCCTTCAGGCCATATAAATAAACTCCTGAAGTTCAATTGATATCACTAAATCACTAAGTCATCAAATACCTTCTGACCGCCAAGTAAGCTTGTGTTGACGAACTACATCCTCTCCATCATCACTTTCTTCCGTCATATAAGTATAATCAATCATACCCCAATTTTCCTTTTCTGCATCCTTTAAAAATTTCTTTCTGCGTTCATACAGCTACATATATGAAATTGAGCAGTTACAGACTATAAATAAAGCAATAAAATATCTAGCTAGTACCTGTTTTCTAAGAGCAATCTTCCGGCTTTTTTGCTTATTGGCCCTTACAGCTTCAGCTCTGAGGGGCTTAGAATCATTAATGATCCGTCTTCTACTTTCGTAGTAGCGATAAACAGCTCCTATGAAACAACATAATATTTACCATTATTATAATATATAATATAATATATAATTATATCGCTACAAATTGTAGACCTTACATTAGTAAACAAGGATTACTTACAGATGACACAAGTCCTCCTGCCTAAAGATGGGACATCTTGGCAGGTAGCCACCGAAAGATGAGACATCTTGGTAGCAAAGGAGCAGGTCAAATATAAGAACTCCCCCTGCCTAAAGATGGGACATCTTGGCAGGTAGCCACCAAAAGATGAGACATCTTGGTAGCAAAGGAGTCATAAAACAAAACAAACTATTCATACTTAAGCAACTTGGAAACACTATATACATGAATTCACAATTTAACTTCTAGATTTACTGAACATTTAAATTATACAAGTCTACACAACTTGCCAAGCATTAAAGGGGCTATGCGCTCGATGAAGCCGTTTAACGTTTTACTGCCAGTGAAATCATAAACGTGGCGTATATTTCCGTTTACGCACGTAATTGAATAAACATGGTGCAGCCTATTCGCGGACTACCCGGTAGGCCAAGACAGCAGCAGTATGGATGGGAACAGTCCATTAAGTGAATATTTATTAGTCAAGTTGCCTACATGAAGTGGAAAGGCATAAAGGAGGAAAAAACTTGCACGCACAAGTCTGCAATTCGATCAACTCCTTGGAAAGTTGATGGAATGTTGCTACAACATTATGTTCACCTCTTTGCTATCTGTTCCGGACAAAGATTATCGCAAGGAATCACTCTGTGGTTCACGCACGCTTCCATTGTACCAGTCGCCATCTTTCTTGAAATTACGTAATAATAAGTTCGCATACGTCATTTATTTATAATGACCTTAAACGGCTTCATAACTGAAAAGCATGGGCACATAGCCCCTTTAAAACAGGACTACAGTTGTAGTATGTTTGTATTCACCTTGCCCTTGTACTAAAGCCTGCAAAAACAAATTGTCACAAATTGTTTCTTGTACAGCAACATGTGATGCCAATAAATTTGTTTACTGCACATTTACCCCCATATAGAAATTTTCATCTCTCATTATTTTATGATTCCATAAGCAATTCTTATTTAAAAGTTTCCAGCATTTGAAGTGCTCCATGGTGATGTAAAAATTTTGCTAGATGTACAATGGAAGTTATTCAAGAAAAACGAACAGCAAGGTGAACACAAACATACTAGTCCAGTTACACATTTCCCTAATGGGCTATTGCACAAATTTCCCTAATACAAATCTGCAATTTGCTCCAAATTGAATACTATAAGAAATATAACCTTACTTTTTATTTTTCTAGGTGAATGAGCACCATCAACTGCAGGTATCAGCTGGTCAATCAAATACTCCTTCACTGCCTGATTTTCTACACTCTGATACCTAAATTAAGAAAAAATATGAATTAGCCATTTCACACTATCTTCCATAGTAAGCATACTGCTTGGCAAGTTTACCAATATTCTAAATAATGCACAGTCCCAGCACTGTGATCAAGCTTAAATAGTATTAACTTCCAGTATCTATGGATCAGGTGCTTTATATCCACACATACTTTTTTGAACCATCAAACTGCTGATTAGTAGGTGCTCTTTCATGTAAACCCTTCACCTTTGCCTGTAATATAAGGAAGCCTTTTTAAAACATGATTGAGCTAGTATAAAACACTTAAAACATGATTGAGCTAGTATAAAACACGCCACCATGCAGCAACTTACAGAGAGAGCTGGTGGAACTCGGTATCTGCTGGTCCCGCTGCTGGACGCATTGTTAGACACCTGGTCTTGTAATATTGAAACTTGACTGCTTAGTGTTTCGAGAGTATTCCGCAACTGAGCATTTTCTTGTTTCTGCTCCGTGAATTTAGTCAAAAGCCGGTCTAGCTTCTCATTAACTGCGCCATCGTTCCGCATCCGATAGACTGGGGTAGACCCCGTATACTAGTTGTACGGGTAGACCCGTATACTATAACAGTATACTAGTTGCCAAGAACATGTCACTAGAAATGATATTATATTTAATGGGTTCGCATAAGCAAAACGCTATTTTAACAGTTTTAACTTTGGGAGTTTAGATGTATTAGCCAGATTTTATTGTTGATATGTCGGTTTCTATAATAAGCATGATTTGAATTCTCAGTTGTAATTATATGTTCCAATTCTTTTTTTCATGTCTTATTCCCAAAACTACGCCAGCATAATAAATTGGACACTGTACACTTGCTGAAAAATATGCAATTACACAAGTTCCATGAGGAGACTGGAATACTGTAGCATCGATGCCATGTGCTTAATGTAAGCACCTGATAAAAATGGCGCCAAGCCTAAGCATATTATTAGCTGAAGCAAAATTTTAATACAAATACCTAGCAAAACACAAAAGCGGAAACCTACATGGCCTTGTAAAACATTAGTATATATATATGCATCATATAGCTACTTCGTAAATGACCTTCAACACCATGTGATTCCAAAGGGGATTCATCACTGTGACAGTCAAAATTGAATTGTTCGCCACCGCTTGCATTGTCTCCGACGCAATCATAATACTCCAGATCATCTTCCATCTCGCAATCACTCTCCGAAGATGTGCCGGGCACTTCAGTATCCTTAAGCTTCCTCCAAACATTCGACTCAGCGTCGTAAAATTGGCTCCGGTGTAAATAATACGTAGACTTGGCAAGCAAACTGTCGCAGTGCTCACAGTACTTGCGGCCACGCTTGCGACTCTCCATAGTTACCAATCTCGAGCTCTATTCACCACCGAGATCTCCACAAAACAAAAGCACGTGTTCACACGATATAAGACGTATAGAAACGGATAACCGTAATAACACGTTTACAGGCATTTCCGTATCAGCACGTGCCATGTACCGTGCTTTAGCATTACACGGAAACCCGTATAGATACGTGAATATAATTGTTTTCTCCTGTGTGTGTAGCTACTTGGCTGCTTTCTTAGGCATGTCAGACATCCACGAGTGCTTGGATTGCCTTCAATTGGCTCTGCGCAATGCTGACTGCTAATGAAAAGCCACCTGGCTGTAAATCACCACATGATGTTATCCATTGATTTGACTACTTTTTGTGTATCTGCAGCACAAATTAAATGGGCCCATTTGAAATAGTGACTTCTTGGTGTGTGTTTACCACACCACTATTGTGGTTCCCCACCACCTCGCAGTTGTACTTTTAAAAACTATCTAAAATGGCATGCAATTCAGCCAGCAAGCCACTGAAGAGTAGCTACATAGCTACGTACATCCACTGAATTATCTTGCATAACTACAGATTTGCGGAGAATTGCATACAAGTAGCATAAAGCAGCTGACTCAAGATACATAAATATTTCAAAATAGTATTTCTGCAAACAATGCACATTTTAGCAAATCTGGTCACATAGCTATATAATATTAGTGCAGCTATGGTTCTGACATGATAGCTAATTATGTAAGGGTTAAAGCATTGCCGCGAGTGCTATATGAAAAATAAAGCACGAGGCAACGAGGCCGAGATGGCTAATATAGCACGAGGCGAAGCCGAGTGCTACGTATATTAGCATCGAGGCCGAGTGCCGAGTGCTTTATTTTTCATATAGCACGAGCAAGGCAATGCTTTAACTGTTATAGAGAATTTCCTCTACAAATTCGCGCGCCATTATAAAACGTCCAACCTTACCAATCTTTCAGCAGAACGGCTTTAGCATTGATGTATCCCAGTGTTTCCTACTGTTTACTGAATTGTCCATCAATATATACAGCGAAAACAAGAGGTTTAAAGTCTTTCATTTTATTTCCCGTTCTATAACTACCCATTATTGAACTATCTTGTTAATACAACACAAATATAAACGAGAGAAAACACGATCTAGCTGCAAGATTCGCCAAAACACCGACGCGTAAGTGATGTAATAATACTCTGGTTTGATTAAACTTACCACCTAAGCAAGCTTAAATCTTAAATGAACCAGCGAGCTCGTTTATTATCGAAGCGTTATAGTCTTGAAAATTCTATAAAACAGTTAAAGCATTGCCTTGCTCGTGCTATACGCGAAATAAAGCACTCGGCGTGCGGCCTCGATGCTAATAAAGCACTCGGCTGCGCCTCGTGCTTTATTAGCATCTCGGCCGCGCGCCTCGTGCTTTATTTCACGTATAGCACTAGCGGCAATGCTTTAACTAATACATATAGCACTGTTCGCGCGTTTCCGGTTCTATAACTACCCAATATAGCACTGTTCACGCGTTTCCGGTTCTATATCTGCATGCAATATAGCACTGTTTTCGGCTTTGATCCTCCCACGCAAAATTCTTTATGTATTAGTTAAAGCATTGCCGCGAGTGCTATACGTGAAATAAAGCACGAGGCGTGCGGCCGAGGTGCTATATTTCGCGTATAGCACGAGCAAGGCAATGCTTTAACTGTTTTATAGAATTTTCAAGACTAATGCTTCGATACAAACGCGCTCGCTGGTTGATTTAAGCTTGCTTAACCGTCAGTGGTGGTAACCCGAGTTAGTTTATTCTATTATCACATCACTTACGCGTCGGTGTTTTTAAACGAATCTTGCAGCTAGATCGTGTTCTCTCTCGTTTACATTTGTGTTGTATTAACAAGATAGTTGGTTTGTACAAGACGCCTTGAAATGAATTGGAAACAAAAAGCTAGCCGCATCGCGTTGTTTACAGCCTACTGGTATGTAACACATTCCAATGAGTTGTTTACTAAGGCGTTAAGAGTTCCATGCATAACTGTACTTTATAAGCTTTGAAGTTTCATAAAGCACTGTTGGTGGTTAAATAAAGCACTCTTCACACCTTAACAGTGCTTTATGGAAAATAAAGTACACTTTTGCCCTTTGATCCTCCCACACAAAATACTATAAATATGTTTATATCGTAACTTATCAAAACATTTTGTACAGCTAAACATTGAGTGTCATAGCTAGCTACTCTACAGCCAAAAATAATTTGAATGTGAAAAAATATGATCAGCTCCACCTACATAATATTATGCATTTTGAAAATAAAAGTTTGAAAATACCTGACCATGTAGCAATTCAAGTTTGGTAGCAACTGAAAGCACCCAACATTTTTATTTGTTTATTTTGGAAAGCCACTGCTTGGGTTTTCAAAATTTTTGAAAATTGCTTCCATCAAAATTTTCTAGCTACATACGTAGCTATATGCATTAGCTATATCAACAGGATTTGCATAACAGCTACTAATTCACTACAAATGTGACCAGGCCTGCAAAAATCAACCATGTAGTCACACTAAAATCACCTAATTGAAATATTTCTTATTGTAATTTCTGCTGTGTTCACACTAGAACACTAAAATTTGTACCACATGTACAAATACAGAATTTAATGGAGAATCTTATAAAGCTTACAGAATGAAAATACTCCTTTTAGAACTAAAGATATTCATACTAGGTGTACGTAATTTCCATTCACATGGTTGATTTTCGCAGGCCCAGTCACATATCTGTATGTACGTAGCTATGTATAGCCGTATAATTTATATGATTCAGTTTAAAAAGTACTATAAATACGTAAATGTGCACAAATATAATATTACTAGCTATGTACATACCGGTTAAAGATGCTTAAACGAAATAGACAAACACATAAAAGCAAAGGTTACACCAAAATGAACAGATGATGTCATGATGTTACCTCTCTTATACTGTAAGAACAAAAAATCTAGGTAGCTAGAGAAAATCCATTATAAAAAGTAGCTATAGAGTACTAGTAGTAATATACATGGCAAAAACAACATCAGTGACAATTTGCAAATGTATAATATACGTAACTAGCTACGTAAGTACAATTAAGGTTAAGATATGCAATAATACGTGTTCATAGAATGTGAATATCATCCACTAGCAATATGGACATACAAGTAGGCAATCTGTAGGCAAATAAAAAGTAACATAGACAATAATATACGTACTTATGTAGCTACATACATACATGTATAAGTTATAGCACAGGCAAGAGTTCTTTGCCTGCTATATGCACATGATGCCAGAAGGTGTGCATTGCCTGCATATGGCTATAGCTAACTAAGTATTATTATATTACACTTCTGGCACTCTAAAAAGTAGCTCAAAACATAATGCGCTGCTATATATCTCATCTCAGTTAACTTATAGCTAAACAAAAACACCCTGGGTGTAAAAAAAGTGCGAGGCCAATCAGAAGCAGCATTGCAAATAGGTATGTGCAACCAAAAACTTTGATATCAGTTGAGGCCAAGAAGTTACTTATCAAAAATCTTTTATAGTTTATAGCATATTTTCACAACTATGATTGGCTTTGTCACTTGGCCACCTTTATTAATAATGATGGTGTGAAAAAGGTGGCCAAGTGACAAAGCCAATCATAGTTGTGAAAATATGCTATAAACTATTGTATGTCATTCAAGTAGTTAAAAGATTTTTGATAAGTAACTTCTTGGCCTCAACTGATATCAAAGTTTTTGGTCGCACATACCTATTTGCAATGCTGCTTCTGATTGGCCTCGCACTTTTTTTACACCCAGGGTGTTTTTGTTTAGCATATCACTACTTTTTTGGAAGTATAAACACATGTTATTGCTAGCAAAGTACTGCATGGGCATAACTTGTACTTGCCTAGCACACAATATTGTAAATTAAACTTTAAAGCTTAATTTTGAAAAACTCAAGCCCGAGATTTTTTTTTAACTTTCACTACATCAATATAGATTGTATATCTGAAAGTTTATGCAAATCATTCGAAGGGGGTCCAAGTTATGATAACTATCAACCTGCAGTGTAATAGCCCCTCTCAAATACATTCAAGTGTTTACTTCAGACTAATAATAGTATGACAGGTAGAGCATACATAGGAGAAGTGCTGATACAAATTTGGCTGAAATCCATGAAGAAATGAGTGAGTTATTAGACAAACAAGTGAATGTATAAAAAGAGAGTTTGAAAAAAACTTCCGGGGTTCACGAAACTCCCGCAAGCCCATGAAAAAAGTGTGCGATGAAAATAAAAGAAAGAAACAAAGAAGAAAAAAAAACGACTGCTGCGTAAAATTTTTGTGGTGACAGGAAGGCATTTATAAGGCTGTATCAGAAGAATGGCTGAATCGATGTCGATGAACTTCGGGATATTGATTCTTCAAACCATGAAGGTACTAATTGTCTAGTAAACGGGCGAATTGGGCGGGAAAGGATGGTTCGTCGTGCGTAGTCGCACAACGGGCGCCATAAAACTCGCAATGGCTGGTACTTAGGAATGTTGGCGCCTATTTCCTCCATTCTCGGTTTGTTGATTCTATATAGTAAGAACGTTGTGGGTCGGTAATAACTAAGCGATAGCTTTAATGGCGGCTTGACTAGAGCGTTTGCGAGTTTGAGGGCGGTGCTACGTGTAAATAACTCACTCAGTGGTCGCGTTGCTGCGCTTCTTCTTGGCCTCGCGACTCACTATCGTGAGTCTTGATTGCTTTATATAATAGACTTTATATATAATAGATTATATAGTCACGTGAGCAGAGTTGGGAAAATTTATATGAAACTACCGTATAAGTGGATTTATTGGCTAGTCAAAAAATTGGTGTCATTTTAATTTGGCGACACAAGTGATAAAATTCATTTGGTGGTCACACGGAATGTAGCCATATATAGTCTATACAACCTATGATGTAGCGAATCACTTTGTTGGTAGCTCTATAGCTATTTGCAGCAGCATGCTAAACAATTTCAGCCTTACACCGTCTTCTCTGGCCGTCTGTTTCAAGGTAAATTCCAATTAGGGCTGGGACAAAGCTACGAAGATTAAGCAACTTGTAAATATAAAACTACGTATGTATATATTTGCAATGCATTTATAACCCACAAAATTACAAAAGAAATTACAAGTAAGCATTGTTTTTTATTGTAGCAGCTGGCACTTTCTCGATCAATACTCATATGCTACGCCCACTTTTAAACCAATGCAATTTGGCTTGTAGCATAGTAAAAGCCTTAAAATGCCTTATAAAGTGATTGGAAATGCATAAAATGTTCTTTAATGTAAAATATCAACCATGGATACTTAACTAGCAAACCCCCTCAAGATATTAGGCTTGGTGTCAAATAGAAAAAAGCCAGATTAGCACCAATTTCTGTCAACTTCTTGTAGCACTAATCTGCTAAAATAGGTGCAAATCATGTGATAAAATGTTACAACTTTTGCAATTGACCTAAATGGCGCAATATCGCTTACCAACTTTTACTAGTAAGTTTACTCTGGTCTCCATCCATTTGTGGAAGCTTTGTGATGTATAAAGTCTAGTGATTGCATCGAAATTCTCACCTTTTCATCCCCGGAGCACAATGTAACGAAGACAGCAGAATCCTCATATAGCTAAAACATGATTGGTAACAGTTAAACTCTTACCACCACCAATATTGTGAAGATTGTTAAACATCTGGGCGAACGGGATTCCACCAAAAATCCACCAAAATAACTCATATTCAGCTCCTTATTCCCTCTACTGTGGATCACTACCAATAAAATGGGCCAAACAGCTCTACAAAACATTGCTGCATGCATAGATTATATGCCATGTCCATCCCACAAGCAGCGGTATACGTACGTAATTTGTAGTGCATCCAAAATTAATTTGCTCAATGCAAAGTTTTGCTAATTTAACGATTGTAACCCAGTAAAATCACTGTACCAGAAGTGTTTCAGTGCTTATAATCAAAACTTAAAGGATCTGAGATACAGATTTTAAATTTCATGCTGTCACAGAAACATCAAAACTATCCAACACTCATTACACTGTACATATACATAGAAACTAACCATGTTGAAGATCTTTAAGGACATAAAAACAATATATACGATCATACAATATTATATCCATGACTATTATACAAAACCACAATCGAAATTTTCCTGTGATTACAAAACTTTGATTGTGATATTCATTTTATAGCAGTTAGCATAATCATTTAATTAGATGTGGTCTTGCAGTGGTGGAACTGTCAGCCAAGCAGAGGAGCCCATTTCACTATTCAAATCCATGGCTTGTTGAAGAGGAAATGCAAAGTGACCACGGATATCTTTAGCAGCTTGCCAGTGGTCTATTTGTGTGAATTTGGTTCTTAATGGAACTACGTAACATCAGGAAGCTTAGCCATCATAGACTGTTGTATAATCAGATCTTTATGTAAACTCACTGTCTGGTAATTTAGGTAGAAGCACTAAATTGAGAATCGCAATAGTTGTAGGATTAATAATACCAAGACCACCAAGGCGGCAAGGGAGAGACAGTAATTCTCATTCAACTGTCAGCTGGGACTGTGTCCGGTAAAGGAGGGAATAAGCTGTAAACGAATAGCATCCTCGAGAGGTTTGAACAGTGCGCCAATGTTAGGAATAGTTCTCATCACATACATCCAACGGCCAATCATTCCATGAGTGAAGGCACAGTAAGCAGCATGGGGCCGAGTAACAGCAACAGCAGCCAGAGCAGACACCTCCATAGTCCAGCCAGTCACCTTTTGTGTAACATATTCTTCAGCAAAGGAGCGACTTCCTAGTGCAGCACCAAGGTGTCGTTGACCCTCAGCAGTAACCTGAATGTTTGTGTCAGCAAAAATAGATTGAGCATCAGCAAGATGTTTAGGTTTCACTATCAAAACAGTTTTAGAGGCATTAGGAAAGTATCCATATTTGGGCCCAACAGAGGAAGTCACCGCCACCAGTCAAGTATGGAAGATAGGGAGCCTGCAGCAGTGGCATCATCAGCAAACCATACTTGACGAACATCTGGCACAACTGTATGCAGTTGTCTAATCAGAGGTACCACTGCCAGTGCGTACATTGCCATAGCAAGGGGATCCCCTTGGGTGGTTCCCTCAGTTGAGGGAATTTCTCCCTCGCCAACAACAAACAGCCGAATGGCAGTACTATATATAAGTATTATGTAGAATGCTAGATAAGGCATAGAAATATTGTGAAGGGCAGCCTGGCAGTTTACAGAATTGAAGGCATTGGAAGCATCAACCAAAAGAGCGTCTTTACCATTTTCAGTACTGAACACATCTCGCATGGCATGAACTGCAGCCTCTGATCCAGCAGCATGTCTAGCGCAGGTTTGCAAAGGACCCACAGCAGAAATAATATCATCACCAACAGAGAGGAGGATTGCCTTGGCTATGATCTGACAAGGAACGTCACCAATACGAATTGGACGCACACCTGGATGTTTGTCCAGTGGAATGAGCTGACAAGCAACAAAGAGCATCAGTACAGCAGAGTCAACCTCAGTAGTGGCAAGACAGCAGGTAGCAGAAGCCAATGCCCCACACAAGCTGACAGAGGCATCCCCCAATGAAGTGTACATCCGTTGCCAAGCATAGGCATCAACTCCAGATGGACCAGCAGCTCCGTGAGTATGCAAAGCAGCCCATTTGATCACATCACTAGTTAAACACTCAAAGATTACTGGGTCATAGCAGGGTCTCTCAGTGTTGGAATCAAGAAGAACATCAGGAGCAGCAGGTCTGCCCTGAGGATGTTTATCAACAAGTATTTCTCTAACAGAACGATGTAGTTGATTACCAGAGGAGGTAACACCTGAAGAGTCTAAAGATAACACTCCACCCTTGGATTCATCAGCAAGAAGGCGAAGAGCCATGTTAATTTTTCCCTCAGACATCAGATGATCAAATAGTCAGGAAGTGTCTGGAGATCTACCTCTATGAGACACAGCATTCTGAAGATGTTCTTGGATACAGCGACATTCATTCAATAAGACACCAAGAGATCCCTTACGCCATAAATCAAGTCACCTGCTCAGATGTACGGAATGATCTTTAGCCTTACTATGCTGTTTGGCCCATTTTATTGGTTGTGATCCACAGTAGAGGGAATAAGCAGCTGAATATCAGTGATTTTTTGGTGGAATCCCGTTCGTCCAGGTTAACAATCTTCAAATTTAATAATATTGTTGGTGGTAAAAGTTTAACCGTTACCAATCATGTTTTAGCTTTGAGGATTCTGCTGCCTTTGTTACATTGTGCTCCAGGGATGAAAAGGTAAATTTTTCTTCAGAATTTTGTCTTAATTCATGCAATCACTAGACTTTATCCATCACAAAGCTTCCACGAATGGATGGAGACCAGAATAAACTTACTAGTAAAGGTTGGTAAGCAATATCACGGCATTTAGGACAGTTTTGCAAAAGTTGTAACATTTTATCACATGATTTGCACCTACTTTAGCAGATTAGTGCTACAAGAAGTTGACAGAAATTGGTGCTAATCTATTTGACACCAAACCTAATATGTTAAGGGGATTTGCTAGATAATTATCGATGGTTAATTTTTTACATTGGTAACCCTAATAGAGGGCACGCCCATTTGCGAGAGATCGACCACTATTACAATACATTTCTTGTACACATGTACGCTCGATATCCAACATGTGCCACACCCAAAGGACTTCATCTCATTGATGCAATACAAGCTTTATGCGTTCGATATCCAACAAGTAGCTACCATGCCAACTTTCTGTGGTGAGCAATGGTACCAAGGTGATACATACGTACGTAGCTACTAGCAAGAAAACACTCATACTCACAAGTGATCGTGCTCGTAGAGACATAGCATAACATTAGGGTGTTTAATTTTGTTTTCATGAATTATGGTTTCAATCAAAAATATCTTCTTTTAAATGTTAGCACACGGCTCATTTGCATATAGCGAAACTACGACACAGATTTAATGCAATGCCACAATAGCATACGAGAGCTTGTGAGTACTACAAAATTCACCCTGTTGAACTATAATTATATGTAGCTAAAGTGTACATTTACTTACAAAAGCCACTGCTATAATCAAAGCAATGAAACTCCAAACATTCCACTTGTTCTCTATCCATGTAATCCAATTGCTGTCTATATGATCATTACCTTTTGCATGATAATTATTTTCTGGATAAAAATAATCAATTGTAAATTGCTATGTAGCTACAGTATAATTATTAGTAATGTATACTTTCTATACACATACATAATTAAACATGTACTGCATGTATACTAAATTTTGATGGTGGAAACCGATGAATTGGGGGTAAGGATAAATTGACGAGTAAAATTTTGAAGAATTATATCAGCCTTACATACGTACATATACGAGCAGCTATTAGAAGAAAGCTTTGAATGGTAAAATTCACGAGTTGCAAAAAGTTCAACTTCATCGATATTTCCCCTTCAAATTTTTGTGCCATACAGTAGCTAGCTATGTAGTTGAGTAAGTGTGTAATGGTAAACAAAACACTTAAGGTATAACTGTAAGAAGTGGCATGATAGAGAAAACAGCAGCAACTGATTGTAGTAGTGGCCAACGTTTATGAATAAATTGAATTGCGTATTTGAGGTGTACAACACTTAATTCTTCAAACTACAACTTTTAAATAACTGAAAGATGCCTCAAAGATTGCTGTGTAGCATGTTATATGCATTTGATAAAAGTAGTCCTTTAAGAGTAACTAGCTAAATGATCTCTATTCTTTATGCTAACCAATTAATTGAGCATGGTAGCTAAGTGCTTTTCCTTTGATGTGTGTAGGTCAATTATCTTTGAAGACACCTGCTAGCTACATACAGTACGTACCAGGTGTCTTATTAGTAGGACATCTGGTTTCAGTAGGACACCTGTTTACAAACACAAAATTATTTCACGTCTGGCTTAGCATGGCCATGGAGTGAGTCAGTTTTGCTTATGCTTTTTTATCAAGTTACAGTGCAAAAGTTAGATAATTTGTGTATTTCAACTGTCTTTCTACATATGAACAAACCGGCCTGCGCACCTCTGGCAAGGCATGACAATCTTAAACAGCAGTTTCCAGCAAGGCTTCATGCATACATGTTGTTTAAACTTGAATAGAAGCTTATCTTGCACAAGAGTATCATTAAACTGAGCGATGATGGCCAACTGCTATACCTGTATAAACGAGAGGGCCTGACTCAAGGGAGATTGACAATATCATCCGCTGCTTACATACCATGATCTAAAGCACTTAAGACAATCATAATAGGTGTCTTCTCAGATTTAAAAACCCTCGATGACATCAATAATTACCTTGGCTGTGCCTCAGTAATTGTTATTGACGTCACCTCAGGTTTTTAAATCCTCGAAAACACCTATTACGAGTGTCTAACTATTACTGAAGGCCTTTTTCCAGCTACAGTGAACTATACATATTACATATTCTCTGGCCACACAACAGCAAACCATCAACAACATTTTATATAAAACACATTCCACCATATGGTCTCATAGTTATACGTAGCTGTGAATAACAATGCACTATCATTAAGTACGGCAGTACTTAATATATAGTAGGGATTGGTAAAAAATTGTATGGTTTTCCGATATTTCGCACTTCAAAAAACAACCTTCCAATAGGCTTTACCCGAAAAAACCGACTGGAATGCATTGGTAAGGCTGTAATGATGCTGTACCTTGGTTAAACGAAGCGACAAGTCGAATATTTCGACCTACAGCCAACTTTGAAAATTTCAAAATTCACCTGCCAGCCTGCCTGCCTGCCGTAAGATCCGGTTGCGCTAGGTGTAGGGGTCCAGAAATTTCACACAATAAAGGTAATGGCGGAGGATTTACAAAAATGTTGTTCCGAAGACGATTTACCCACTGTGCCATGGCGATTCCTTTTATCCTTCCTTGTTCTTCTATATTCCTTTAGCAAGGTGTGAATTTCACCCGATCTCACCTTCGAAGGTGACGATAACCTTCTGCTTATTACGTTACGCAAAAACCTGGCTTGCACGTGATATAATTAGTTACAGTGGCACCATGGAACGATGTTTTCGCGTGTACTTTATTACATCGTGAACTTCGAGATTATAGCCTTGGACAAATAGCTTTTGCTGTTTTTCGAAGTGTTATTTGCTATCACACAGCTGCTTTGCCATGTAAGCGTGTTGTTAACAAGCACCTGTAAACAAGCATAATTATTACGTAAGCGCCTGTAACATTTGTGCGCCTGCTGAAAGATTATTATGAATGCTTAGCATGTATAAAAGCAAACAAACTAGAACAATAATAAAAAGGTAAGTAGGGATTGAATTCAATAGTGCTACAAAAAGTAAAGAAAGATTTTGGGACGAGAGAACATTCTGGCATGAGATAATTTATAAAAGTTTAATCCCTACTTTTGGCAAACCTACTACATGAAGTGAGCCAAAAGTAGGGATTAAACTTTTATAAATTATCTCATGCCAGAATGTTCTCTCGTCCCAAAATCTTACTCCTTGTTTCTTTACTTTTTGTAGCACTATTGAATTCAATCCCTACTTACCTTTTGAATTTTTAATTTTTTTATTATTCTACTAAAGTTAGAAGTCATGCATGCGTAAAGGCATTTGTGTTCCAAAGAGTAAATCTATGTCATTAACTACGGTAGTACTTAATAGTAGGGATCGCCATGAAAATGTATGGCTTCCAGATTTTTTTTGCACTTCTAAAAACCACCTTACAACATGCTTTAGCAATTTTAAAATTCACCTGGTTTGCCAGCCAGCCAGCCAACCTGCCTGCCATAAGACCCACCAGCGATAGGTGTACGGCTCCAGAAATTTCACAGAACAAAGGTATTTGTGTCCGATTTACGAAACAGTTACTGTTATTCCGATGAAGAATCATCCACTACATCATGGCGTTTCTTTTCATCCTTCACTATCTTCTCTGTTCCTTTACAGGTGAGAAAACCGTGAAAGAAGGTGTCGATAAACTTGCACCTTCTGTTTATTTCGTCACACAAGAAACACATGACACAATTAGTTATGCGCCGCCATTAATGCTATTAACAGACGCGATGTTTTTGCGTGTACTTTATTATTATTACATCGTGAACTTCATAATAGGTGCCAATATATACGTATAACTTAGACAAATTGTTTTCGGTGTTTTTCAAAAGTGTTTCGCTATAATCCAGCTCGTTTGCCACATTAACCATCTTGTTAACAAGCGCCTATAAAAACTAATAAAGTAGGCACCTGTAATGTTTTAAGCGCCTGGAAGGCAAGAACAGATAATTATATGATTAAAAGCATGTACAAAAAGTAAACTAAATTTAAAATTTAAAAGGGAGTAGGGATCGATATAAAAGTAAGGAAACAAGGAAAAGATTTTGGCACAGAGAACACCAAAGCCGAATTCTGGCATGAGACAATCGATAAAAGTTTAATCCCTACTTTTGGCTTGATCATACGTAGCTACTAACCTACTGAAATCATGAGCCAAAAGTACGTAGGGATTAAACTTTTATCAATTATCTCATGCCAGAATTCGGTTTTAGTGTTCTCTGTGCCAAAATCTTTTCCTTGTTTCCTTTTACTATATTAGTTATACGCATACACCAAGGAGTCTACGGAATTTATAAACCCAAAGGCCCGAGGCTGTAGCGCATGCGTGCAGCGAGGGTGCTACTAAGGGCCTGAGGGTTTAAAAATTTCGTAGACTCCTTGGTGTATGCGTATAACTGTTTTAGACTCTATTTAATAAAAAACATTCTTACACAATGTACCTTTGCTTCCTTTGTCGACACGGCGATACTAGCCTTGAAAAGACGCTAAATTTCAAATGCCATAGCAACTACTTAAGCACCTGCACGTATTCCCAGTTAATGGCTTCACCTTTTCGCCTCATTCTTCTATGCAAGTTATGGCCGTGGCAAAGCGATATTGTTAGTGAATGTGACAAATTAATGAAGCACACCGTGTAATCTGTTGAAAAATAAGGTAATATTGGATTTCTCGCATTTATGTTTCTTTGTGCTCGAGAGCAAGGGACATAAGTAGTGCAGGCTGGGATATATGAGATTTATATCCCGGCCCGCGTGTGCCAAATAGAGTCTAAGAACATATAGGTATGCATATGCTATTTCAGTGTACGTATGTTCATACATACGTACATATGTATTTCAAAAGATTAGCTACGCACATACGTACATATAGAAATACCTTTTAAGACATCTTGTATAATTTCTTCTGCTAATGTATTTTGTCTAATCTCTTTTAAAGCATTGATCAGCTTATTCCAACTGGCTTCTATATCTACCTCAAGCCAGGACTTCAACATTTTAACACAGCAAACCTCTGCATCATTAGGATGGTCCTTTTGAATAACTTGCAACTTGTAAATGTACTTTTCCTTAAATAGTCGTACCCCAAGATGATACCAATAAGGAGCAATTTTGCCACTGTACTTGAATAACAATTTAATGGTTGGTTTATCAGCACCTTTAGCTACTGTATGTACATGAAAACATTTATGGATAAACACAAAACTAGTTATTAGTTTTAAATTGGTAGCTACACATAAATTAGATGTGCTTTGCACAACACTGAAATAACATTGTGTTGAAGGTTGCATTTCTATAAATATACATACGTGACTGTAGAATAGGACTGTGACATTATGTAGTTTCTAATACTTTCTATCCATTTGCTAAACAACTATTCAATTATTTGTTTTACTACGTTAAACCATGTTTCATTGCCTACAAGATTACAAGTATTTAATTACATTCTATAATATTACTGTTGATAAGCTGATACGTACGTAGCTTTGTAGTTACAGCCTTTCATTTGCTTACGTATGTACGTATGTAGCTACATATATAAGACTTAGTGTACATATGTATGATGGCTGTGTGATATAACATAAATATAAAAATATGTAGTGTAGCTAATATGCCACCTCTGCTAGCTTTCTAAGCAATCAGTTTTAGTGCTAAAGAACATTTGCTTGGTTATCTCCCTTCGAAGACCAAGAGCCACTATAGTGGCTTTATATATATGACTCTGTTTAAACTGTCATAGCCTATACAACCATGCTCACCATTATACAGTTACCAGCCTATACTGAGTGTTAATAGCTGTATGATGGTGAGCATGCACTATAATTCTTGGTTATACAGATGCCCAACAAATATTGCCTGTCACAGGTGAGTGTGACTGTTTGGATTGATTTTTAGTTCACCTGTGGTTTGTCACACGCATGTGCATCTAGATTCCTAAACACAAATCTACACATAAGCATAATATTGAGCATAACACATACATAAGTAGATGAATTTTATGATAGGTAAAAATACAAGCACAAAAGGCTGGTCCCTATGTGCACTGTGTTTGACAAACACAGCTACAGTAGCCAATGCTTGGTGGTGAGAGATACGTAACCATAATTTCCTATTCCTTCAAACATGATTAACGTATGTATCTGCAATGTAAGGATCAGATTTTAAACCACGTATGTAGGTATATCATGCCAGCCTGAACATCTAGCTTGGTTTTTTTACTTTTTGCAGCAGAGAGCAATCCTCACTTCTCTTGTGAAATCAAATCTTATTGCTCTAGTGAGCAACATACGTAAGTACGTACATACGTACGTATATTAGGTACATAGCTACTATAAATACATAGTTAGCTACATACATACTATAACTACAGTAACCTGTCTCAGTTAGCATAATTTCTTGTTGTGATTCACTGTCACAATCCTATAAGTGTATAATAATGATACATACATAGTTACATACATAGTTAATCATAACTACAATGTTTACATATGGCATGGAACACATTATAATACAAGCTATATACATGCACTGGCTATATATTGTATATACAGCTACTTAATTTTTTGTTAACATACGTACTTTATCCCATAAAGTGTGCTTGGTTGATTTTTGTGTTGAGTGACCATAATAACATTCGAATGTTGAAGATGATGCTTCCTTAAGGATAACATGCTTGCCTTCAGTTAAACAGTTCTTGCAAATAAAACTGAATGTTAACATAAAATTATGAAAGTTTAATTTTCGTCCAATTTTGTGTATTGCATTCCTTAGAATTTGTTTAACTTTACCATGTATGGGAATTAAGCCACTCCCTTTTTCTTGTAATATTGCAACTTCCAAATATAATATTCTATCAATCAGTGTAACATGTTGACCACTTTGTCGGTGTAGTAAAGTTACTAAGTTATCAAAAACCATTTGCTTATTGTCTAACCAGAAAAGACGCCATGTAGATCTATCCTGCAGCAGCTCGACTATTAAGCAACAGAACGTTCCTCGGGGAAACGAGCCAGGACTATCATCACAGTTATCATGTAATCTAAATTGTATTACCAATGGTTCAGCTCTATTACAAACAATTGTATTTTGTGGCAACACTTCAGGCGGTGGAAAATGATCATTACTAAAATCACATGTATTGAGGAGAGATGGCATAAAAAATGTAATACCATTATCTTCCGAGAGTGGAGAGATTATTCTTAAATATTCTAACAGCTTTATGAATCCTTGTTTGAAATCAATTTCAGTTTGCTTCAAAGATTCATTTGTATACTTAAGTTTGAGCTCACATTTATCCAATAGTGACTCAGTAAAGAAGCCTCTCCTTTTAAAATCAGTCACAACTTTAACATTATCCTGATCATAATTCAAATAAGATTGATAAACAATTTCAGTAAGATTGTTAAACATCCACTGATAATCGGTAAAAATATAATTACTCAATTCAGGTACTTCATCAAAGTACAATAGAACACCAAACAAGTGATGAAACCTTAATCCATTTTTGATGTCGTCTTCTCTTTCAATTAGGTCATGTTGCTGACAAAGTTTTACAATTTCAGGATAAGTGATAAATTTTTGAGTTTCACACTTATTACGAATTTCCAATTCTAACAAAAGCCAGACAATGGGTACATTATATACCTCTTGTTGTAATATTTTATCATACAGTTTTCTTCGTATTTTTTTAGCACTGTCATGTGTTCCATACTCATTTTCATCTTCTAAAGTTAAGTTATTAACAGGAATCAAATACTTGTACTCTGAGTGTACACCCATCCATACATATTGTAGACCACTATCTTTGATTATACAGTCCAACTCATTATCAATTTCATGAATGTTGTCCTTATCATTTCTTTTAGCCAAAACCTTATCCAAATGACTGCCTATAAATGACAAATACGAAATGTTTTCTTCTCTTCTGGTTTCACATATCTCTTTAAGAAATGGTTTCTTTTGCAAGAATGAATTGTTAGTAAAAGAAATTAAACTTTTAATAAGTTCTAAATTTGTGCAACCAATAGTGTAAGGAATAAATGTTTGTTTACCATCCTCACCACCGTGACAGACAGTTACTCTGTCATTAAGAGTATTTTGTAAATCATGAACTACAAAAGTTACCATTGCAGAACTATTCATAGCTGGAATCATACTTACAAACTGTGGCTGTCCACCAGTGTCCATAAAAGTAAAGATATTCATTTCATCACTCTTTTCGGTAATATCAACTGGCTGTGTTATAGTTGATGCTTCTCTTACCATTTCAAGTTCCACATCACATAGTTCAGATTCCTTGGTACTGGTCATTTTAACTGTACTGTTAGATTGTTTATCAGGAACATTTTTACCAGCAATAGCAGCAGGTTTACTTACTTTTTCACTAGCCATGGTTTTTAAAAATGATCGAAGCTTTAAAATTTCATTTTTAATATTTAATTCATAAAGATCTACATGTTTATCTTTGCTACGTACATCCACTTTCACTGCTGCCACTACCTGTTCAGATTGTGCTAATCCTGTGCTAATGTGCTGTTTAGAACGACTTTTGTTCAGTAACAGTTTGTAAAAACTGGTCTTTCCAGCTCCAGATGATCCACTAAACAATACACGGCCATAACGAACCTTTAATGTTTTCTTTTGTTTGCGAGCTTTAAGCATAAAATCAATCATATCCCTGTTTAGTTTTTCTGTAAAAAAACACACATAATCAACTAAATGTTAAATTTTTTGTTGGATGTCTAAACAACAAACATTAACACACATCACAAATAAGGTGGGAATTGAAAGTTTTTGATTCAAAGATTGTGTACCTAGCCACATTATCACACTATGCATGTTTTGTCGTGCTTGAGGAATATATATTGACTAAATAATAGTTAGACGTCAAACCACAGGGGTCTATGGAATTTAGAAACTCGAAGGCCCTGGGCTGTGGCACCCAAGTGAAGCACTGGACTGTCATAGCCGATTGTGTTATCATCAGTGCAATAATTTCAGTGATTTATGGTTGTTTTGGTCGACACGGGTGTCCATCGTGCACTCGTTCCAAAAAGCATAGCTCTTAGAAACTTTCCCTTGCTGATGCCAGAGGACATAGCTTTCATTTCGAGCAAACCTGGCGTCGATCGATGTAGAGATGGCAGAGTTATCAGCCTGATGAGGAAAGAATGCAGTCAGATGGATGGACAGCTTTTCAGCTTTATATAGTACGTAGGTTATAACATTTTACTGCTGCTCGTCCAAAATCATAATTACGTATACATTCTGTCATAAGTAGGATTGCTGTTCCATAATTGGACAGCTTGAATTTGGAGTGCAGCATTATGTAAGCAATCCAGATACCTATGGTGTTTACCTTGTATAGAAAAGAATAAGTTGAAGCCATAGAGGATCATCAATGACAGCTGCATAGCAAGAAAAGTCTACCTAACTCCCAACGTACACAATAACTATTTGGCAAGAAAATTGCATAATATGTTACCAAGGGCGGCAGAATAGGGGGCTGGGGCTCTATAGTCCCTCCACGTTTTGTCTGGTTTTTAAAAATTATTTTGCTGACACTGTTGATATATACGTAAAATTTGATATATAGCTAAGTCTAATAGAACCTATAGCAACTCACAGAACAACTGCAGCAGTATAACATTGTGAATCACATGAGCTTATAAATACGTACCAGCTCATATAAACAGGCATCAATTAACTGGTTGCCTAACTGACAGTTCTAAGCCAGCTTGTCCATACTGTTCAACTACATTGGAATTCTTTCCTGGTGATAATTACCAAAAGGAAATATATAGAAGCACCATAAAAATAATTGTTTTGTAGCTAGCTAGCTACTTGAAACAAAGCAAGCTGGAAAAAGAATAGCTGGGTTGATTGCAAAATTGGTCTGCAGTTGTTGGAGCCTGTCACGGCATCCCCTTCTACTGCAGTCTGACAGGACTATAGGAATATAGCGATTTTAACAACATTTTATGTATGATATAGCTACCAGCATATATAAACTGATCTGTATGATCAGTAATGGTGGTCAACTATTTATAATGTGTGGCTACTGTTACTATGGTAAATATTTACAAGACGTCAGGGAGAGCAGGTTAGCATCTCGTATATTATAGAGCACGCGGAACTTAGTTGCAGTGAAAAAATTTGAGTAGGAAAAAAATCTTCCACTGGGCAGACTCGAACCATGGCTCTCCCGTTTCATAACCCATTGCATTACCATCATAGCTAAACTGCAACACACCAGATAATGGATATTATTACCCAGCTTCCTTACTCTCAACTCCTTTTTCAAATTATTTACAAGTTCAGTTATATTATATGAACGTAGCTATATATACATATGTACCACTAGATATACACATAATGTAAATGCTTCATGCACTTATTGAGTGTTAAACATGTCAAGTGTTGAGAAGAAACAAGTTACAGCTTTTACCCCTAGTTACAGCTGCTTATGTTAAGGAGGTGACCAGCAATGCTTGTGATATAGAGAAGCAAGTTTGAAAAGTATGCATATGGTGGGTATCAGTATTTATGCACTCAAAATGGCTGACGCTGACAATATCCAACAGTTTTGAATATGATCCAAAACACATGCTCTATGAATAACCTCTATACACATAATATCATCATTATAGTACGTATGATGTAAAGTGAGTATACATAGTTAACAAATGAAATCAATTTTTACAATTGCACATCACTCCAGCTGCTTGTTGATGCACTGGATTATCCCATCATAATGAAACTTCATAAAAGTTTATTGCCAGTAATAGTTACTAAGTAAACACTATAAGTGATAGTTGGCTGAGCATAAGTAAGTGCTTACATTGCTGCTCCTTAATATTATACCAACCAATCAAATGGACAGAAAAGAGCAGTATGAAATACAGAGGTGTGTTGTTGAATTCTATGCTGTTGCAGCATATGTTGTAACATAAAACAGTGCAGCAATAGCGAAGCACTCATTAAGACATAGCAAAGGATTAGGCTCGTGTGTCAGACGCTTATGTGTGTCACATGCGTGGTATATTGGTAATATACCTGCACACATGTGTGTCTCTCGATTGGCACATGTGTGTACACACACATGCAGTCTTTACACATGAACACAAAGTCTTTACACAAGCAAGTGTTTGTATGTATATATATACGTACGTATACATAAATAATATTGCGCACATGTGCATTAGCTAATTACCTTTGTTTTAGCTATATACTTTCCCTCCAGGAGAGGATGAAGACTGGCCTCCTAGAATTAAGAAGCCATGGCTGTTAGAAAGCTAATAAAGCAACTTTTCTCCTTTGACCTGAAGTAATCATACTCTGAGCTACATATACGATGCATGAAATACCAAGAAACTTTACCAGCAATGTGTCATCATCCACAGGCTATAAGCGCCCCCAGTGCGATCCAAACCGGTATTCAGTCGTGTCACGTGTTGCTGACTGGAAAGGATTCGTCAAAACTAGTTAGTACAATATCATACCTCGTACGTATGGCTATATGATGGCCTCACGCATGCCCATGCAAGGGCAAGCCATAGCCATCGCTTAGCCTATAGCTAATCTTCCTGCGTTTTTAGCTATGCAATTATTATACATACGTGCGCATGCATTTAAAATATTCCAGCTGGCGCTTATAACCACACACCAGGTCTTGTATTGTGGTAGATTATCCATCAAGGTATCCATGCTTGCACAGAACCTGAAGTGAAAGAAGATAAGTAGTTACTTGTACTTGTGTGTATGCAGCTAAATACAACGGTATGCTATGCAGGATGTTAGTCAATTGAAATATCCATATCAAGTTAACATCGATAGGTAACCATTTCAGCAACGATACTTCTGTGTGGATTATAAATGTTGTATAAGGCATCGCTGGTCTTAAGGGAATCTTTTCAACAACGATTGCAATGACTGTTACTACTCAAGTGTGTCTTTAATACGTACACGCGTGTGTCTTGCTACATGTGTGTACATGCATGGTGCAATGCCATGCATGTTTTTTGTCTGATGTGTGTGTGTCACATGCGGGTGTCGTTCAAGTTGTGGGTGATTTGTACCATAATATATTGCACATAAACAAGCATACTCAATAGTAAGCTCCATATCACCCCCACACAATTATATATTTAACACTAAGAAAACTGGCAATGTTTGTATTTTTTAACATTATCTCATAGCTGTACTGCAACACATTATGGTAGGGCTGCATTATAAAGTTAACATTTTGTAATTGTATATGTACTTACACTTGTATTACACATAGTAACAACGTAAATACGGCTGTAAAATTATCGTAATTGGGGCGAGCCTTAGCGAGCCCCACCATATGGGATCAACAGTGAAATCTGTCTTCTTGCTTGCTTGCTTGCGTGCTTGATACATCTAAAATCCCTTTATATGGCTGAAAGCCGTTTAAGTGCAAACCAACATTACATCAAACATTACATAAAACACGTGGAGTGCTAACCATAGCACGCAACCATTAAATGCTAACCATAGGCATGTATATACCATTCAAGTGCTAACCATAATTTATTAACCACAATGTGCGAATACAACTCTCTACTCAAAGCCTAGTAAGCAATAGTAAAGCTGATCATTTGATGTTAGGATTGCATATAGCACCGAATGGCTAGATAGATACATTGAAGTATAGTATCAGCTGCCTTGCCGCCCTATAGCCAGCTACATAATTTTCTACAATATAAAAGATAGATGACTATTAGATGTTGTTTATAAAAGATATAAAATCTTCCTTAAAAGCCACGGGGCCTCACTACGTCTTTTTTCTTTATAATAGCTGATACCACCTGTGACTTGCTTATTATGCATGCTTGTGATACCTTTTGCAATCAATTGATATTATTACATATGTTATTTCAATCCGCTGTAATTACTTTACTTTACTGTAATTAATATCCGGCTAGTTTTCATGAAATACGTACCGATACAAATTTTTAAGACCATCATACATGTAGATAGCTACACTGAGACTGAACTGTACATGTTTTATTCCCTGTGCTATAATTATTACAATGTCAAATTGCATGTGAAGTCATCAGTGGTACGTAGCTAAGTGTATACATGCATCTATCAAAGCACCAGGCTCGCCCCCCAATGCCGTACATTTCCCCTAGTTATGCAACAATCACAATTGTCATTATGCAATAGTACATAGTATAATTTGCATGATATATAGCAAATATAATTGCTGTACCGCTACACACATTGCTAGAACAAACTGCTATATGGTACAGCTCAAAGACATGGTCACACTCGTTTGCTCGACTCTTGCACGAACTTGCTATTTATCATTTCAAGTTATAATGCCTGCCACTCAAAAGTCTCTCCACGCTAGGTTTAGGATGAAAGTTTTCATAAAGTTACAAAAAGTACGGCGTTACAAAGCATTACACTATACTAGTAACTCACCATCGCCTCCACTCGCATTTGTTTAAATCAGAGTGTGCATCATGCTTTCCTTTCTCAAATTATTGTTTATTTAAACCGGCATCACGTGCTGAGCATGTAGTGTTCTCAGATTGAATGATATCACAACTTTTGGAGATTTGTGGCCATTTCTTCAATCTCGAGTAAGACTCAAGGATTCAATAAGCACGAGAAATGGACTCTTGAAATGAAGAAGATCGCTGACAATGTTTATTATTGTTAGCCCTATTGTATACCATGGCACAAGTGCATATCAATATAGACTCCTTTGCGCTAGTATTGTAGAAAAGTAAATCTATTTGAAAACGCCTAGAAAAGATTCATTACCCGCGAGTATTCGCAACGTTGCCTTTGAGCTGTACCGTACATACACATACAGACTAACAGACAAACACTACACAAACATACATACACACATACAAGGATATACACACACACCACCCAAACACACAACACACACAAACACACACACACACACACACACACACACACACACATACACACAGACACAAACACACACACCACACACACACATACATACACAACACACACAAACACACACAAACATACACACACACACACAAACACACATACGTATGCACACACACACACACACACACACACACACACACACACACACACACACACACACACACACACACACACACACACACACACACACACACACACACACACACACACACACACACACAACACACACATAAAAGCACACACACAACAAACACAACACACACACACACAAACACACACACACACACACACACATACGTATACACACATACGTATACACACAAACACAAACACACATACAAGCACACACACAACAAACACAACACACACACACAAACACACACACACACAAACACATACGTATACACACATACGTATACACACAAACACACACAAACACCACACACACACAACAAACACAACACAAACATACTACATTAAATTTTGTACTATGTGCGGAAATGTGCATCTGTATAATGTGAGTATGGTACCATATACTGGGTTATCTTCGCAAGGTGCAAATTTTCACGAATTTCCTCACGACTCGTGTGAGTTATTTATGGTTTGATTGTTGCCATAGCTATCCATGGTCACGAGTGTTGATGGGTGGAATGCAAGCCATGTCTAAGATTATTTCACTAAGGAGCATACTAACAAGATCCTAGGGTCCATCTAAAACTGAAATAAGAAAAGAGTGACACTTATAATGGCGTATGTGCAAAGGGTCTGGCAACATGAGAAGTATGTCGCATTTCTTCTATTATTGGAATCCAATATAATGATCCTGTAGAGGTACTGTCCATGAATTTAAGACTCTACATGCAGTGAACCAACTACTCAATGTACTTGAGACTATGCTCAAGGTGTTTGCATGACACGGACTGCTAAATTCTCGTAGATCTTTACTAAATGTTGATCACAAGAGGTTATTGGAGTGTTAGGCTCAAATTTCTGCTAAGACAAAAGTTCAACATTAGTGAAATACACCTTGTGAAAATAACCCATTATATGATAATTGTTCAAGATATTTGACTATTAACAAGTTATGTATCACAAGAAAAATTTCCCAGTGAATTTCCATAGTTACACATTAATAAACAAATTATATGACTTAGTTAAACATGGTGACACCAGTAGAAATTTTGATCATGTGATCTAATCACATTAGCCCTCTACTATAGCTACAATCACTTGTTGTATATTATACCTTGTTGAAGATTATGTGATCCAGGATGTTCATCTGAACTGCTATGTTTCTTCTCTGCTTTCTTCAGTAGATCACTAATCTTCTGCTGTATCTCCTACATCACAATATATTTACTGTACAAGCACTTCATTGATATAATCTAATATACTCTAATAGAACAATCAGTTATAAACTAGTACATCATAATATTTGTACTGTCAAATGTTCACTGATAAATGATAATACAACAGAAATATTGTGAGACAAGCTTAAGCCTGATGTGTCAAATACATAATTTGTACACTGTATAATGGAATAGTCAGTCAATCAATAACTATGGAGGTCACCATTGATAAAGTATAACTTTTTTCATATGAATTGCATACGAATGATTGGCTCTACATACGTAAATTCTCCGTACACGAAATTCTACTCATTTTATAACTTTATTATCTCACTACTCCCTAAATAGAACTTTTGTACAAGTCATTTGTGTTGACATACTCTAATAGAACAGTCATTAATGAATATTGTTCAGTGTCTGTATAAATGAATTTAAAACTTAATAATATACTCCTCCATTAATAATATACTCCTATATTCACCATACTTTCCTATACTAATATATTTTGAAGTATATTATTAGTTGTATACGTTATAATGGGTTAAGTTATATTATACAAACAATAAATAAATGCATTGTGATAATACCAATCGCTACACACATACACACACACACAAAGACACACACAAAGACACACAAAGACACACACACACACACACACACACACACACACACACACACACACACACACACACACACACACACACACACACACACACACACACACACACACACACACACACACACACACACACAAAGACACACACACACACAAAGACACACACACACACAAAGACACACACACACACAAAGACACACACACACACAAAGACACACACACACACACACACACACACACACACACACACACACACACACACACACACACACACACACACACACACACACACACACACACACACACACACACACACACACACACACACACACACACACACTCACACACACACACACACACTCACACACATACACACAAACACACGCTATATTGTCAGTTAATCAGATTATAATAAATATCTATTTATTTATGACAACAATTCATTATCATGTGACCCTTAACTTTCTACTGCTAAAATTGCAGTTGGATGTTTACTGTAGACTGTTCTATTAGAGTGTATTACTGAGTGAACTGTTTACTGTTCTATTAGAGTGACAGTCAACTACAATAGATAACTCATTGATGATACACTCTAATAGAACAGTCAACAAATATACAGGTGGATATAATATACTCTAAATAGAACAGTCAGCAAATATACAGGTGGATATAATATACTCTAATAGAACAGTCAGCAAATATACAGGTGGATATAATATACTCTAATAGAACAGTCAGCAAATATACAGGTGGATATAATATACTCTAATAGAACAGTCACAATGTTAACTGGTCTTAGTTATAAGAGTCCTTAGTGGGATAGTGCTGATTAACTTATACAAAATTAGGTATAAGGACTGTTCTATTAGAGTAAACCATATGACTGAATGTCTATTACGATGACAGGTTATTGATATATCGGATATTACAATACCGTATAGCATAAAATTTTGAAGGTAAAATATATTGACAAATTCAACAAAATTTGTCCATTCGTCAATTTCTACAGAACATGGTGCTACCATACTGTGCTTGCATTGCACATTAAATAGAAATGGAGGCTTGAAACAACTTTCGTCATAAAATGTAAAAGTTAGACAATTTGGACTGTCAAAATTTTATGCTTTATGTATACAATTCCCTTGTTTACGTATTCTTGATATATTACGTAGGTGTACAAATCATTCATTCATATGATACAATATATTCTTGCCCAATTACAATATTATTATTCCTGACTGTTCTATTAGAGTATATTATTTTCTATTACAGTATATTCTTAAACGTGATACACGTGACTGCTCTATTAGAGTATATGAGATATACTCTACTTCACGTTTACATATTTTATAAAAATTTACACATTAGTAGCAACCATCAATTGTTAACATGCAGGGCAAGTAAATGGATTAAATTTTATGTATGTAAATATGGAGGATTTTGCTGAGGCAATCACGAGTTTGTACAAATCATTCATAAAAATAATTACAATAACAAAACTCTCTCATGACATACACCTGTATTGTATAACAGGTTATTTGAGGAAGAGTTGATTTCAATATTTTTGGAACTACTAGATAATTTTATCAACGACAAAATTATCATACGTGTGGGGATTATTGTTGGCAATGGAATAGTATGACCAAAATTTAATATATTGGTAGCTCTATGAAAATTTCTGCTTTGAATACCGTACAGCGTAAAATTCTGACGGGGAATATTTTGACGAATTCCCTCTCTCTGAAATATTGACGAGGAAAATATTGATGAATGCTCCTCTTTCACAAATTCTTTACTAATTAGTCACGTGAAATTTGACAAGGAAAATTTTGACGAATTGCCTGCAATTCATCAAATTCGTCAAAATTTTCCCCGTCAGAATTTTACGCTGTACGGTATAACCTGTTATTATATGACATTTGTATAATGTGTGTTATTACAATCTTGTACGTACACCCTTGCCTTAAATTACAAACTTCCACAACTCAGTAATTATAATTTTTCAAAACTCTCAGTGTTATTTCCAGAAATTTATACGTTCCTTTCAAATACAAGCTCATGATTGGTAAGCAAATCTAACACATGTACGTACAACCATCAGTTACTGTTTAGTATCATATTAGCCCCACCCACTATTGTAACAAGCCACACCTCCTAGTACAATATTATACACATACTGTGACAATATTACATACGTCATTAAACTGTGATATGTTCATCTTATGCTGTTTAAGGAAGTACTCCACTATTTCACTGTGACCCTTCTTCACTGCCAACTCTAGAGGTGTTCTGTTCTCCTACAGACACAATACAACAATATAGTAAACATTAAAAACTGACAGTGCACAACAAATATTTACAAATCAACAAAATTCTAATAAATTACTCATTGAGTTATAACAGTATTGAATTCTACTGCAACACAAATATTTGGAGGTTAAATTTTTCACTACTACGCATCTATAAATCCATGAAATCCACAAAAAACTAAACTTCAAAAATTTTAGGTTACACGATATACACTGACATTATAATATGACATGTGTTGTAATAGGCAACCATTGGTTAACTCCTGAACTGATGATGTCATTCCTGCGTGTATTATACAAAAATTTTAATCTCCAAATTTTCTGTTGCAGTACAATTCAATACTATTCTTGTGCAATCCACTAAAAAGTTATCTGATTATTCCAAAAAATTTAAACCTACAAAATTTTTAGTAAAAATTCTGTAATGTAAAATATATTGTATGCAAGGTAATATTACGTAGAATGAGGAACTTGTACTGATTCTAGGTTGTCATCGGTAACATGATTAATCCTATTTATCATTAATAACATTTATACAGTTCAACTGATAAAAATGTTATAAATGTATTATTAGAGCTACTATACAATAATTTTGGTAGCCATGGAGAAGATTCAGAATAGTGTCGGACCCGTCGTAATATACTCTTAATACATACTAATACATTAACAATGCTCCACTACTCACCTCATCCTTCATATTCAGATCTGCTCCATTACTCATCAGAAGGGCCACTGTGTCAGTGTGACCCCACCGTGCTGCATAATGAAGAGCAGTTCGCTGCCACTGTATAATATAACAACATGATCATTACAATGTCTATACAAACACATTATCATCACTGGACATTACTGTGTATTAGTGACATATTTTACAAATTTTACAATGTAAAGTTTCATATGGCTTCTGTTATGTTTCATATATAACATTACCATGGTTACATAATAATTAAACATTGTCCTTACATAAATAGAATAGACACACGTAAACTGTCAAAATATAAAATATCACATGATCACAAAAGGTTTCCACATGTACCAATAGGCTGGATATTATTAGCAACAACAAATTTTAGATATTTACAAGACAATTTTACATTATAATGTTTTTATATTAATAATGTATGCCATTTAATGCTCACTTGTTAAATTCCCTATGCTCCGGCCTAAGGTATCAATATTGTGTATTAGGGATGTGTATCACCAGCAACTTTTACTATCGATTATCACTACCTCAACTATCACGATACGATTATTTGTCACGATAATTATGTATACTTAGTTTTGTATTGATACTTGTGAATAAAAGTTCAACTCAATTACTGTATTAGATAAGTTAGTGTACGTATGCAAGATAGCAAGTTACCACTTGATTTTCACTTTCATTTTACAATCTGCACATTTTATCACGGTGCGTTTTATTGAAAATCAACCAGAAGCATTAACACTAAAGTATCTCCATGCCACCATGTAGTGGCTTGAATTATTAATTGAAATGTGCATGTGTATAAATTAGCATGCATAGAAATATCGATATATGAAATCTACTATTGCTATCACGATAGCTATTTTTGTATCGATATTATCAGTATATCGATATATATCGCACATCCCTATTGTGTATGTATAATTGTCTACTATTATCAAATGGTTGCCTATAGCAACATAATTTTTTCACCATCAGTTATACTTTATATTACGATAGTGTCTACCAAATTTCAAGTTTACATGTCAAAGCTGTCACAAGTTACGACATTTTATACTCACATCTCAATACAATGAAATTAGAGAAATTCTCAAGAATTATAATTCCTCAAACAATAATTCTGAAATATTTTACGTAAATATAAATTATGAATCATTTGAAATAATATTCAAGTAATTTTGTTTGCTAAATCTTTCAACATTACATTGAAATGATAAATTTTACAATTTGACAATTTTGCTAATTATAAGTAATTAATCAATTAATGCAATTTACGAGAATTTTAGCAAAATATAAATTTAAATATTATAAATATAATAATTATAAAATACAATTACATCTACCAATACACACATTATTGTGATATTAACTCACATCATCAACATCATTCACTCTAGCTCCATGGCTGAGGAGGAAGGTCACAATGTGATTGCGACCTCCCAACACAGCACAGTGGAGTGATGTCCAGTTGTACTGTAGGAAGACACAACACTAATGATCAGACTACACTAACAACATTCATTACATATAACAATGTTTACAGTAGTAAACAACAACAACAATGATTATCATTATTATTATAATACTAATAATAATGATAATTATAATATCATCAAAAACACTTGTATGGTTTCACCAATATCATACAAGTGTTTTATAACAATTTCTCAATAGATGAACAATAAAAATTATTATATTGCATGACACAAACAAACAAAAATATTGAATGTTGAAAGATTTAGTATACAAAATTACTTGAATATTATTTTAAATGGTTATATATTTACGTAGAGTATTTCAGAATTATTATTTGAGGAATTATAACTCTTGAGAATTTCTCTAATTTCATTGTATTGAGATGTGAGTGTAAAAATTAAAAATTTAATATGTCGTAACTTGTGACGGCTTTAACGTATACACTTGAAATTTGGTAGACACTATCGTAATATCAAGTATAACTGATGGTAGAAATATAGGGTTGCTATTGGTAACTATTGTATAATAGTACTCAGATACGTACATATACAAAATATTAACATAATGTTGTAAGCCAGTATAATACCGTATAGCTCCAAATTTTCATGGTTGAAAATTTTTGTGATCTTAGCTGATTTTCGTGATTCATCATTATTTCGTGATTTTGAAGTGTGAATCCCTCTACTTAAGCGTGGTGTAAGGAAATTTTCGTGGCAAAATTTTCGTGATTTCTGTGTAATTCATGAAAATCACGAAAATATTGTACCACGAAAATTTGGAGCTATACGGTATGATAAACACAATAATAAAGATTCCTGGTTGCCATTGTAGCAAACAACAACAACAACGATCATCATTATTATAATAACATCAAAAACACTTGTATGGTTTCACCAATATCATACAAGTGTTTTATAATATATCTTCTCAATGGACGAACAATAAAATAATTTAACAATAAAATACATCATCACAAAATGTTTCATTTAACATGAAGGGTTATTGTCGGACATTATATTACATGACACAAATGAATAAAAATGTTTTCTACACAAACAATGACATTATATAATACTGGCATTACAACATTATGTTCATATTGTGTGTATGTGTCTGATTACTATTACAGAATGGTTGCCCATACCAACCCCATTTGTTCACCATCAGTTATAGTTCATGTTACGATAGTGTCTACCAAATTTCAAGTTTATACGTTAAAGTCATCACAAGTTATGACATAATAATAATTTTTACACTCACACATCTCAATACAATGAAATTAGAGAAATCAGGGCTGGACCTAGCATTGAAATAGTGGTCAGGCCACAAAGTAGGTACAGTTACTAGGATAGATTGAGAGGAATGTACAATAGTTGCCAAAGGCAACTCAGTCTAGGGGGTCTGGGGGCATGCCCCCCCAGGAAAATTTTGAAATTTGTATGCTCTGAGATGCTATCTGAAGTGATCTTTTACTTCAAAAATTATGTTTACAATATTAGCATTAAAACATGTAGCTGACTAGCTACTAACTACTAAACTAATCACGTAGCTAGCTAACTAATCTTGATAATAATAGTTTCATCATAATGAAGGAATGGCCATTGTCACATTTAAAATGCCATGCCGATTGAAACGATCGATAGACTACCTTCGTTTTACCAAAAGCTCATTTTGGAGTTGGTTGGCTGGTTGGTTGCATGGTGTGGCACTGACGGAATATTGTGGCAAATCAACGAAACGCGAGGATGAAGAACCAGCCGCGAAGCTTGCCATTTATATGTACGTACTCTAATGTGTAACGGATTTAAATATCTCCGTTTTTTCAGGTTTTTTGAAGGACCAAGACTCAAAAGTGGTACGGCCAAAACCGTACTGGCTGTACTGCTAGGTCCGGCCTTGGAAATTCTCAAGATTTATAATTCCTCGGACAATGATACCGAAATACTCTACGTAAATATAACTTATAAATCATATGAAATAAAATTCCAGTAATTTGGTTTGCTAAATCTTTCAACATACGTTGAAATAACAATAATTACTGAATTATTCTATCAATACATAATACCACAACTATGGGCAATCATAATATAATAGTACTCAGATACATACTGTATACTGAGGGGTCACCAATGACCATGAAATCTTGTACAACTTCAGAGAAATCCAACAAAAGTTATGTAAATATTTAGAAATCTTGAAATCTGAAATCTTGCAGTACAGGTTATAAATCACACATTTTCACGTTCGATGATTTTAGTGACTGCCCAGAACTCCACATTTGTAAGAAAACAAGCGAAATCCTATTCAATTACGTATACAATCAATCTTAAATACTGAAAAATCTCAAACTTATAATATTATAACCAATTGCAATCTTGAAATATTAAAATTTCATATTTTGCTTCGTTGGCGACCCCTCGCTGTATACACAATATTAACATAATGTTGTAATGCCAGTATATATAATATGACAAATAAAGATTCCTTGTTGCCATGGGTGACCATTTATTCCAAACATACTAATGCATTGTTATATTTTAGATCACAACTAACACACATTTTATGCACATCACTTAAATATTATACAATATTTGTCAACTAATGCATTGTGGGATTGTATAAATGTAATGAAAACAATATTAACGTACAGCGCGCAGGTATACTTTGTGAGGTGCAATTTTGTGAACCATCAATTTCCCATTAAGCAGTTGCTATTCTAAAATTTATTTAGTTACTGTGTCATGTCTCGAATCATGTGAAACCAACTCTTTCACTCTGTAATTAGGGGATACCATGCCTTATAAGGAAGTTTTGTCAAGTGCTAGGGGAGATATGTTGCCATGACTACATTCATCCATTACGATCCTTCCATAGATTATAGCCCAAAGAGGACAAGGCAAGGAGAGGGGTAATGCCTAGACTGAAGGTTACCTGGAATATGTTAGAGTTCCTTCAGAAGTAACTTTGCATTTCACAATCTTTAGGACCACACAGATAAAACCCGCTATATGATATACATCAACATTAAACTAATTCACCTCTACAGGATCAATATTAACCTTCTACCATAAGGTTACTATTAAGCCGGGATATCCACAATTACAATATGTCTCATTTTTGTTTATTTTAACATTCAATTATTGCTAATATCCCATAGTCACTCATTGTAAACGATATCATCAAATAATACACTGTGTGTGTATTGTATAGCTACACACATACTCACCACATCATAAACAATTCCTGTGACCTCCACACCACTGGAGGCCAACTCCTGTATAGTGTGGAGATCACCAGTAGAAGCTGCATTAAATATCTTATCCTTCTCATCCTACAATTATATAACAACAGTAACCATGACAACTGATACTCATCATTTTATAAGTTACATAATACACCTCATAATGTATTGTAACAAACAATAGTTTTGTTCACAGCTAGTATAAGGTAATTACGGCATATTTGTAAATATTTTATAAATAACTAGTAAAGCATAACAGCAATGGAGAGTACCAGTGACTACGTATTCTCCATAGGTTGTTCTAATTGTTTCAGTTGTTTAGAAGATTATGATAATATATAATGTATGCAGTGATGTATACCAAGCCTAGTGTCCCCATGCACTTTACATTATCAGTGCGCCAGTTAATATTTTCATTACTAACATACAGTAATATCATTATATGCTATATTAGTATGTCTCTTACTTTAGTAGGTTCCCTCAGCTTAACAGAAGCCATCAGTTTGCGCGCAAACAGTTGATCACGCGATCTTGCTTATTCGTGGGGAAGGATAATCGATGTGAGTTGATGGATTAATCGAGGATAAAGCGCTCCTTCATTTTCTGTCTATATATAATATAATTGCTAGGGTGGGGCTACGAACAACAAAACTATTAGAATTGTACATCACGTGTGATCGCTCATGTAATGGCGCGTGTAACGGTAAGCAATTTTAATATACTATGTAGTAATGTTTATGCATCCCTTCACTAGTAATAATGGCGAAGAGAGAAGAAAGTGATTAGATTGTGGAGTGAACGAAAAAGATAAGAGAATTTTTTTATGACGTTATTCCGAGTTACCATGGATACAGGATGGATCCATCATGGCAAGAGGATTGGGTGAGTTTGTTGAGTGTTCCTAGAATAGACGACATGGTCACTCAGTAGAGTGGTAAATATGATCCCAAGGGCAAGAGGTGTCATGCGCATATCTACTGTAGGTCAATTTGTGACCACGGTTTAAGTCTTGACCAGAGAAATAGTAAGCTTGACCCTTGATTTACTGCTTACTTTTATTCTTGACTGTTGACTATCCCGAATTTCCTTCCTAATTGCATAGCCTGTATAAATTGTGTGTTAGTAGCCGTTCAATTATTCTCTAATTGCACAGTTTTAATAGCCTACGGCATGGCAACATTCAGTAATTGTGCAGTAAAATAGCCAATGAAAATTCACAATTCTGGAAGCCCTTTATGTGCAACATACCATGACATAATAAGCAGTGAATGAAATCACGTAGCACTGGAGATTTATAGTAACCGACTTACATGGCAACCAAGTAACGGTTACGAGCTATGGAGTAGTACTTGATAATCATACAAGAATTTCTTGATCCTAACCTTTTAGAATGAATCTCAACTCCATTCTGAGCGTGCTGCTACTAAAACAAGTGATGTGGAACGAACAATTTAAGAATAATTGTACGTACATGTAACAGTCAAATTGCAATCTGCTTCACCTCATACAAATACTTGACTGTTACTGATACACTTATTCTCAAATTGTACTCAAATATGTGTGATTACCTACGTATACTAACTGCTTGATCTTATAATGGCTGCACAATAATGTGTGATGCTTCTAGTGCAGTATATGAAGGAGTAACATTAATTACATTAGCAGTTGTAACACATTTCACTAGTAGCATTGTATCATTATTCTCCTCTGTTACACATCTCAATGATACAACTCAGCTGTATGATCAACATGACGTGAAGTATTATTATAAATACCATACTAGTCTAGTATCAGTCCCTATACTTTAATAAATTTGATTGTGAGTTTGAAACTTTCCTTTTGTCTCTTAACTGTGTAATTTCTTGTAGGGCTCAAATGGCTATTCGTCATATTCGAATACAAGTTTTGATATTCAAACATTCGTTTCAACATGCAGTAAAAATCTTTGATCTTACACAAATGCCTTTAATTTATGTGTTGAAGTAACATGTTGTACACATCATAATAATTTGAAAGTGCAAAAAAGAATATTCAAATATTCGGTCAACTGTCATTACAGAATATTCTGATACAAAAATCACTATTCCTCTGACCCCTGAATTCTTGTTTGACCTATGACCGGATGGTTTTTGGAGACCTTGACCGTTGACATTGATTTTGACCGTGGTCACAGATCACCCTACAGTTAGTGTGTATGTGAACACCTTCCTTACATAGACATAGTAACCTGTTGATACCTGGGGGAGGGGCTATTAGAACTATTTTACTGCCTATGGCTGACTATACCAGACTACACCCCAGGGCATTAAAATACATGGCACATGTAAAGTTACTGGAAACTTACCCTCTCTCCCAAGACACCAAATACAACTTTACTACAAGATTTTACCACTCCAGTTTAGTTGTCATGAATTTCATCATCCCTTGTAAACAACCTCCATGAGTCATCTCCATTGTGTCATCCTGTCATTAGTTGAAGATTGTTATGATGTAATGGATAACAATTAGTTCATAAACGAATGTCAATTTATAACCTTCAAAGGTTTGTCTACAAACTTCAAAGCATTTTACGATACAGGTTAACTCACTTTTGTCATAGATATCAATACATTCACTAAAGTTACCAGCAAAATGTTTTATCGCTGTAAACCATTACAATATTACAATAGTTGTTGAGCTCATTGAAATTATTCCACTGGTATAATATCCTACTATAATAGTACATCATGTGATCTCATCCCTGAATATCTTCTACTGTATATCTCAATTGATTGTATTGCTGTAAACCATATTGCTATATTGAACGTGTGTAATAAAGTTGTTGCATCATGCCAGTAATATTGTAACCATGCCAACAGCCGGTATAGATGATCATCTTTGAGGTGTGGGTGTTTATAAACTTGCTCACATGATCCTCTGCATGATAGTTAGGCTTCAAATTATAACCAAAAGGCCCTGATGGTGTTACTAAGGGCCTGAGGGTTATAAATTCTGTAGTCCCCTGGATTTTGAAGTCTTAATATTTTTAGACAAACGTATAGCATAAAATTTTGACAGTAAAAAATATTGACGAATTGTCTAATTTCTACGTACAGTTGACGAAAAAATATTGAGGAAAGTTGTTTCAAGCCTCCATTTCTATCTAATGTGCAATGCAAGCAAAAGTATGGCAGCGCCATGTTCTGTAGGATTTCTTAAAAACTTTACAAAAAATAATGATGATTGGACAAATATTTGTCAAATTCATCAATATTTTTTACCATCAAAATATTATGCTATATGATATAGATGAGTTATTATTGTACCTTTACAGCTGCTTTGTACAACTAAACAATGAGAAAATGTATCAATAATTAGTAGTAATATCACTTCACTTTATTTAATGCTCACTGCTAGTCAATGCTACAGTCACACTATTTTGCTTGTTTTATATCACCTCAGGGGCAGGGATGTATAAAGCAAGTGATCAGTGAGTTGTAGGAAATGACTCAAGGGGGGGAGCAAAATAAGGTTTTATGAGAGTAAGGGTGGAGATGGTGTAAAGATCCATGTGTGTAAGCACACAGCATCTAGGGGGGCCTGGGGGCATGCCCCCCAGGAAAATTTTGTATTTTAGACTCTCTTTTATGGTGCATTCTCTGGTACCTGAGAATGACAAGAAGTAATCTCAGGTTATTACTGTTAGCAAATCCCACAGGTTAGCAAATCCCACATATTTAATTGATTTTAGTGATTTCAAACCACTGAAATAATATTTGAAATCTAGCAATTTTGAGAAATCTCATACAGAATTTCAAAGTGCGACAGACCCCTTGGAATTTAGCTAAAGTTTAGGAAGTGTTCTCGGTGTAGTGATTTATATCCTAGCACTTTATAATCACATGATCTGGTGATAGTTAAGGCTTTAACCCTATAGGATGGGAAGACTCCATTGATGTTAGCAGGAGCGAAACACAAGATGTTAACCTTCATTAATGGAGTATAATAAGGAGTAAATGAAGTCCAGGAGTATTGCTATAGTAACCATAGTCAGTGTTGCTATAGTAACCATCTATGATGTCATCATTGATGAGTAGGTGTCGTCGTCATCAGTTCATACAGCTCGCGATCGTACAGAGCATGTTGAACTAGTATCAGCATTCCATGAAGTTCAGGAGTATTGACTGCAACGTCAAGAATCCCTACAGGCTATAGAGAACGAACTGAAGGAGAAGAATAATCAAGAGAAACAACCTCGCAAGAATGGCAAAAGTCATCCACAGGTATTCAATAAGGTTCTTATTATTTCATGCAGAATTCACATACCATATAGTGGGTTATTTTCGAGGGGGGAAATTTTCACTAATGCCCAGTATTGCCATTATTCACGAATGCATGGCTGTTACTAACACTGCTACACTTACTTCAGCAATTTCACAGGGAAAATTTTCATGAATTTAGCTCAATTCATGAAATTCGTGAAATTTCCCCCCTCAAAAATAACCCGCTATACGGTATATTTCTTTAGACAAATCAAAAGTAAATAAAGGGAGCCTTGATCCTGATCATTATACAACTGATGGTTGGGACATTTATGCTCAGTCAAGAAAACAACCTACACGACAAGGTGAGTACATATTGTATAGTGCAATGTGTTGCCATGGTTATACTTCAGGAAATTGTGTGTTTGTAAGGAACAGTTCTCACATGATATTTATGTGTTGCTATGGCTACAATAGGTCATTTGAAGGTGGTGAAGACATTTGTTAAGATGTGCTGTAAAGAAGTGATTAGTAAGGAGGACATTAATGGAACACTACCTGTGTATTTTGCTGCTCAGGAAGGTGAGCTGTAATCTTATTAGTGGTTACCACATGTGGTCGATATGACAACCAAGTGTGGAATGTTAATATTTATTTTATTATTCCCACAAGCTAAGCATTGCTATAGTGATACAATAATTTTATTTATCGACTTTTACCAGTTAGACACTGGAGGGCTGAGGGCAAGGCCTGTATGAGGTGTTAGCTAGGAGCCTAAGAAACAAACGGCTAAAGGAAAATAAGTTTTGGGTCAAAGAAAAAAATCCTGCTCCAAGCCGGACTGGAACCCAAAGGGCCACTCAGATGCTGGTCATTGTTGTTATAGGTGAGGGCTGTCTCTGCCCTCAGCCGTTGGCTATTAATGCCCAATCTAGTGACTAACTGTGACGAAAAAGATTCAATCGGAAGAGTTGATGGAACCAAAACTACATCATCAAGGATACCGTCATCCTGTATCTCATCCTCAATTGCAAGGCTGTTTATTCTATACAGGAGATTGTGTTGGTAGGTGATGTATGTTGTGTAAAAGTATATACGAAAGTAATGAAATGCTTGTGTGTGTAGGTGTATACGTATAAGGTATGCTTGTGTATGTAATTGTGTTAAGGTATATAAGGCTGTGAGGAACGTTTGTGTGTGTAGGTGCGACTAGGTGGTATATAATAAGTTGGTATGTTTGTGTGCGTGAGTGTGATTATAGAGAGTTTAAAAAGAAAACTCTGCAAAGTATGTCAGAGTCATGTTACAATATGTGTAACTAGTCACTGTTAGCTAAGAACTTTTTTGACAGTCACGGTGTATACATTTCTGCATAAGACTGCTTCTTCAGGTGACACTGTTCCTAGTTTAGTAATACAATTTTAATAGATGCTACTGAAGATCTATGCCACCAAACATTCTTGTTATACAGTATACTGTGAAGGCAATGGTTAGTGTATATAGTTTATTGTGAGATTTGCTACTGACAAACAGAAAAATACACTGAAAAGCTTACATGTATGATGGGTGAGGAAGCTGATGATGGTGAAAATGGTTTTTTGATAACACGATCTTCAAGGTACGAGAATTATTTTCTAAGCTAGACAAAAAGTACAAAATGTTTCTCAAGGTCTGAGAAGATCAAAATCTCAAAGGCCTGGCCCACTCTCTCTGAAAGAAAGCCACCTACATGCTCACACTCCAGAAATGGGTTGTAGTCAGTGAGGAAACAAGTGATTCAGTGTCTGAATCTCCTGAAGCACTCATGATAGTGAGAGCTCTTTTATCAGTAATTGGATGATGGTATAGCATTGACCCTATCAACAATTATTATTGTGAAATACGTAAATATACTATAACAATCTTATCATCTGTATTCAACTTTACTTATCTCCTGTTAGTTGACTTCAACACTGATTGAGACTCAATTCGAACATCTGAAATCGATGATGACAATGATGAAAACATGACGATGATGATGATTAGCTGTCTTGACTGGACAATACATGACTTGATACATCATGTGTCATGCATGTAAATATTGTAAACCTTTGACCTTAGATATTAATTATATTCATGATTATAATGACATAATAACTATGGGAGGGATTCAGTATTCATTATGCTGATGCAATAAGATTTTCTGATTCAGATAAACTTAGGGACCATCCATAATTTTCAGCATTTTCACAAGCGTACAGGGAGTACTCTTTTTACATACCCTCTCCCTCCTACCCAAAAGCATACTATAAAAATGTTGATTAGCTAAACTTGTTTCATGTACAGGTACAGTAGCCAAGACCAACATTTCTTACAGCATACAACTGAATTTACCTCCTCCCCCCTAGCATACTCTTGCAAAAATAATGGACCATCCCTTACTGTAATGGTAATCTGAAATTTCCAGCTCAGAAGACTTATCCTGAATTAAACTTAACACTGTTTTACTGATGTTAACTGATCAGAATTGACCAGGATATGACTTCTTTTTCTTGTGTTAAACACGGCCTAGCAACCAAGTTACTTAGTACATTTATGTTAAATGTTTTTGTAGGTATATAGCAAATTATTGTACTCACACACTTTACACAATTACACTGTACATTTTGATTTCAATAAATTAACACAATTTGTCATTACAACAAAATTACATAAAATTATAAATTAATTAATTAATTAAATCCCAAAATCCAAAATGTGAAATAATTTTACTAATGGTTGGTTCCCACCTCCCCCGTTGTCATGACAATCTAAGATGTGGCGGCCTATTACTAGGAGGCGATATTCGTTCATGAGTGTACAATGACTTGGTAGGAATTACGGGTGATGGTGATCTCTTTGTCCCATTGACGATGGGCTCAGGTGATGCTGACTTGCTGTTACCATTGACTGGAGTGTTATGATGGATGGCACCATTTGGAATACAATGACTGTCATTACTACTAGAGGAATTGACCAGTTGATCACCATTAAGTAATGGTTCTTCAGGTAGTTCTAAATGTCTTGTTACACTATTAGCCAAGGAAGTTGTGATACTAGTAGATGTTTGATATGTTGTTGTTACTGGAGCATTAAAACCAAACACACTCGAGCTTTGATCAGGTGACTTCTTGTTAACAATTAAAGGGCTTGCTGGGGGATTCCCCATTTTCCTTGGTGACCTGAAAACATTTTATTTTTCATGATCAGTGTTGTCAAGTTATAGTGGGTGTGTCACCTGAACAGTCTCCGTGGTGAATCTTTTTCTGTGTCTTCCAAAACAGATGGTGCAACATACGTGAAGCCCTATAATAAGCAATGATAAATGTAACCCATTGTAATCATTTTATACACAGTACAGTGTAATAATAATACACAATATTGCTTGTAACTATTGAAAACATGAGGGACTCCTGATAAAGTACAAGTTGATGTATTACAATCTAAAAACACAAGGTACTGTGTAAGTTAAACCACTGTTAATCAACTGCTATTCAATGTATTGTAACAGCAATTAATGACATCACGGGTAAGTCATGTGAGCAAATACATGCATAGCAATGCATACACTCTTTTGTTTAAACCAGTACAGTACTTTAGTGACAGTACTTTTTAAAGTTATTTTGAGCCGTAATTCTTACTGTAACACTATAGTTGACTTTTCTTTTATAAGCTCCACAACCTGCACGGCATGCCCACTTTTAAAACAGAAGTGCTAGTACTACTGTACAGCTGGTTAAACGGCAAAATGAATGGCTAACACAGCATTACCTTGCTCTTCTTTGGCAGTAGCTCATAACATGCTTTGTTACTAAGGCCCCGCCTATCAGTAATATCGATAGCAAGTGTCCTATAAAGAAACTGAAAAGCAGTAGGACTTGTTTGATTGGTTATTCAGGCTTCATTTCATGTGAATGGTTTTTAATAGCCTGGGGGGCGGACACACACACGCATATCAACTTCGCAGACTAAAACAATTTCAAGAAACCAGGCGCGAGCACTGGCCATTGGCCGACTCGTGCCTGGTTTAAAGATAAAATCCTAATAAAATAGTCAGGCACGTACTTGCAACACATCTTGATCACATTATTTGACGGCCTTCATTACAACCTGGAATGGACCAGTCTGGAGCAAAAAAAGTATTGCTAGAGTGATGGATTCCAATATAATATATTTTGGATGTGCTAATAGTAGGTTTGATACAAGTTTTTCTTTGGGTAAGAGCACCGCAGAGGGCAGGAGGAGTAGATCTATTGATCATTATATTGTGTATGTAGCTACTATGGTATGTAATGCAACATCGCAATCACACCCATGTGCAAGTGCAATCACTTGTGAGTGCGAGTGCAATTACTGGCAAGTGAGGTAGTACACAGGAATCAGTTTGTAAGCCGTGTAATAACTTCAATTTATTCCAGTAGTAAAGCAAAGTGCTTTAGTATAAAGTAATTGTAAAATGTAGCACTTTCATCTTAAAGGTATTTGTGATACTAACTAAATATTGAGCACGTGAGGCTCTTATTGAAGTACATAGCAATATGAAGTACAACAGTTTATAAACTGGGTGGAGCATATATCGGCATAGTTTACCTTGTACTTGTCATTGGTACATATACGTACTTGTGATTTCTGTTACTAGCACTCACAAGTGAGGGCCCAAACAAATGTTGTAATATTCATGTTCATTTGTTTAAGTAACATTCGAGAGTAAAATTTGACATTCAAAATACATTTATTAAATTTAATGTTTATATGAACCATGGTGGTATATGTATAGGGGCTGAAATGAAGGTTAAATTTTAACCTTCGAACCTTCGTTGATAAAATGCTCCAAAGGTTCGAAGCTTCGGTATTACATAGCTTACAGCTATTTGATAAGTTTACAAGTATTTGGTTAACTTAAAACAGAAATTCAGAATGACGCGATCAATCGCAAAAATGGGCGTGTCCTTACAGCAATCATACATAGCCAAACACTATCTCAAGGCTAAAATGATGTTTTTCGTGCATAACTGTTGTTTATAAGGCGTTTTGAGGCTTCCACTGTGGTAGAAAGGACAAATTATTTGGCTTAAAAGTGGGCGTGACACATGAACATCGATCGCACAAGATGTATAAGCTGCCGTGATTGCCGCAATATAGAAAACGATGTTCACTCATAAATATTAGTGTGTTATGAGTGCTGTACGAAGCTTCAAAGGATAGTTTTACCCTTCGAAGTTTGCTTAACCTTTGAACCTTCGGAACACTCGAAGGCTTCGTTCCACCCCTAATATGTATCTTTCAGCCAGACACGGGGCAAGCACTTACGTAGCTCAAATGCTTGAAGCATTTCCTCAAGCACTTGAAAAGGACAACCACAAGCACAAAAGCTTCAATAAAGTAAATGCTTCAAGTACAAAAGGCATTTAAAGTTATGTGATGAATTGACATTATGTAGCAATGTACATGGTTGTAAGCCTAGTCTTTTAAATATTTATTGTTACAGTAAACAAACATTAATCTATAAAATGTCTCCACCTCTAGATCTTGGGTCTGAAGACTTTTCCTGCCACATAAACAATCGCTCTACAGGAGCTGTTGATGCAGGAATTCCTAAAACACATACTACTGCATGGGCTATGTTTGGATATTTACTTCGTGCTTTTAAAAGTGCTTATAAAATGCTTCAAGACAACCAATACTTGAAGCACTTCAAAATAAATGCTTAAAATGCTTATAAGCACAAGTGCTTAAGTGCTTATTTTAAACTTAAAATCGTCATTATAAGCATATAAATTGGTGCGTCAAGTATCCATTGTGTGGGCGTTCAAAAATTCGGTATTGAAAATCAAAGAATGTTGGAAGGTTGAAATTTCACATTTGTTTGTGCTCACACACACACAAGCGTTGCTACTCACACTCGCGAGTTTGACGTTGCATTAAATCTGTACCGTATGTAGGATGACAGATAAATTGCAGTTTAAGCAAATCAGTCGTGCCTAAACCCAAGTGAATTTTTACTAACTTGGGTGACCAGAAGAACAACTACAAATATCCCATTCACTCGGACAATTAATAATCACCTAAAAACCACAATTCATATTGCATTAATGTGACCATATAAAGAGCAAGTTAAATTTCAAATAGGTATGAAATTTTTTGTGGGTGCTTCAAAAACACCAAAATTTGTGAAAGTTTTAGTCCTCGAAAGTTTTAGATTATATGGTAGTTGACCAACTATCACAATAGTGAATAACTATTGTACTATCGCCCAGCCCTTACCTACATAGCAGTTACAGGAGATGTGACCTCAGTTAAATGAATAAGAGAAGCAGAAACAATATTCATGATCATGAATATCAATGTTTATACCAATGTGATAGTATGTCCTACAAAAACATTTCCTGCTGATCAAGCCTATAATTATACCCATCTCATGACATCTCAACATCACATGATACACCAAATGATACCACAAAGAGCCCATACTGGTAAAATAATTTTATAATGCTCAACAATCTATCGTTTTAGCTGTAAGCAACAGTAACATTTTATTCTCAATGATTTCAATGATTGTTTAAGATGTGATTTCAAGTGATAAGCTTTGAAGTTCATCCACTTTGGAAGTTAGAGGAGATACAGTTGTTGAGCTAAAGCCAATACATTAAACCAGTTTGAAGTGTTGCAATTTATACACATCAATTTTGGTCAACAGTGATAATTGTAATGATAGGATTTAAATAGGGTTAGGGTTATTATAAATCACTATATAATTATAATTAATGAATTAGAAATCTCAAAATATATACTACTGCTTACAAGTTACAAATTGTGTACATTTCTACTACAAAATATCAGGACCAAGTTTTGACATGTCAGTTCATGTCCGGACAAGCCAACTCATTCTAAGTACATTATAATACAGTCTCTATATAATGCCCGCCACTCTAGGTACTAACCTTAAAATGCAGGTTAACACTCTCACTGAGCTTAGCATCCACCGGTGAATCAAATGGTGTCAACTTTGTAAACCGGCTGTCAAATTGACTAGTGTCCTCGTCACCTGACTACATGGACACACGTGATCACATGATAGTGGCGCCACGCCCACTAATTATACTTACTATAGGAGGCTTGAAAGGTGGCTCAATTTTCAATATCAACAGATCGTCCCAATTTATGGACTGGAAATATGGATGTGCCTATTATAACAATGAATGTCATTTTAATGTGAGCAACACATGCACATTATTTGTGCATTACAATTACCAGTTGTACAAGTAATACACTGTAAGTAAGGAATTACTAACAAGACAACACTTATTTTGCAGCATGTCGGTGTAAAACCGCACAACGCAATTTTTGATGAGAGAAAATATTGACAGACTTGACACCAAGTTAGCAATCCCTCAAATGTTTCCCTTTCAATACTTCTAGTATAATCACGTGGTCAATACATTTTATCTCATAGGAAACAATGCAATCACAAACAATTACCACTAAACTAGAAAACAAGATTAAAATGGAACATGAACAAGAAAAAATCACACTAACAACAAATTAAGCCAATCAAAATGTTTATTATATGCTTGCAAACTCCATTAATTTTAAGGAAGGGCTGTACAGCAGGTTTTGTATGTACTTACCACCCTACAGATATACACCTACCAAACAATATGAATTTGTCCATGTTATGTAACTACAACTTAATACAGGTGGCCTAAGATGCTGTCCATCAATATTTCCATGTCAAATTTCTAAATGAAGTGCATTCCTCCCATCAAACAACTTGCACTATATGGTATTTTAGCAGGAAATTTACGAAAGGTTGTTTTTCAAAATTTTGAAAATATTCAAGCAAATTCGAAAATTTTTCAAAACAGCTAAATATTCTTTTTCACATGCAGTCTTACGATAATAGTACTTCTGAGGTATTTCAAGCCTATACTGAACCCTCCAAAGAGAAGAAATATAGAGAGTGTTCTGCTAAAACCGGTGGTCCTCTGTAACACTATTTAATGCCATGCAAGCTCAGCGCGTACGTAGAAACCACTAATCGTGCTGTACGTGAAATCCTTACTGAAATCTCTATCATGATGAAGACAGCTACACTAGTATTAGCTGGTACTCCTACACAGTAAATTAATGCTTAACACAGTGTGTGGAACATCCGTAAGCTATCATTGAAGCAAAATGCACTGGCTGAAGATTTTCGAAATCCTTTTAACTAAAAATTTCTTGCTACATGATATTATTGCAATGTCAGCTACATATAAGGCTTGAGGAGTAATGGAGTACATTAGTTGCCTTTTTACCAGGTTGTAACCAAGACAGGTTAACTGGTTACTGCCGCTCTACTACCAGTTCAACTAATTCACTGACTCCACAGTGAGAGTATGGAGAGCTCCCAATATAGAAATATATTATATACACATACGTACATAAAACATGTGAATATAGAGATGTAATAGAAATTAGTATTCTTAGAAATGAACAATCAGGTCACTGGCATATGATTGTTATGTGAAATTCTCTCACTCTTCACAATCACTCATCATGTGTTATACCAGTAACTGGGGCGAGCCTGAGCGAGCCCCACATAAATGATGTATCGAGTCGAAATCACTGCATTCCGATGGTATGGCGTACGTATGTACGTATGTTACTCTAATTGTAAGCGCTATGGTAAGCAGTTATACACGCTTACGCAAATATAATTAATGCATGTAGCTATTTATAAATTATATAGTCTACGCAAATATAATATGGTACTTTAGTTAGACACCGTCATGCGGTCTCTTTCTATCGCTACTCACGACCACAGTTATAGTGTCTACGCGCTTACGCTGTCGCAAATATGTATAGTAGCTACTTCAGTTAGACACCTGTCACAAGGTCTAGATATATCTACTCATGACTGGCAAAGAAATAAAGTTATGACGAAAATATTTCCAATCTAAGCGCCATTATATAAGCACTTGCTATAAACAGTTATATGTGCTTATATGCATATAGGCTTATGCATAGAGACAAGATGCTTAATTAACAAAGCAGACTAATTGCCTATACATCAATAGCTAATGTAATTATGCAAGAGTCATGTAACTATAGAGTGTGCCTCATCATAGAGACTATAGACAATTATCAGCATCACCAGTCACTGATCTTGTCACTTGTGATTATTGAAGGAGTCATTCCAATTTCATCACTTAATTTTTATACGAAAGTCATGTGACCTTACTTTTAAACTATATATAGCCGGGCTATATCATTGCCTTAGAAAACATTAATAATATCTCCGCACTAACACAACATGACCTTGACATGTATAATGTTAACTATGCATACATACATGTCGCCAAACTTCGCGAAGGCTCGCCCCACAATGTTGAAACATCTGTCTAGTGTGTAGTATTGCATGATGACTGGGTAATGATGATATGGTCATGTGAAATAATAAAACGTATTTTATCCAAGGTGGATTATCTAACCAAAAAACCACACTATCCACATTTACAAACACCATATTAACAACTAATTTCCATATAATGCTCACCTTGAGTTCAGCAGCATCAGTTTCACCCCAGCCCAGCCGGTTGGGTGGATGCCTTTTAAGCAGCTTCTTTAATATGTCCTTGGCCTCACGGCTCAGGTAAGGTGGTAGTGTTAACCGTGAGTGAAGTATCTACAGTATAAGATGAGGCTGTCACCACGGCAATGTCATGTGTTACTATAGCAACCACTATCTGTTCATACTTTGTCCATTGTCTTCTTCCTGTTCTCAGCAGAAAATGGCGGCTACAAAAGAGAAACAATCACCATATTAGGTAACATAGCATGAACATCATCCAGTTACAAGCAATGTTATACAAGGATAGACAAGATGAAGACGCTATATATATAATGTCAATTCATGACACATTAACAGTAATATGAATAATCATACAAGTAACCATGGATACACAACTGATAGAGATACTCAGTAAGATTTGTAGATGCTGTTGGACAGACACACTGATGACATCATAGGAATGTACAACTAAGTCAATGTGCTGATTATTAGTTGGTAGTTATGTAGTTACATAACATTACTTCTGTAAGGGCTAGAAGAGTTAGCAGCAGTGGCGAAATGGCAGAGAGTAAGAACTTTTGTAACAACACTTAGTACAACAAGCACCTGGTCACTCCACAGGTGGGACTGAACAGCTGGGACATAATGAGGTAACCAATATTCCTAATGTTGTCACACTGACATCACTTTATTATCAAGACACACATAGTGAAAACCACCACAGCTTATTACTAACCACCTTGGTATTTGCTGTGAGGGTCACAATTATAATCATGAGGCATACAGTGTAATTATTTTGCATTCCATCTTTGCCAAAATTTGAAATCCACTGTAGTAGAACACTGTGCTGCTTATTTGACTCAGCAATGTTGTGTTGTTTATATAAAATGCGAAAAATACAAAAATGTTATTCATGTTAGGCTTGCTCAGGCTTGTCCCAACTAAGCAGTGTGGACATACAGAGTTGAGTTGGTAGCAAAGACATGATGACAGAATTTATACCAACCAAAATATGCAGGTACTTTATATTGTTACATGAGCAACAGGATTGAGGGTCACAATTACAATCACGAGGTGTACAGTGTAACTATTTCGCATTCCATCTTTGCATCAATGGATATATACACAAATTATACAAAAATGTGAAATCCACTGTAGTAGAACACTATGCTGTTTACATACTGAGTTGTATATATAAAATGTAAACGATACAAAAATGTTATTCTTGTTGGGCTTGCCCAAGGGATCCGACACAACCAAATCTAGGCTAACAAAAAGATTAAATCTCAAATTTTGAGATTGGAAATCCTTAAATCCATGCTCAAATCCCAAGATTTGATAGATTGAATCTAACCTTCATGTGTCGGACCCCTCGGGCTTGCCTCGACTAAGCAGTGTGGACATACAGAGTTGAGTAAGTACCACATACATGATGACAGAATTTATAGTGGCCAAAATATTCTGTTATATGAGCAACAGGATTACTTCATATAGGAACACAACAGTTATAAAAATATAAGACAAGATTGATTACTGAGAAAACATCTGATGTAATGTTTACTGTGTGGACACCATGGTAACTAGTTACTAAGGAACACATAGCAACAGATACAGATTAAATTCCAACTAAAACCACAATAATAATAATATTTGTATTGCAGTATAAATACACTAAGGTTACTCCTTCTCTCAGTCATCAACACCTCACACAATGGGATGCACAGCGACAAATATATTTACACAAACACACACATGGTGACAAATACAATGACACACAGGAGGGGAGTACCTGACATACATGGGGTACAATGTAACAAACTCACAGCTCCAGTCAACATATCAAACATTAATGTCCCAAGACTCCACCAATCCACTGCCTTACCATGACCTGACCTCTGTAAGATCTCCGGTGCCCTAAGGGCATGAAATACAACTAGTTTAAACACTGCTCAGACATACATGTCAGAATATACTACAGCATTAACTATTACGGTAGAACATTGCACTATTTGCTCAGACACTTTGTCAGGTCAAACTATCCTATAGTATTTGGTTGTTCCATGCTATGCTAAGATACTGGATGTATCACATGACTAAAGGTCAACTATTACCATAATACAAACCACACGCCCCCAACCATCAGGTCCATAGGGTAAAGTACAGCTATGATAAATTTTAATTTATAATATATGTACATGCAACACATAGTGATGAAACCATTTTGACCAAGTAATATTGATTTTTTAACTATTTGAGGAAATTTCATGTGACTGAAGAATTCCATAAACCATTGACATCAGTACCATCACTGTGTTCTCCCACTGGATTGTATACATGCCTAACAGCATTAGATCATTGTTCGACAAATGTCAGTACAAAATACCATTTGTTCTGATATTCACCACTAGAGCTGAAACAAATACTTGATTCGCTTGGTCACACAAGTATTCGAATGCCAAGAGAGTATTCGGATGTACATTTATATAGATTTTCTACATTGATTCTTGCATATTTTGTAATTAACCATATTTAAAGGTAATTCAGTAATTAAATGTATTACATTAACATATTTCTAGCAAATATCAACCATTTTAGCAGTAAAATGGTGGATTCAAACTATTCGGATATTCATGTGCTTTACCATTCAAACCATTCGAGCCCTAAATTTCATATTCATTTCAGCCTATTCATCACGATGATCATAAATTACATTGTAGCAAGGATTTTGTCTGGACGTTTTGTCAGATCAATTGGGATCTCATTTTACATGCAAGACACATAATGCCTAACTTGTATTTTATGTTCAGTGCCTTCTTGTAATAGTCTCGCGAGCCAGACCACTTTTTTTTCTTTTATATTTTGGGACGGGGAAAAAAGGGTCTGGTATACTCACCGTTAAAATCCTGTGTAGCATCCTACCCAGTTTGAGGTAGGCGACGATTGGCTGGCGGTCTGCAGTAATAGGTGGCGACGACCTACAAAGAACACCTCACTACACCTCGACTGTATGTCGTCACAGACGGTGTTCTCAGGTTTTTTGTAGGTTGTCGCCACCTATTACTGCAGACCGCCAGCCAATCGTCGCCTACCTCAAACTGGGTAGGATGCTACACAGGATTTTAACGGTGAGTATACCAGACCCTTTTTTTCCCCGTCCCAAATATAAAAGAAAAAAAAGTGGTCTGGCTCGCGAGACTATTCTTGTAAGGTACTGTTAACTCACATGTACTCGATTGTTCCACAGAAGGTGTTGGTAGTCTCCTGTCCATGAATGGACTCCTTGCAGAGGCCAAAGTCAGTCAGCACCACATGACCCTTGCCATTCAACATGATATTCTCGGGCTTCAAATCCCTACACAGTTACAACATCAAATCATGCAGCAAGAAATGGAGGGAAAATCAGTTTAAAATTGGAGGGAAATAGCACACAAAATGGAGGGAATGTACCATATACATGTGATGTGTTAATACTGAACTATAGTGGTATAATAAACCTTCCAATTGACAAGTTCTAAGGAAGGGGAAATAACCCATTTGATTCCTAGAACTGTTGATATCCATAAATATAATCTCATACTCTTGTGGTTTACCTGTGTTTCACCTTTCAGTTACACTATACATCACTAACTACAGGTTTTTATCTTTGAATAGAAGTATGAATTGCGTGTCTTGTGCCCTTCTGTGCCTGGCTGGCCCCTCAACTCACCGATAAATTATTCCTTCTTTGTGCAAGTGCCCCAGAGCCATAGTGATCTCAGCCAAATAAAAACTGATAGTCCAAACAAAAGCACACACAGTCATACATTCCTGAAAAAACCAAAACACTTCACCTTGCAGCATCCTCCATGAATATTCCCTCCCTCTCCAGCAATACAAACAGCTCACCTCCTACAGTAATAATTTTAACAATGTGGCAAATATTTAAGCCACAAATGCTTAAACTACTGACCACTGAGGTATTCTAGAATGAGGTAGAGCTTGCCATCAGTTTGGAAGGCATAGAGCAAATCAACGATGAAAGGATGCTATAAAATGACAAGCAAGTTATTGATAACACTGTTTGCTCAAGTTTCCAAACATACAGTTGCTATTACACACAAACTAATAACATCTACAACAGTTTTGTAGTACAAATTGGGCAATTGCATAAGCCACTGGAAATATTGAACTTTCACTCATCTTGCTTTATCAGATAACTGTCCCAAAATTGTCAACAAATTTTGTAAATGAATGATCGACTACCTATATAGCTTCTAGTACATTTCTTTCTGATTTGGTGTGCACCGTGTCTTTGTGACTGCGAGCAATGGACGCCTTCTTTAACACCTTCATAGCAAATATCTTGTCCTTGTGAGCGCCCCTAACCTTACGCACCTGAAATACCTAAATATAAAGAGTGAAATAATTAAATAAAGGGACTTGCACAAAATATGAAATATAATTGTTGCACATTCAAGTCACAGAATACAGCTAAATATTTTAATAGAAAGGTTAGGAGTCATGGCGACTCCAGACATTAGTCAAGATGCTTTATAGCAATGGAAGACAAATAGATCTATTGTATTGATAAGACTAAACAAAGCTGATCTCACTTGTTTACAAGCACTACAGGTTGACAACAGACACTCATGGTGTGTAATATCACTATATAAATATATATCACCTTTCCGTATCCGCCTTTTCCCAGGGTCTTCAATAACTCAAAGTCGCCGGGACTAGTTCTTTCGCTCGATTTATTCACAGTGGCCGCGTTAAGGAAGACAGTTTCAGTAACAGTGTCTTTACTAGATAACAGTTAAACGTTAAATACTTCATTACAACACAAGCAGATTACATACTTTGCGTCGGGTTTATCATTGTCATCTGGCGCGCTAATAAAAAGAAATCATTTGAGTAGCAAAAATTCCACTGGACATGAAGCGCATCCACACCCACCTCTGAAAGCTATCCTGGTCATCATCTTCGTCCGATTGTGCGTCATTCTGAACGTCCTCTCCACTAATATCAATATCAAACACATCTGCCATTTCACTCACAAGGTCAATAATAAGTCACGCCACACCAACTGCGATATTTAAGACTTAGAACAAAGTCGCCGTATAAACTGTTAATAATCACGACACTCTCGTGTTAGTTTCATCTGAAGACATGAAGGTTAACTTGTCATCTACGCTGGTTTGACATGAAATGACCTGATGCCGGCGGCGCCTTCCTATACATGTCACATGGCGTACACATCACGTGGTGGAGATTTTGGTCACCACGTGGCACGTGCCACACCTATATTACACACCCTTTGGAGCACGTGATCGAAATAGGAAGATAGTAAAGATGGCTGCCACCCGAAGATTGCAAAGAGTAAGGAATGAGCAAAAATATTTGATCATATATAGATACAGTTTTACCTATTGAACTAAAGCATTACAGTGTTGTGTTTAACGTATTTTAGGAGTTACAGGACATGAGAAAGGCAGACCCGAAGCACTTCAAGAACATTGTAGTAGACGAGGCGAATATATTAAATTGGAAAGGATTAATTGTACCGGTGAGTCGCCTGCTGCCTGTGTGGGGATGGTAGAGTAGATAACTTTATCAGAGCTTATGATAATGGCCAGTCATCAGACATTTCCTGGCTAACTTTATAACATCACCAACCAAACTATATTTGACCAGACAAATTTACTATAGATGGGGAAGTTGATGAGTGTACAACGAATGTCTGCAACCCCTATGATAAGCATTCCTTTATACGCAAACGAATACTGAAAAACTTGAATTTGTAACACGCAGTGGTGAGGTCATGGTGCTATAGAGGCTATGCATAGTACTTGTGTATGCGCCTTAAATTTCTAGGTTATTTAGTAATATTTACCGTTTATTGCCGTGACATGAGTGGCTAAGAGCTGGAGTGTTGTATGGTGATTTCACCCATGACGTCGTTCTTACCTTCCTCTTCCCAATATGTGTATTAGTTTAACATAGTAATTATGGTGTTTATCGCTGTACTAAGTTACTGTCGGTTGATTAGATAAAACTACTTTGGCGGGATTTTTCTGCCGTTACCTCCCGTACATTGTTGGCCACTCAAAATGGCAACTTTTACTGCGCTTGCGTGGTGACACATGCCTTATGTATAACCTCTATACAGGCGCAGACAACAGAGCATGGATCACCTGATCATGGTATACGTATATTTCCAATAATTTCCCTACTGATGTATGATTATGATAAATACAGGAAGAAGCTTATCATTATTTGATTATTGTAATTTTCCCTTAATGCTATGGCATGTCATGTGGACACTTGAAATGTTCCTTAGCCCAGGGAAAAATAATAGTTCCTGAATAGTTCATTTTATGTGGCTCAAGGTGTGTTTGCTGTGGTGTTACTGTACTTGTATAGTGAAGATTAAACTAAAACAGCATTGATTTTTGTTTATACTGCGTATGAGGGCCCATTCACAATTTCAGCCTTTATGCGAGTCTACAAGGGTTACACTACGGGGGATGGTAAGTATGTTAATATAAAAAACCAAGTAGCATTTTCAGAATGCACTTTGTAGTAGGGAGGAGGGGGTTGCAAGGAAATGCAAGGTTATTTTACACAGTAAAGCCGCATCTAGGTTACTGTGTTTTGCGTCCCCATAATGGTTGGACTAGAGCAATGTAAGTAAAAGTTCCTTGCTCAAGGAAACAACAGCAGCAGCTGGGCATTGAACTTGCAACTTCTCGATCAGCAAGCTGATGCTCTAAACTATATAGGGTAGTGCTGTCTCTGTCACTGGATTAGCAGTATGTACTAGCAGTGATGTGCTCATGTATAAAAGCTGTTTAGCTGTTTGTGTAAATGATCCCTATGATGTCAATGGTTTGAGTAATTTTGTAATCTTAATGGGAATCCTATTAGCTTTTGTTGTGTTTTGTGTTTCAATTTCATGTTACAAAAGTTTGTGTAATCCTCAATCATGGGTTATACAGACACCATTGAGCCATAAAACTGTCTATTGGGCAACCATTTTAATGTTGTACTGCACTAGACTGATTGTCCATATTTTTGCATTTTTTAGGAGCTGCCGCCTTACAACAAAGGAGCTTTTAAGATAGAAATTAATTTCCCTGCAGAGTATCCATTCCGGCCACCCAAAGTATGTTGTGCATTAAATGGAATATGCTGTCATGGTTATTGCATCTTGCAGATAACGTTTCAAACATCGATTTATCATCCTAACGTTGATGAAAAAGGCCAAGTGTGTTTACCCATTATTAGTCCAGAGAATTGGAAACCAGCCACGAAAACTGACCAAAGTGAGTTCTTATATTTTGGTGCATTGCTGAGTTATCCTTGTACAACATGTTTAGTCGTGGAAGCACTAGTGGCACTAGTACACGCCCCCGAACCGGAACACCCACTGCGAGGGGAGCTAGCAGAGGAGTACACCAAAGACCATGCGAAGTTTATGAAGAACGCGGAGAAGTTTACTACTGAGCATGCCGAGAAGCGACCATGACCTGGTCATTTTTATTATTGTTTTATAATATTAAAACTATTTAGAAATTTTTGTGTTTCGCTGTGACACCAAAATGCATTGCTAGTTGATAAAAGATTAACTACTAACTTATCAAATCAATCATGACCTAAGATACGCTTTTAAAATAAGGTTGGGTTGATACGTTTCCTCACTAAATTAATTATATTGATATTTCGTGGAATTTGGGGATTTTTTAAATCACGTGCACCCGAGTAAGATGGCGGCCACCCGAAGATTGCAGAAGGTAGGCACTATTACAATACACCATGTGCGATTACTACAGTACCGCTCACTTTAAACTTGACACACGCGTGTGTGTGCACGCGTGCATGCACACGTTTAACGCGTGTAAAAGTGAATAATTTGGCGTGTATCGTCAGTGTTGCACGCGAATTTGGCGTGCGCACAAATGCACGCGGAACACTAGACATGCACGACACAAATATGCCCGCTACGTGCGCACGTTTTGCCATCTAACACGCGTGGCACTCTAGACGTGCACCAAGCTAATATGCTCGTTACGTGCGCACGTTTTATCATTACACATGCACGTACAGTATATTGGCATAGGAAATGCAGCTGGTTCACGTCACAATACTACAAATCCTACAGTAGCTACAACGGCACCCGACAGCATTATCAGACAACTAACCAGTCAGCTGATTGAACCAACTAATCACGTGCCTTTGCCGTATATTAAAACCACACTTACCGGAAATTCATTTCTTGAAAATGGCGAGGATGAGTGTAGAGACGAGGAAGAGGGTGCTAACCTTGGATATGCCATAATCTTAACAGCAACGCAGCAGTGCAGGATAGATGTGCAACACGACTGAATGGCGACTCAAAGTATTAGAATACACGTGTCCACTTGTGTAACTCCGTAACTCGCCGTAAATTTTTGTTATTTACTCAAAATTGAAGATACTATAATTTTCCATAATGTAGTAACTATGGTGTGAACTACTCGTATATGGCAAGGACAATAATGGAACACACGAAATCTACTACTGTGTACAGCGTATGGTAAGTCTTGAGAGTCATACACGTGTCTAAATGCACGAGTGCAGTTCGTGCAAACAGTTAATGCATGAGTGTTCTTTTCATGCACTGAACTTTGCACTCGTGCATAATATGCACGCGTGTAGTTCAAGCTACACACGCCAACAAGATGAACGTCTCGTGCGTGCACGCGTGCAGTTCAAGCCACACACGCCAACAAAATGAACGTCTCGTGCATGCACGCGTGCAGTTCAAGCTACACACGCCAACAAAACGAACGTGTCGTGCATGCACGCGTGCAATTTCCAATGGTAATACGTCATAGGTCTGTCGTGCGCACGCGGAAAATGTTGCGTGCGTTTTTGAAAACGTGTCGAGCCGTGCAGTTGCTACACGCGTGTGTCGTCAAGTTTAAAGTGAGCGGTACTGTACTTGCTGTTAATCTGTATCAGGAACTAGGTGATATATGGAAGGCAAATCCGAAGTACTTTCGGAATATCGCTGTGGATGATTCGAATATTCTCTACTGGCAAGGACTAATAGTCCCTGTAAGTACTCAACCATTATTCTTTGTATGTGTAAAGGATTTATGTGTATGTTAATATGTGCTCGCAGAGTAATGCGTGAATTATCTTTGCACGCGTTCTATCGATTTCCGTGTAACCTTAACCTTTGGCACGAGAATGCCTCGTTTTATTGGTATTCCGACCACGTGCACGCTGTTAGCAATTCTGCCTAGCCTTTCATGTTCTCCTTTAAGTCCTGTTATATGTTGTATGCCATGATAACTGCCAGAATTGGCAGAGTATATTATTACAATATCAGCTGATATGCATTTCAATGCATATAATCAGGTGATGATATATATATATATACTAACAGAATGGTGGATTGTGATAGTGTCATATCATATCTGGTTTTCCAAAAGTAGAGCAGCAAAATTGCCTACTTGCCACTAAATTATCATGTTTCGACCACACCAAAGACATTTGAGAAAGCTTGTGTGGTGCTGTAGTGTTCTACTGCTCTTTAGGGAAAAACCCTGACTATAGTATTGTGTTAGAAACATGTGTGTTCGTTTTACTGTGTGGTTATATACTGGTATTGTGTATTCGTTTCTAATACTTTCACCTGTTTATCGTGTGGATTTCTAGTTTTCAAAAGCTCAGATCACAAATTAGAGTTGCATGCTATATATATAAAGAAAGTGAAGTACGAAAACAAGTCGAACATTGTTGGTATTTATAAGGGGGTGCATGTGACATCTTGAAATCTTGCGATGTAATGTGTGAGCACTAATTAGAAGCGACTAACAGCTGAAAATGTTAAGACATGAGTAAACATCATTAAATGCGAGACTGAGTCTTCTGAAATGTAATTGTAATTCATCATAAAGGTGTTATGAAAACAAATGCTCACAAATCATGCACACAAAATACTTAGATGAGTGATGGTGTGTAAATTTGGCTCCAAAAACAAGGAGGATTTTGTTACTAAATGAAAAGGATTAGATGTATAACTGGGCAGTTGTTTACAGCTCAGCTTAACATCAACTATTGGTTATATTAGTGTACAAGCCTATGTAGTAAGATCATTCTTATGAATAGTGCCATTCATCATGATATGATTGAGAAAACATGTTTATCCTTATTGGTCTAGTGTGTGTGTGTGTGTGTGTGTGTGTGCGTGTGTGTGTGTGTGTGTGTGTGTGTGTGTGTGTGTAAAGTTTAAAAGTTCTACTGAAGTGGTTTGTGAGCCTGAGCGAGCCCCACACTAGCAAGATGAGTGGTGTTATCGACCATGCACAAAAAATTATGACAAACAGTGCGTCCCTATAGGGCTGGTGTTATCATTCATACCACAATAAGTGAACGGCATAGATTACAGTGCTTCCATATATGGGTTGGTGTTATCGTTCATGCCACGATAAGTGAACGGCATAGATTACAGTGCTTCCATATATGGGTTGGTGTTATCGTTCATGTCACGATAAGTGAACGGCATAGATTACAGTCCATCCATATATGATTTGTATTGTCCGTTCCACGTGTTTTAGCAGTTAAGCGATAGGAAAGGTAGGTATCTATTATTCAACAGTTGCATGACTGCATACATGTGCATGTTGATTAGAAATGAACCATGAAGAGAGGTTGCAGCAAAGAAGGAATCCGAAGGGACAGGAAAACGGAGCCGGGAAGAAAGACAAGAGAGGCTGAGAAGGCAGCGTGAACTTCCAATTTAAGTGCTCCATTACACTAGCTTTGCGCACATATAGTCTTTCTCACCACTTATCGATGACATCTCCACAACTTGTGCAGCTTTTCTTGAGGCTTTTTTACATTGAAAGGTTATAACTACAACCTTGCGGGTTCTGTGCTACGTCAGGCTCGCCCCATGATGCTCCAAGCATCTGTCTAGTGATAAATTTTGGGACATCTGGTTACTGTTACAATATTACAAGGCTTGTTCACTGCAAGACTTTAATCCTGGCATACAGTATCCTGACATGCACACACACACCCATTGTTGTCAATGGAAACAACACATGCAATACAAGGGTCATCAGAACTGGTCAGTTTGGTCAGACCAGGGCCTGACCACTTTTAGTAGCAAATCCCACAATCGAATGTTAAAAGATTTTGTTTGCCTCATGATCAAAGTTGCATGTAAATTGCGAGGTAATTTATTGCCACTCGGGCAATCTTTTATTAATAGATATTCATTTCTTAATGGCTGGGCAAGATACAATGCTTCCTTTGGCAAGTTCGTCCAGTAGGAACTCGGAATCATTGAATCAACAATGCAAATTTCCTCACAAGGCTGAAGCGGCTCCCTCGCGTGCTTAGCCACATTATCCTCATTCCTTTGCTTTCCAAAACGATTGTTTGGTAAGAAAACCGTCACCTGGATAGTATTTCAAGCTAAGTGGTTTGATAGCCTTTAATGTAGGGCTGCACCGAGTACTGGCATCGGTATCGGTATCGGACCAATGCCAGCATTTTTTGGTGGTATCGGAATCGGTAAAGCATGTTATACAAGTACCAATTCTGTTGTTGATACCTTATATGTACTATTACAATGAATTTCTATAAATATTTTTAAGTGTTTTAGTCAAATGACAACTTATGATTGCACACTGTGGAGCGCTTTCATGTATCAGTATCAGTACTTGTACTTGTAAATACATTTAATAGCAGTACTTGGTACTTGAAGTATCGGTAAAATTTGGAATCGGTGCAGCCCTACGTTAATGGCTACATTACGAGTCTGCCGCAGCCAACCCTTTATGCAACACCTCGCTTGTAGGGCATTGCATAAAGGGATTTTGCTATCTCTGTAAGCCGGAGAAGAAACCAATGGCTAGCATCATGTGGTAAATTATCTAAATGCCGAAAATGCACTCACTGCACACGCACGTACAAAATTAATGGTTTTACATGTATTAAAATTGTAATACACAAGATACTTGTGCTTATCAGTGTCTGGGTAGCTGTCTGCAGGGATAACTGGACAGGCGATCCAGTAGCAACTCACCATCATAGAAGTTACTAGCTATAGTATTAGCTAGCTATGATGAGTATTCCAATAATTTAACTCTCTTGTTTTTTGAATCTTGTGAAATCTTTGGAAATCAGTATAAAATTCATGTAGATCTGTGTACCTTTTTAAGGCATGTTCTGCAACTATTAGGGTCATGGTAGTAATACCATATTAGGAGGTAAAGAGGAGAATTCCTTGGGTTCATACCACATATCCTATTTAATGCACATGACTAGACACAATATTCTTACAAGCATGAAGTTTTAATTTTGTGACATTCATATTTAAATGTTCAAATAATCATCAAGACTCACGATAGTGAGTCGCGAGGCCAAGAAGTGCAGCAACGCGACCACTGAGTGACTTATTTACATGCAGTACCGCCCTCAAATTCACAAACACTCTAGCCAAGCTGCCATGAAAGCTATTGCTTAGTTATTGCAAACTCAGAATGTTCTTACTATAGAATCGATAAACCGAGAATGGAGGAAATCGGCACCACCATTCCTAAGTACCAGCCATTGTGAGTTTTATGGCGCTCGTTGTACAACTACACCCAATAAACCATCCTTTCCTGCCTGATTCGCCCGTTACTAGAAGTATTAGTACCTTCATTGTTTGAAGAATCAATAACCCAAAGTTCATCGAAACGGTTCAGCCAGTTTTCTGTTACAGCCTTATAGAGTCCTTCCTTCCACAAAAAATTTTTTGATGCAGCAGTCGTTTTTTTCTTTCTTTGTTCTTTTTTTCATTTTCATCGCACACTTTTTCGTGGGCTTGTGGGAGCTTGCGTGAATCCCGGGAGTTATTTTCAAACTCTCTTTTTGTACATTCACTTGTTTGTCTAATAACTCACTATGGATTTCAGCCAAATTGTATCAGCACTTCTCCCATTATGCTCTACCTGTCATACTACTTTCAGCCTGAGTAAATACTTGAATGTATTTGAGAAAGGCTACTTAGGCTAGTACACTGCAGGTTGATAGTTGCCATCAGATACACAATCTATATTGATGTGTCACTCTGTAGTGAAAGTTTTAAAAAATTGTAGGCCCAAGTTTTTCAAAATTAAGCTTCAAAGTTTAATTTACAATATTGTGTACTAAGCAAGTACAAATGATGTCCATGTAGTAATAACATGTGTTTATGCTTCCAAAAAAGTAGTGATATGCTAAACAAATACACCCTGGGTGTAAAAAAAGTGCGAGGCCAATCAGAAGCAGCATTGTAAATAGGTATGTGCGACCAAAAACTTTGATATCAGCTGAGGCCAAGAAGTTACTTATCAAAAATCTTTTAAACTACTTTCACAACTTTCACAACTATGATTGGCTTTGTCACTTAGCCACCTTTTTGCACCTTCATTATCAAAGATGGCCAAGTGACAAAGCCAATCATAGTTATGAAAATATGCTTTAAACTACTATATGTCATTCAAGTAGTTAAAAAGATTTTTGATAAGCAACTTCTTGGCCTCAGCTGACATCAAAGTTTTTGGTCACACATACCTATTTACAATGCTGCATCTGGTTGGCCTTGTACTTTTTTCACACCCGGGGTGTTTTTGTTTAGCATTACTCTTACATGGAGGTTTTTCTTGTATCTAGACTTGATACAAATCCCAGGCATTTGCCAAAGTCATAATGTTATTATATTACAGTACATATTTCTATGTATGATCATTTTTGATAAATGTCCAAGCAAATTTTATCTTGTCCTGACATGTTTTCAGTTCTTTGTTTCATGCTCCTTGTATAGTTACTATGGTAATTATTACGTCTGTTGTTAGGAATTGCCGCCATTCAACAAGGGTGCATTTAAGATTGAGATCTCATTCCCGGCAGAGTATCCTTTCCGGCCTCCTAAGGTTTGTACTGTATTTATATCACTGTTGTCATGGTAACTACTACATGTTGTGGTAGATATTGTTCCATACTAAGATTTATCATCCCAATGTTGATGAGAAGGGTCAAGTGTGTCTACCCATTATTAGTCCTGAGAATTGGAAACCAGCTACTAAGACTGATCAAGGTATGCCCTATTGTATGTTTGTCTGTCTGTCTGTCTGTGTACGTGTGTCTGTCTATCAGTCTGTGTCTGTGTCTGTCTCTGTGTACGGTACAGTTCGCAAAAAATTCGTAGCATGTTTGCGAGTGCACGAGAAATTGATGACGTCTTAACTGCTCGTGGAGAGTAAAAAAACTCATCGCAAGTCTTAATAAGCTCATCGCAAGTCTTAATAAGCTCATGCACTCGACACGTGGCGTCTACTCGAGTATAGTACAGACACATGTAAATACGCAGCAATGCACGTACATACCTTTAAACTGGCTGGGAAGGTTACCTGCAAGTCCAACTTCTTTAAGATAAAGTGGTACGTGCCTTCCATTATCTCTTGTGAAAAAAGAACAAAAATGCATATCACGTGCACACGTGATTCTAATAATGTTATGCTAGATTTTTTGTGACTAACACGTGTTTGTCAGCAGGCACGTTTATTTGACAGACACAAAGACTGACAAGATCTATTGGAATAAAGGTAACAATATTTTGTGTTTGCCTTTTAGCCCTTCCATCTTTAAATCATTTGCGTACGCATACTGATCGCACACATGTCCTTTGTCCTAGTACGCTCATGTGGTGCAGCTTACAGGTTACTCGTGGCAATCACAAAGATAATGTCCATGTAGTGTATGTAAAATTCTCGTGCAGTTGTGTACAAACACGCAAGTTTTAAAATACTCGAGTAGAGTTACGAAATACGTGTGTGTTACCTACTCGTGTGCCTAAAGTTTAAATTGAGCTGTACCGTACGTGTGTCTGTTTGTCTATCTGCGGATGTGTGCTGTATGTCTGTCTGTGCACGCCTATCTGTCTGTCTGTGTACGTGTGCTGTATGTCTGTCTGTGCACGCCTGTCTGTCTGTCTGTGTACGTGTGCTGTCTGTCTGTGTACGCCTGTCTGTCTGTCTGTGTACGTGTGCTGTCTGTCTGTCTACACCTGTCTTTCTGTCTGTCTGTGTACGTGTGCTGTCTGTCTGTCTGTGCACGCCTGTCTGTCTGTCTGTGTACGTGTGCTGTATGTCTGTCTGTGTATGTGTGTCTGTCTGTCTGTGTACGTGTTAGGGCTGGAATGAAGGTAAAATTTATCCTTCCAACTAGAAATATTTGATTATTTGAATACAACTATGGGTATTTGAATATTCGCTTCATAGGAAATAATATGTAGAGTACATAAAAATCACTTTAAATGCTTGAACCTTGCGCTATATGGTATTTTAGCAGGAAATTTACGAAAGGTTGTTTTTCAAAATTTTGAAAATATTCAAGCAAATTCAAAAATAATTTTTCAAAATAGCTAAATATTCTTTTTCACATGCAGTCTTACTATAATAGCACTTCTGAGGTATTTCAAGCCTATACTGAACCCTCCAAAGAGAAGAAATATAGAGAGTGTTCTGCTAAAATCGGTGGTCCTCTGTAACACTATTTAATGCCATGCAAGCTCAGAGCGTACGTAGAAACCACTAATTGTGCTGTACGTGAAATCCTTACTGAAACCTCTATCGTGATGAAGACAGCTACACTAGTATTAGCTGGTACTCCTACGTAGTAAATTAATGCTTAACACAGTGTGTGGAACATCCGTAAGCTAGTCTCCTCAGTAAATCTCCCATGCTGTGCTTGAGTTTTCCTTTTACCATCACTAGTTACAATAAATTACATGCAATATATTAAGCATCTTATTTCGACTTTTCACAATTGTTTCAGTTTGGTATATATCGCAATTGCAATACAATATTACGCGATCATTGAAGCAAAATGCACCGGCTGAAGATTTTCGAAATCCTTAACTAAAAATTTCTTGCTACACGATATTTGGGGCGAGCCTGAGCGAGCCCCACACTAGCGAGTCGCCCCCTCACATATTGGTGTTATCGACCATGCACAAAAAATTACAACAAAAATCGGATAACTTACGCGTGCGAGGAGAATTCAACGGTGTAGATTACAGCGCGTTCTTATATGGCTTGTGTAATCGTCCATGCCACGATAAATGAACGGCGTAGATTACAGCGCGTTCTTATATGGCTTGTGTTATCGTCCATGCCACGATAAGTGAACGGCGTAGATTACAGCGCGTTCATATATGGCTTGTGTAATCGTCCATGCCACGATAAGTGAACGGCGTAGATTACAGCGCATTCTTATATGGCTTGTGTAATCGTCCATGCCACGATAAATGAACGGCGTAGATTACAGCGCGTTCTTATATGGCTTGTGTAATCGTCCATGCCACAATAAGTGAACGGCGTAGATTACAGCGCGTTCTTATATGGCTTGTGTAATCGTCCATGCCACGATAAATGAACGGCGTAGATTACAGCGCGTTCTTATATGGCTTGTGTAATCGTCCATGCCACGATAAGTGAACGGCGTAGATTACAGCGCGTTCTTATATGGCTTGTGTAATCGTCCATGCCACGATAAGTGAACGGCGTAGATTACAGCACGTTCTTATATGGCTTGTGTAATCGTCCATGCCACGATAAGTGAACGGCGTAGATTACAGTGCTTCCATATATGGTTTGTTTGGTGTTATCGTTCATGCCACGATAAGTGGGCGGCGTAGATTACAGGATTTGGTGTTATCGTTCATGCCACGATAAGTGAACGGCGTAGATTACAGTGCGTCCATGCCACGTTTTGTACGTCAGTGTGCAGTAATTAGAAAATATGAACCATGAAGAGAGGTTGCAGCGAAGAAGAGAACTTTACAGGCAACGAAGGGACAGAGAAACGGACGATGAAAGACAAGAAAGGTTGAGAAGGCAGCGTACGTTTCCCACGTGACCATACAGATTGCATGCATGCATTCTCAGGCTCGCCCCTCGATGCTGTGTGCATCTGTCTAGTATTGCAATGTTAGCTACACGTAACGCTTGAGGAGTAATGGAGTACATTAGTTGCCTTTTCACTAGGTTGTAACCAAGACAGATTAACTGGTTACTGCCCCCCTACTACCAGCATGGCAATTCAACTAATCCACTACCTCCACAGTGGGGAGTATGGAGAGCTTCCAATATAGAAATATATTATATACACTTACATACATAAAATATGTGAATATAGAGATCTAATAGAAATTAGTATTCTTAGAAATTAACAATCAGGTCACTGGCATATGATTGTTAAGTGAAATCTCTCACTCTTCACAATCACTCATCATGTGTTATACCAGTAGTGTGTAGTATTGCATGATGACTGGGTAATGATGATATGGTCATGTGAAATAATAAAACATATTTTATCCAAGGTGGATTATCTAACCAAAAAACCACACTATCCACATTTACACACACTATATTAACTAATTTCCATATAATGCTCACCTTGAGTTCAGCAGCATCAGTTTCATCCCAGCCCAGCCGGTTGGGTGGATGCCTTTTAAGCAGCTTCTTTAATATATCCTTGGCCTCACGGCTCAGGTAAGGTGGTAGTGTTAACCGTGAGTGAAGTATCTACAGTATAAGATGAGGCTGTCACCACGGTAATGTCATGTGTTACTATAGCAACCACTATCTGTTCATACTTTGTCCATTGTCTTCTTCCTGTTCTCAGCAGAAAATGGCGGCTACAAAAGAGAAACAATCACCATATTAGGTATAGAATAATATAGCATGAACATCATCCAGTTACAAGCAATGTTATACAAGGAGAGACAAGATGAAGACACTACATACGTATGTCAATTCAGACATGTTAACAATAATATGAATCATCGTACAAGTAACCATGGATACACAACCGATAGAAATACTCAGTAAGATTTGTGGATACTGTTGGACAGACATACTCATGATATCATAGGAATGTACATGTGTACAGCTTAGTCAATGTGTGCTGATTATTTGTGCATGTACAGTTGGTAAGTTATGTATAGTTACATGAACAATACTTGTGTAAGGGCTAGAAGATTTAGCAGCAGTGGCGAAATGGCAGAGAGTAAGAACTTTTGTAACAACACTTAGTACAACAAGCACCTGGTCACTCCACAGGTGGGACTGAACAGCTGGGACATAATGAGGTAACCAATATTCCTAATGTTGTCACACTGACATCACTTTATTATCAAGACACACATAGTGAAAACCACCACAGCTTATTACTAACCACCTTGGTATTTGCTGTGAGGGTCACAATTATAATCATGAGGCATACAGTGTAATTATTTTGCATTCCATCTTTGCCAAAATTTGAAATCCACTGTAGTAGAACACTGTGCTGCTTATTTGACTCAGCAATGTTGTGTTGTTTATATAAAATGCGAAAAATACAAAAATGTTATTCATGTTAGGCTTGCTCAGGCTTGTCCCAACTAAGCAGTGTGGACATACAGAGTTGAGTTGGTAGCAAAGATATGATGACAGAATTTATACCAGCCTATATGCGGGTACTGCATATTGTTATATGAGCAACAGGATTGAGGGTCACAATTATAATCCTGAGATGTACAGTGTAACTATTTCGCATTCCATCTTTGCATCAATGGATATATATACACAAAATTGTACAAAAATGTGAAATCCACTGTAGTAGAACACTATGCTGTTTACATACTGAGTTGTTTATATAAAATGTAAACGATACAAAAATGTTATTCTTGTTGGGCTTGCCCAAGGGATCCTACACAACCAAATCTAGGCTAACAAAAGATTAAATCTCAAATTTTGAGATTGCAAATCCTTAAATCCATGCTCAAATCCCAAGATTTGATAGATTGAATCTAACCTTCGTGTGTCGGACCCCTCGGGCTTGCCTCGACTAAGCAGTGTGGACATACAGAGTTAAGTCAGTACCACACAGAATTTATAGCGGCCAAAATATTCTGTTATATGAGCAACAGGATTACTTCATATAGGAACACACAGTTATAAAAATATAAGACAAGATTGATTACTGAGAAAACATCTGATGAAATGTTTACTGTGTGGACACCATGGTAACTAGTTACTAAGGAACACATAGCAACAGATACAGATTAAATTCCAACTAAAACCACAATAATAATAATATTTGTATTGCAGTATAAATACACTAAGGTTACTCCTTTTCTCAGTCATCAACACTTTAAATTGACCTCACACAATGGGATGCACAGCGACAAATATATTTACACAAGCACACACATGGTGACAAATACAATGACACACAGGAGGGGAGTACCTGACATACATGGGGTACAATGTAACAAACTCACAGCTCCAGTCAACATATCAAACATTAATGTCCCAAGACTCCACCAATCCACTGCCTTACCATGACCTGACCTCTGTAAGATCTCTGGCGCCCTAAGGGCATGAAATACAACTAGTTTAAACACTGCTCAGACATACATGTCAGAATATACTACAGCTTATTCTAACATTAACTATTACGGTAGAACATTGGTATGATTACATACAGTAAAAATACACTATTTGCTCAGACACTTTGTCAGGTCAAACTATCCTTAGTATTTGGTTGTTCCATGCTATGCTAAGATACTGAATGTATCACATGACTAAAGGTCAACTATTACCATAATACAAACCACACACCCCCCCCGACCATCAAGTCCGTAGGGTATAGACTAAAGGTCAACTATTACCATAATACAAACCACACACCCCCGACCATCAAGTCCGTAGGGTATAGTACAGCTATGATAAATTTTAATTTATAATATATGTACATGCAACACATAGTGATGAAAACATTTTGACCAAGTAATATTGATTTTTAACTATTTGAGGAAATTTCATGTGACTGAAGAATTTCATAAACCATTGACATCAGTACCATCACTGTGTTCTCCCACTGGATTGTATACATGCCTAACAGCATTAGATTAATGTTCGACAAATGTCAGTACAAAATACCATTTGTTCTGATATTCACCACTAGAGCTGAAACAAATACTTGATTCGCTTGGTCACACAAGTATTCGAATGCCAAGAGAGTATTCGGATGTACATTTATATAGATTTTCTACATTGATTCTTGCATATTTTGTAATTAACCATATTTAAAGGTATTTCAGTAATTAAATGTATTACATTAACATATTTCTAGCAAAAATTAACCATTTTAGTAGTAAAATGGCGGATTCAAACTACTCAGATATTCGCTTGCTTTACCATTCAAACCATTCAAGCCCTAAATTTCATATTCATTTCAGCCTATTCATCACAATGATCATAAATTACATTGTAGCAAGAATTTTGTCCGGACATTTTGTCAGATCAATTGGGATCTCATTTTACATGCAAGACACGCAATTCCTAACTTGTATTTTATGTTCAGTGCCTTCTTGTAAGGTTCTGTTAACTCACATGTACTCGATTGTTCCACAGAAGGTGTTGGTAGTCTCCTGTCCATGAATGGACTCCTTGCAGAGGCCAAAGTCAGTCAGCACCACATGACCCTTGCCATTCAACATGATATTTTCTGGCTTCAAATCCCTACATAGTTACATCATCAAATCATGCAGCAAGAAATGGAGGGAAAATTCAGTTTAAAATTGGAGGGAAATAGCACACAAAATGGAGGGAAATGTACCATATACAGGTGATGTGTTAATACTGAACTATAGTGGTATAATAACCTTCCAATTGACAAGTTCTAAGGAAGGGGAAAAAACCCATTTGATTCCTAGAACTGTTGATATCCATAAATACAATCTCATACTCTTGTGGTTTACCTGTGTTTCACCTTTCAGTTACACTATAATTATCAGTAACTACATGCAGGTATTTATCTTTGAATAGAAGTGTGAAGTGCATGCCCTGTACCCTTCTGTGCCTGGCTGACCCTTCAACTCACTGATAAATTATTCCTTCTTTGTGCAAGTGCCCCAGAGCCATAGTGATCTCAGCCAAATAAAAACTGATGGTCAAAACAAAATCAGTCATACATTCCTGAAAAAACAAAAACACTTCACCTTGCAGCATGAAATACTTGGACTTGTACAAAAATATGAAATATAATTGTTGCACATTTAAGTCGCAGAATACAGCTAAATATTTTACATTCTATTCACAGAAAGGTTAGGAGTCATGGCGGCTCCAGACATTAGTCAAGATGCTTAATAGCAATGGAAGACAAATAGATCTATTGTATTGATAAGACTAAACAAAGCTGATCTCACTTGTTTACAAGCACTAGAGGTTGACAACTATTACAGACACTCATGGTATGTAATATCACTATATTAATATATATCACCTTTCCGTATCCACCTTTTCCCGGGGTCTTCAATAACTCAAAGTTGTTGGGACCAGTTCTTTCGCTCGACTTATTTACAGTGGCCGCCGCATTAAGGAAGACAGTTTCAGTAATAGTGTCTTTACTAGAGAACAGTTAAACATTAAATACTTCATTACAACACAAGCAGATTACATACTTTGCGTTGGGTTCATCATTGTCATCTGGTGTGCTAATAAAAAGAAATCATTTGAGTAGCAACCTTCCACTGGACATGAAGCGCATCCACACCCATCTCTGAAAGCGATCCTGGTCGTCATCTTCGTCCAACTGTGCATCATTCTGAACATCCTCTCCACCAATATCAATATCAAATACATCTGCCATTTCACTCACAAGGTCAATAATAAGTCACGCCACACCAACTGCGATATTTAAGATGTAGACCAAAGTCACTGCAGACCAAATCACAGACCCATTCACAGCATCAAACAGCACGGGATGAAAAGGTGATCACTCCAGCACATCATAAACCAAATAGTCTCGCACAATCAGTTGAGCAAGAGGATGATTATCTTTCAACACATCACGGACCAAGCAGCTTCGGTTGGTAGGATCACATGATCATCCAAGTGAAGAAGACCTCCACGTTTGTGTCCTGTTATTAGCTTAATTGTGGCACTAGTTTTGCCCTCAAACATCAATAGCAAAGGATATAGTCAACTGAGGATCAGTAGATGAGGAATGACGGGGAAGTGACCTTGTATGGCACGACCTTTACTGACCAGCTCCTCCATATTGCCTTCATGCCATAACAATAAATGACGTTCAAGGTGAGGAGAATGATCCTTGGGCTTAGAAGTACGAGATAACTTCTGTACGGGCTTCTGTAACAATAAGACACACAACAAACACTACCTTGAGGACTATGTACTCGATAGCTGAACACTAACCCACAGCACTAAACAGGCTAGCAAGCTCAGACACAATTGCTTACCAACTGAATCACGTGGTACATCAAAACTCTTCTTCCTCCAATTGAAAACCTAGTGATAAGCCTTATCCAATGCTTGGCAGAAAACTATAGATCGACAGTGGAAGTGAGGAGGAGCCATGAGGGGAGTTGGTAAGCAGACTACCTCACGTGACACCATGTACTGGCTGAGAGAGTACCCAGTCATTCTCTTGCAACTGTAAACCAGAGGGTGTATCAGCTAAACCACCAATTGACGCAGTAGAAGACAAACCAGGAGACTGGGAATGCTCACCGTAATATGAGAAGTCATAAGCAGACGCTAAGGAAAGACAAAAAAGTGACGACAACGCTATCATCTGCCATGATCTGGGGCTGTGTAACTTTGAGATATGATCCGCGAGAAACCCGCTGGTCCAAGAGAACCACTGATTATATAGCAGCAAGCATGTCGATCGGTAGCCATCGCTCCAACACGTGAGCCATCATTCGAACACGTGATCCATCACTTTTAACCAGCCACACCCATAGATATCTTAGGCCACAAGATGGACAACACACAAGAATTGGATCGACTTCGAGATCTTTATCTTACTGGAGTGAGACCGAATGGAAGACATATTGGTGTTGGCGCGTATGGAAGAGTTTTTGAAGTGGAGTACTGCGGGACTGTTTGTGCGGCCAAAGAAGTCCATCCCATTTTAGTACAAGAAGTGAGACCAGAGGAATTTGAAGCAACGAAGAAAATTTTTCTTACAGAGTGTATCCGGAGTGGTTCTCTCAATCATCCAAACGTCGTCCATTTTTTAGGAGTATACAATCCTGGTGGTCAGTCGTTATTACCAGTTCTGGTGATGGAGCGGATGCAGGAGAGCCTTACGTCAATGGTGGAAAAGTACCCAAATATTCCGATGTACGTGAAGTTGTCTATGTTATTGGATGTATCTAGAGGATTGTGGTACCTCCACACTCATCATCCTCCCATCGTTCATCGAGATCTCTCACCAAATAATGTATTGTTAACTAGTCAGTTTGTGGCAAAGATTAGTGACCTTGGAGTAGCCAAAGTGATACAAGCTGACAGTAAGAAGACAAAGACTCGTGCTCCAGGAACAGTGGACTTTATGCCACCCGAGGCTTTACTGAGGACCCCAGAATATGGACCACCACTTGATGTGTTTTCATATGGTGGAGTGATTCTTCATGTGGTGAATCAAGAATGGCCCAAACCACTACATTATGTGATGACTGATCCTAAGACTGGGAAAATACTAGGCTTATCAGAAGTAGAGCGACGTCAACAGCATATGGAGAAGATGACGGAAACTCCAGCAGATCTACGACCATTAGTTGAACAATGTCTTGATAATCAGCCAAGTAGACGTCCTCCAATATCAGATGTGTCAGAGAGGATGAAGAGGATGAAGAGGATGAAAGAAGTAGAGAGTGTGAAGTGTCCGCATGTCAACATGAACCCCATAACATGGCAGCAGGTAGAGCAGACAGGAGCGTAATTTGTATAACAATGATCATAATAATTATTTATTTATAGCAACCAGTGGCTGATTCACAAGTGGATAATTTTAGAAAAACAGTAAAATGGAAGGAGCTAGCTCCTCTACCAGTGGGTTGTAGTGCACATGCTGCAGTGTTGTTAGGTGAAGTTGTTTATGTCGGAGGAGGCTATGAGGGATCAAGTAATAATGATAAACAATACAGCTACAGATTAGGTGTATATAATTTAACTACTAACCAGTGGAGCCCTTCTCCTATCACTACACCATACAGTTGGTTTGCTATGACTACACTTGATGACAAACTGGTCACTGCTGGAGGTAGAACAAAGAATGGTGAGGTTGTCAAGAAGGTTTTAGTTCTTATTGCTGGACAGTGGAAGGATTACAGTGAAATGCCAACTGCTAGATATAGTGCAACTACTGTTGGGTATCATTCTATGCTGATTGTGGTTGGTGGAAGGACCAAGGTAGAAGGTAAAGTGACTCAAGTATCTACCACTGAACTACTGGATACTACTAATGGATGTTGGTATACTTGTAATAACCTCCCATTCCCACATCAACAACTAAAGGCTGCCATTATGAATGATAAACTTTACTTGTTAGGTGGAATTGATGAAGATTACAAATGTTCTCCGCAATTGTTTGTTACTTCTCTGGACACCCTCTCAACTCACCAGTTGAATTGGCAGTCAGCCCCAAACACTCCATGGTGTCGCTCAGCTCCTGTTGTTCTGTACAACAAATTCTTATTGACTGTAGGAGGAAGACAACAAGATTGTACTTCTGAGGTGAACATTTTCAACCCATCAACTGGTCAGTGGGAACATCTTACAAGTATTCCAGCAGCAAGGAGTAGTACAGCAGTAGTGGGCATGGCTGATAATATAATAGTGATAGGAGGAAAGGTCGATAATAAAGAATATTCCAACACAGTATGGATTGGTGTGTTTGAGTAGTTTACATTACATAAATTGTATTATAATCCATTAATAGTGCTAGCAAGGTTATTCATTCAAACATGGCAACCAGGTTACTTAGCACAGTTTGTTAATTAAATGTTTTTTGTAGCTCTATAGCAAATTATTGTACTCACACATTTTACACAATTACACTGTACATTTTGATTTCAATAAATTAACACAAAATTTGTAATTACAACAAAATTACATAAATAAATTAAATCCCAAAATCCAAAATGTGAAATAATTACTAGCGGCTGGTTCCCACCTCCCCCGTTGTCATGACAATCTAAGATGTGGCAGCCTGTTACTATAGGAGGAGATATTCATTCATGAGTGTACAATGACTTGGTAGGGATTGCAGGTGATGGTGATCTCTTTGTCCCATCGACGATGGACTCAGATGATGCTGACTTGCTGTTACCATTGACGGAAGTGTTATGATGGATGGCACCATTTGTAATACAATGACTGTCATTACTACTAGAGGAATTGACCAGTTGATCACCATTAAGTTGATCACCATTGACCTTTTTCTATGTCTTCCAAGACAGACGTGAAGCCCTATTATAAGCAATGATAAATGTAATCATTTTATACACAATAATATACAATATTGTTTGTAACTATTGAAAACATGAGGGACCCCCGATAAAGTACAAAAATATAAAACAGTCAGGCACTTGCTTGAAAACATGTTAATCACCTTATTTGGCAGCCTTTATTAAAACCTGGAATGGACCAGTCTGGAGCAAAAAAGTATTGCTAGAGTGATGGATTCCAATATAATAAATTTTGGATGTGCTAATAGTAGATTTGATACGAGTTTTTCTTTGGGTAATAGCGCTGCAGTGAGCGGGTGGAGTAGATATATTGATCATTATATTGTGTACTAGCAAATGTACCTGCCCTATTGTGCAGGTGTAGCTAAATGCATGCTGTGCAAGGCAGATATACAGCAGATGACAGGACTCCCTGATGCCTTAAGTCGGTAGTTCTATAAGTATGATAAAAGTACTAAGTCTCCAATGCCTATACTTATACCTGGTGTCCTGTGTCTCTATAGTCTACTTAGCCTGCATGGCCTATACAGCTTAGCTGCATGCTACTTAGTATCTTGAGCCTTTTCCTAAGCCAAGACATACCGTATAGCGGGTTTTTTTTGAGGAAGAAAATTTTCACGAATTGCCCTAATCCAACTTTTCGAGGAGGAAAATTTTCACGAATCTCGTCAAGAGCACACAGTGCCTAATGCCTTTAGTAAATATTTTGAGGGTAAAATTTTCACGAATGGCTATAGATTTGTGAAATTTGTGTAAGTTTTCCCCCTCGAAAAAACCCCGCTATACGGTATACGTACATGGTCAGCAATGCATGCAGTGTCCTACACATAATGTCTCTCTAGTAGTCTCAGTCTTATGCATTGCATGTAAGTCTAGTCTACTCATGCAGCCTTAGGCTGCCTAGTCCGGTTATGCCTATTGGCTATGTCTGCCCTGTCGTGCAGGTGTAGCTAAATGCATATATGCATGGTATGGCTATAGGTCATATAACAGGACTCGCTTGTCTGTCAGTTATAAGCCTGCTACCTAGTCTCCTATACCTACCTAGCACTCCTATACCTACCTAGACTCCTATACCTACCTAGTCTCCTATACCTACTTAGTCTCCTAAACCTATACCTAGCTATAGTCTCTTATGCCTACGTAGTCTCTGCATGTCTATGTTTATAACTATGTATACTAAGTCTCCTATGCCTACTTAGTCTATGCATACCTAGTTTCCTTGCCTATACCTACTTTGTTTTAAATTAATTCTATAGCTCATGCCTGGTTATGACAATGACAACAGCTTGTCTGTTTACAGTAAGGTTTCATTGTTTATTTAACACCTTTGTAGTTATTTAACACCTTAATTGAGTAGGCTGTACCAGCTAATAAACTATTGACTGTTAGCCAATTGACTGTAAATAAAAGCAGTAGAGTTACAGCAGTTCTGACTGTCTTTTCTTAGAGCAAAAATTCGTTTTCGACAGACACGCCCACTTATCGAATCAAAAAGGTTACCCTTGTATAGTGGCTGCTGCTGCTGCTGCTACTGAGGCTTTAGACACTTCAAAGTAAGTGACTTGCCGGCTAGTTCCAGCTGAAATGGAGGCTGGGTAATGGCTATAATAGCAATTTGACAGCACAACCGGTTCGTCGCATAAAAAGTAAATACAAGTTTAAAAAATGTGGATGGACTCAATCCCCGACCACTGGACTCAGGTGTTACAGCCGAGTGCGTTACCAACAATGCAATAATTTCAGTGATGTATGGCTGTTTTGGTCAACATGAGTCTCCATCGAGCTCTCGTTCAGAAAAAGCATAGCTCTTAGAAACTTTTAGAAATAAACTTGCTAATGCCAGAGGACACAGCCTATATTTCAAACAAGTCTGACGTTCACCCACGCAGATATGACCGAGATATCGCCCCGACAGAAAAATGCGGACAGACGGACGGACAGCTTTTCAGCTTTATATAATAGACTAGCAAATGTACCTGCCCTATCGTTCAGGTAGCTGTTACGACACCTATAATACTACACAGCTGTGCTAAGCTCAGTGTAACTACTGAATAGCTCACCATAACACAGAGCATGCATTAATATCCTGCTTATGCAGGCAGTGTACCCAACTCATGCATATCACATTCCTATATCACACATAATGGTGGTGTAGCTGCCATAGGCTGGCCACAAAAATTTAATGAATTAAATTATTTACACAAATAAAACACCACCAAATTCTAAATGAGTAGGGGACATAACCTAATTTGAATTTGAAGAAACATTTTGAATTGGCTGCCCCAAGCCAATCCAGGGGAAAAAACCTGACTGTATGGCCTAGAGTCATTCTAAAAAGTCAGGAAAAAACCCATCAAATCATGTTCCACTCATTAACTACACATATTTACATAGATATCTATAAAGTTTATCTTTAGCAATAGAACCTGTAGAAACAAATAACATGCATGCATACAGATTATTTAGTTTTTTTGGTTTTTCTTATTTTTTGTTTTTGTTTTTTCTAGCTAATACACACACATACATACATACATACATACAATAAACTCCTTACCACAGACCCTCAATACCATGCACAGAGCAGCAGATAAACATTACACCTAATTTTTAAAAACTTCATTATAAACAACATTTCGAGTTTTACGATCTTCCCTAACTAAAAATGTAAGGCAATTTGGTGAGCCTACCCTAGACAGCGCTACATAAAGCATTCCATGCGTAAAGCTTTTGTTGGTAAGATCTACTCCTACTGCCTTAAAAGTTTGGCCTTGACTTTTGTTTATCGTCATTGCAAAGCAAAGCGCAACAGGAAACTGAAGCCGTCTGAACTCAAAAGGCAATGTCGAGTTAGATGGGATCAGGGGAATGCGTGGGATAATAATGTCCTGACCTGCATACCTACCATGGGAAATCCTAGCTTCTATGGTGTTTGCAGAAAGTTTAGTAATTACACACCTGGTGCCATTGGTAACTTTAGGGGGATCTAAAGATCGTAAAATAATTATTGGAGCAGAAATTTTTAAAGAGAGCACATGCGAAGGAAATCCTGAGACCTCTAGAGAGTTTAAAAATTCTATGGGAAAATACACAGCCTGGGATTCATCAAGTACAGAATCCAATGATCTGTACTCGACAGACTCACCAGGTAACTGTGCTACCAATGTGGCATTAATGGCACGGGTGGTTTCGTTAAGTGGAGCCAAGATGCACCGCTCAGAAAGCCAAGCCATATTCCTAAAGTTAAATCTGGATATACCTTGGACACCAGTTCGTCTATGGTGCATGCAAAGGTTCCTATATTTTCAGGCAGCTGAATTATGTCGGGGCTAGTGTCTATGGGATACTTACCAACTCCAATGGCCAATAGCTGGCCAGCAAACTCACCTACTGATTCATCCCCATGGAGGTGCACCCTCATGTTAGTGTGCAGATGTTTAACTATCACGTGGTCCCACAGGAAAGACTTTTTAAGGCAGGAGTCTACAATGTTACCTCTAGTGCCACCCTGAATAACCGGCAAGATCTGTCTAAAGTCCCCGCATAGCAACATGCACATTCCTCCCATTGGTTGGTCTTTCCCTGTTAAATCTCTAAGTGTGCGATCTAAGGCCTCAAATGCAAGCTTATTTGTCATGGGTGCTTCGTCCACTACAGTAGCCTTACCTTCTTGTATTACCCTACTAAGCGCAGTGCCTTTTTTGATGCTACAAATGGGAATGTCCATTGCTTGCAAATCTAGGGGAATTTTAAAGGTGCTGTGTAAAGTGCGGCCTCTGGTTAACAACGTTGCAGCTATGCCACTAGATGCAGTGGCCAATGCTATCTTACCTTCTGATCGCAGTTTAGCTAGAATTAGATTAATTAAAAAGGTCTTACCTGTTCCGCCTGGAGCATCCAGAAATAACATGCCACCCTCATCACTATCGATCATGGAACAAAAGCAATTGTAAACTTCTCGCTGATCGGTAGTCAGCATTGGTACATTGCGCTCTATGTATGCCTGTTGCTCACCTTGGTCATAATCTATTTCCCTCCGATACACCCTTGAAGATCTATCGTTGTCCACTGCCTGTGGTTGTGGCAAGCCATACTCAGACACTTCCCTACCTCCCATGGATAGCACCTTATCCTGCAAGTCATTGAGGGCCAAGTTAAAGATATCGTCATTAAAATTTAGATCACTATTGCCAAGCCTCGTGCGCTGTTGGTGCAAGAAGTCCTCCGCCATGGATTCCTTGTGATGCTCGTAAATATCAAGAGGATTGCTCGGTTCACACCAAGTCAGTATCACTGCAAACAGGGAGCGAAGACTTGCGGCTGAGTTGCTAACTGATGCCTCCTGCATTGCCAAGTGATACTGATTGTCATCCTCAAGTAGACCTAACCTAAAGCATGCTTCACGGAAAGAGCTGCAAAGATCACCTTCCACAGTTTTCAACTGAGTATAAGACTGTGGTCCTCTGACGTGATGCAAAGCAACCGAAGATAGAAGCATTCTCCCTGACGTGGATTAATTGTGTAAACCCTACCTATAATGTGTGCTTCCTTGATGCCCGGGTAGCCAGCTACGTTTGTTCCTTGTTTTCTTCTGCTCCAAGACTTATTGTTCCAGGTATAGTACTTGGGGACATCCACATACAATAAAGTCTTAGCAAAGTCATCCACCCGACAAAGTGCAAAGAACTCTGTCAGTGTGGTCTTAGGTGGATCCCCAGAAGCTCGATCCATTGCAGTGTCTTGAGTAAAGTAGACACGCTGACCATTCTCTAAATGGACAGCAAGTTGCTGGACTGGAGGATCCCTCTCGTGGATTGGAAATTCCAATATCCTCCAGGCTGCTTCATTGCTGCTGACATAGCGAGCATTCTGATAGTCTGAGATCTCATCCACCTGGCTAGATCGCAGGACAAACATTGCTTGATCAGATCCTTTGTGTACGTACTTCAGCACGTACTTAATGGATTTTATGGACATGCAGAGCTCTACATTGCAATGGCAGTTCAAGGATCGCAACAAAAGTTTGTTGTATGGAACGATCCATCTGTTGTCAATCTGTTGATTGACTCGAGAGCCTCCTATCCTCATGCTAATGTTACTTACCTGTCCACCATTATCCTGGCTGCTCCTCCTGTACAATGGGTAGCTATCGGCACCTAGTTGGGTTTTAGCAATATATTGCTTGGGGTACTTTTTGCTACATCGACCATCCTGCATGCAAGGGGAATTGGGATTGATGCAACCGCAGGGTCCATGCACCATGTTGGACATAACGATTTGATGCAGTTCGGGATCTACAGAAGGGTTGGGGATTTCTGCACAAATTACGTCATCTATCTTATCAGGAGTAATCCTATGATCAGCTGATAACCACAACAACAAATGACAGTGTGGAAAACCATGCTTTTGCCATTCAATTGAATAGAGCCAAGCCTGTGCTTTACCAAAGACCATTTCTGATTTGAGCATTTCTAAAACTTTAAACCTAAAAACACGGGCCACTATGTCTGGACGGTCCTGAGGATCCTGACCAGGCAGCAAACTATCTTTGATTTCTGGCCAGTTGGGATTTGTTGTGGTGGTTATAAACAAATCAGGGTGCCCATACTTCCTAACGTATGACATGGCATCTTGCTGATGCTCATGCATGTAGCGGGGCCCTCCTGTGAAGGTAGATGGAAGGATGATCCTACGACCTACGTTGTTAGGGTCCCCATCCCCATCCAAGATCGCATCCCGCAAGTCTTGGTAGCAATCAGCTCTCAGTGCTGTTTGCTCGCGCCTGAGAAACTGCAATCGTTCAGTCTCGATTTTGCAGTAGGCATCGACCAAGTGTTGCTGGAAAAGCTGTTTAGCTCGTAGTAACACAGATACGTTTTGCCTAACCATTATGTGGTAGCGGTAATAGACCATGGCCGTTAGTTTTCTACCATTTTGTAGTTTTAAGTTAACATGCCAGCCATCAGTACCATGAGGGAAAAGCAGGGGGTACTGCAGTGGGTCATAGCTCCTATGTAGTTCCAAAATATGTTGTAAGCCACCATCCCTATAGTGTAGTACTATGTCTCGATTGTTAGTGACATCATTAGGCATTAGTACAGCATTGTCATCACTAAGAGATCTATTGTACCTCCTGGAGTGTTCACCTGAGGGCCTTTTGGTTTCATTAATAACAATTTTAACATTTGTGGGAGTACCTTCCTGTTCAAAGATCTCCTTGGCTTTAAACATCTCCACATATTGGTTGTCTTCATGCAGCAATTGGTTAATACCCCTAATGATGTCAGGCTTCAACCCATCCATTATTGCAGTCCTAGTGGCTATTTCCGACTCCTCATCACCAATGAAATATATTTGCGCAAATTTAGGAGACTCACCTTCAGAGGGAAGAATGCTGCCAATAAGGTGGTAGACCTGACCCTGTATTCTAAAGGATGGGTTGAAGCCAGTCATAGAGACTTCATTACATCCAAAGCTGGTCATTTGAAATACTGAGTTATATTTGCATATGTTGGCTAAAAAGTGTTTACCAATACTATCTATACCCTCATACAGGTGTTGCAGAAATGGTTGGACCTGTGGAAATTCATCTAATTGGACATTGCCTTTTGAACAGCAAAGTGAATCAGTTTCCTTTTCAAATTTTAAGGCACCACAATTTGAACATCGTAAACTTACTGTACCTATATCTGTGGTGTTGTAGAAATTGTCGGGCTGGTAATGTAGAGCCCTAAAGCTAGCTTGTCTACTACTACGCACCTGCTGTCTATGCACGTTGTTTATGTGCTGCTCGTGGGCTTGGTAGTCAGGATCAGATCTTGATTCCCTATGATGCAGAAGATCCTGTTGCTGCTCTTCCAGTCTTTGAACAGGATTCTCTCGAGCCACTCTGTGAGCTATTATGTCACTATAGATAATATACTATTACACATAATTTACTATTACCTATGGTGTCACGTTCCTGTTCTTTGTGTCTCCTTTCTGGATCCTCTTGACGAATCCGGCGATGAGCTGCCTTATCACATTGTTGTTCTTCCTGTCTCCCTTCTGGATTCTCTTGACGAATTCGGCGATGAGCTGCCCTATCGCATTGTTGTTCTTGTTCCCTTCTTTCTGGATTATCCACACGAAGTCGTCATCTAGCGGCTACATTGCGTTCCTGCTCCTTCTGGCGCTTAACAGGGTCTTCTCTTTGGTTTCTCTTTCTCTTCTTAGCTTGAAGTGCACTATGTGCTGCAGTTGCGCGTTTAAACTTCGGCATTTTTAAAAGTGATAGATCATGTGGAAATCAATTCAAATATGCTACCATGGCAGCGAGACGTCATTCATGTGGAATTCATTTTAGGCGGACACGCCCACTTATCGAGTCAAAACGTTTACTGCCTGCTGCTGCTGCTGCTGCTGCTACTGAGGCTCAAAGTAAGTGACTTGCCGGTTACTTCCAGCTGAAGCGGAGGCTGGGTAACGGCTTTTTGGCAGCACAACCGGTCGTCGCATAAAAAGTAAATATAGTAAAAAAAGTGGATGTGACTCAATCCCTGACCACTGGACTCAGGTGTCACAGCCTAGTGCGTTACCATCAAGGCAATAAAAAATGCCTAAAATTTGTCGAAAAAACTTACTGAGTCTGGATTCGAACTTGGGATCTTGAGTTTAACAGTCAGTTGCACTACCAGCTGAGCAAAAACCGTTAGTGGTTAATGGCTGTTATAGCTTGCACCCGTGCCTTTTGCGCACTCGTGTCGATGAATAGTGGCATGTTTAGACTTGTAAAAACATACTCCGTGGTCCCAAAAGACGCAGCTTTCATTTAGAGCAAATCCCATTTCGATCCATGTGTACACTGCTGAGATATCGCCGGGACGGTCAGACAGACAGACAGACGGCTTTTCAGCTTTATATAGTAGAAAGATAGATGTACGTAGCTACTACGATATCGATTTAATGCAACGTCGCAATTACGCTCATGTGCAAGTGCAATCACTCGCAAGTGCGAGCCTAATCACTTGCGAGTACGAGTGCAACTATACTGGCAAGTGAAGTTGTGCACATTAATCACCTTATAAGCCGTGTAATAGCTTCAATTTATTCCAGTAGTAATACAAAGTGCTTTAGTATAAAGTAATTGTAAAATGAAGCACTTTCATCTTAAAAATTGCTGTGGAACCTACCGAATATCAAGTAGATGAAGCATGTACTGAAGTAGCAAGAATAAATATTATATTTATAAAGTGGGTGGAGCATATATTGGCATAGTTTTGCCTTGTACTTGCTATTGGTACATACATATACTTGATGCTGTTAATAGCACTCGTGAGTGTGCTCACACACACGAGTATTGCTACTTGGACTGGCGAGCATTACCACTTGCGAGATTGATGTATTAAATCTGTATAATGAAAGATAAGTTGTAGTTTAAGCAAATTAGTCGTCCCAAGTGAATTTTTACTAACTCGCGTTGCTAGAAGAGCAACTACAAATATCCCATTCAATCATACTCATATGATATAGTTGTTATTGCACTCGTCCTCAACTGTGCCTTGTAACTAGGATACCATACTTGTTCTGGGTAGGGTGTAACTAATACTTTCCTTTTTAAAGGAAAATGAAAACTATTTGGTTTACATACGTAATCAAAACCACATGTACATTTACATAATTATAGTGTGAACATTTAATTTGATTGTTTTAACATACTGGGCAGGGAGATAAATGTATTGGCTATAACAGACACTCGTGCTTTGCATGATATATACGTACTCGTCCTCAGGCACGAAATGTATAATAGTTATATCCCAGTACACTCGTGAGTTATCTTAGTTATTACCCTCGTCCTCGGCTTCGCCTCGGACTCGGGTAATAACTAAGATAACCCACGAGTGTACTGGGATATAACTGGCTTGTATCCCGGTGAACACACTGGTCTTTTAGTTTTCCTGTACATTCGTTCTGGAACAACATTGCAAAAGTAGCCTACAACATCGCTACAACTATCCCTATCGATTATAAACTAGGTTATACAATAAAATGATAAAAAATTCAAAAGGTAAGTAGGGATTGAATTCAATAGTGCTACAAAAAGTAATAAAACAAGGAATAAGATTTTGGGACGAGAGAACATTCTGACACGAGATAATTTATAAAAGTTTAATCCCTACTTTTGGCAAACCTACTGAAGTGAGCCAAAAGTAGGGATTAAACTTTTATAAATTATCTCGTGCCAGAATGTTCTCTTGTCCCAAAATCTTATTCCTTGTTTCATTACTTTTTGTAGCACTACTGAATTCAATCCTTAATTGTGCCACTATAACTAATTATCTCAACCAAAAACACCCTGGCTGTAAAAAAAGAGCGACCAAGAACTAAAAAAGGCCTGGGTAAAAAAGAAGTGAAATCAAAATGGGCGGCCAAGGCCTGTGTAGTGTTACTGCTGATGGAAATAAAGTTTTAATAATCACAAGTCAGGCCACAAAACATTAACAAATTGATAAGTTAATGTTTTGCGGACTGACTTGTGATTATTAAAATTTTATTTCCATCAGCAGTAACACTACACAGGCCTTGGCCACCCATTTTGATTTCACTTCTTTTTTACCCAGGCCTTCTTTAGTTCTTGGCCACTCCTTTTTACAGCCAGGTTGTTTTGGTTGAGATTTTACTTCTTTTTTAGAAATAACAGGTCATTTATTAGTTACATATATGCAAAACATTAGTGACTGTTCTATTAGAGAGTATCGATCTATTGTTGCTACAATTACGGGTTACCAGGCTTTGTCACCAGGTCTAAACCAAGGCTCAGCGTGTCATCCCACCATATATACTTATAAAGACGGCTTATTTCAACTATGTTGATATAAGCGCCTCTTAAAAATTTTCGTCAAAAATTACACCTACTTGTTTTCGTGATCATAAAATCGGCTATGCTGCTCCAATTTACAAATACATCAAAACGGTAATGTTAGATTAGTGCCTGATAAAAATTTCAGAATGATAGCACCAACAGTTTTCTGGTAGGCGTGTCAACAAATTGGTTAAAATTTTTATCAACCATCGCTCATATTTTCCTCAATTTTACTGCAAATCGTACCAAATTTTGTGGAGATAGCGCTACTAAGTTTAGGTAGCGCTACTTGTGCACCAAATTTTATTGAAATTGGTGCCATTGTAACTAATTATATCACGTGCAAACCAGGTTTTGCGTGACCTAATAAGCATAAGCCGTAACAGGCTATCGTCACCTTCGGTGAGATTCACACCTTGCTAAAGGAGTATAGAAGAACAAGGAAGGGAATGAAGGATAAAAGGAATCGCCATGGCGCAGTGGGTAAATCGTCTTCGGAACAACATTTTCGTAAATCTGCTGCCATTACCTTTATTGTGTAAAATCTCTGGAGCCCTACACCTAGCGCACCCGGGTCTTACGGCAGGCAGGCAGGCAGGCAGGCAGGCAGGCAGGCAGGCAGGCAGGCAGGCAGGCAGGCAGGCAGGCAGGCAGGCAGGCAGGCAGGCAGGCAGGCAGGCAGGCAGGCAGGCAGGCAGGCAGGCAGGCAGGCAGGCAGGCAGGCAGGCAGGCAGGCAGGCAGGCAGGCAGGCAGGCAGGCAGGCAGGCAGGCAGGCAGGCAGGCAGGCAGGCAGGCAGGCAGGCAGGCAGGCAGGCAGGCAGGCAGGCAGGCAGGCAGGCAGGCAGGCAGACCAAATACAGGTGAATTTCAAAATTGGCTGTAGGTCGAAATATTCGACTTGTCGCTTCGTTTAACCATGGTACAGCATCCTTACCAATGCATTCCAGCCAGTATTTTCGGGTAAAGCCTATTGCAAGGTTGATTTTTAAAGTGCAAAATTCTCCGGAAGCCATACAATTCCCCACCAATCCCTACTGCATACCTTTCAAATTACATGCTTTAAAATTGTTAATCATTAAGTACGGTAGTACCATACAACGGGAAACTTTTACGAAGGGAAAAGTTGACGAATTTGACGAATCAGAGTGGATTCGCCAAAGTTTAACCAATCAATATAGCCAAATAAGCGCCTTTATAATGTTAAGCAATAGAGAGATGTCAAGCAATTCGTCAAAGTTTATTTCGTCAAAGCTGTTGAAGTGAGGATTCGTCAAATTTTCCCTTCGTAAAAGTTTCCCGTTGTACGGTACTTAATAGTAGGGATTGGTAAGAAATTGTATGGTTTCCCGATTTTTTTTTGCACTTCATAAAACAACCTTCCAATAGGCTTTACCCGAAAAAACCGACTGGAATGCATTGGTAAGGCTGTAATGATGCTGTACCTTGGTTAAACGAAGCGACAAGTCGAATATTTTGACCTACAGCCAACTTTTAAAATTTCAAAATTAACCTGTATTTTGTCTGTCAGCCAGCCAGCCTGCCAGCCAGCCAGCCTGCCAGCCAGCCAGCCTGCCTGCCGTAAGACCCGGTTGTGCTAGGTCTAGGCCTCCAGAAATTTCACACAATAAAGGTAATGGCGACAGATTTACAAAAATGTTGTTCCGAAGACGATTTACCCACTGCGCCATGGCGATTCCTTTTATCCTTCATTCCCTTCCTTGTTCTTCTATATTCCTTTAGCAAGGTGTGAATCTCACCTTCGAAGGTGACAATAACCTGTTATGGCTTCTGCTTATTACGTCACACAAAAACCTGGCTTGCATGTGATATAATTAGTTACAGTGGCACCATTGTACTTTATTACATCTTGAACTTCATTACATCATGAACTTCGAGATTATAGCCTTGGATAAATAGCTTTTGCTGTTTTTCGAGCGTTATTTGCTATCACACAGTTGCTTTGCCATGTAAGCGCGTTGTTAACAAGCGCCTGTAAACAAGCATAGTTATTACGTAATCGCCTGTAACATTTGTGCACCAGCTGAAAGATTATTATGAATGCTTAGCATGTATAAAAAGCAAACAAACTAGAATGATAATAAAATTCAAAAGGTAAGTAGGGATCGAATTCAATAGTGCTACAAAAAGTAAGAAAACAAGGAATAAGATTTTGGGACGAGAGAATTAACATTCTGGCATGAGATAATTTATAAAAGTTTAATCCCTACTTTTGGCAAACCTACTGAAGTGAGCCAAAAGTAGGGATTAAACTTTTATAAATTATCTCATGCCAGAATGTTCTCTCGTCCCAAAATCTTATTCCTTGTTTTCTTACTTTTTGTAGCACTATTGAATTCAATCCCTACTTACCTTCTGATTTTTGAATTTTTTTATCATTCTAGTTATATATGTGATGACATACGTTTTTAAAGTAATAAGGGACCCCTTATGACCTAAAGTACATTGCATATCTTTAGGATACGTACATGTACCACACTATCCACATTTACAAACACCATAACATTTACAACTAATCTCCATATAATGCTCACCTTGAGTTCAGCAGCATCAGTTTCACCCCAGCCCAGCCGGTTGAGTGGATGCCTTTTAAGCAGCTTCTTTAATATGTCCTTGGCCTCACGGCTCAGGTAAGGTGGTAGTGTTAACCGTGAGTGAAGTATCTACAGTATAAGATGAGGCCGTCACCACGGTAATGTCACATGTTACTATAGCAACCACTCTGTATTCATACCTTGTCCATTGTCTTCTTCCTGTTCTCAGTACAAAATGGCGGCTACAAAAGAGAAACAACCACCATATTAGGTATAGAATAATATAGCATGAACATCATCCAGTTACAAGCAATGTTATACAAGGAGAGACAAGATGAAGACACTACATATAATGTCAGTTCATGACATGTTAACAGTAATATGAATTATTGTACTAGTAACTCACAGCTTCAGTCAACATACGTATCAAACATCAACGTCCCAAGATTCCACCAATCCACTGCCTTGCCATGACCTGACCTCTGTAAGATCTCCGGTGCCCTAAGGGCAGGAAATACAACTAGTTTAAACACTGCTCAGACATACATGTCAGAATATACAACTTGTTCTGATATTTATGAAAATGGTAGGACATTGCCAGTGTATTGTAATCATACCAAATTGGTATGATTACAATACACTATTTGCTCAAACACTTTGTCAGGTCAAACTATCCTATAGTATTTGGTTATTCCATGTTGTTAAGATAGCTACTGGATGTATCACATGACTAAAGGTCAACTATTATCAGTGGCGGATCTAGGGGGGGTTCCAAGTGTTCCATGGAATCCCCCTTTTGGCTTTAGTTATAGTAGAATATTATGGAAGTCTGAACCAACTGCCAGGTAGTAGCAACCAATCAGATATTGATATAATGTTTACATAACTCTCTAAACTTACTTTATACTGAAATATTGCCAATCTTTCACCTCTACATAGTTTGCAAATGCACGGGGCCGTTTATGGTGTACATTAAGTAGAAAACATTCTATTACTGCAGTCATGCAGGAAGATGGCAGTGTTTTGGTAATATAACAGAACAAAGAAGCCTAGTAAGTTTAATGTTTTGTAACTTTAAATCTAGAATTGAAGCTTTCTATTTTAAAATTGTCTGTAGTATGCCTGGCCAGCTAAGTATTTATTGTATGCAGCCATGAATGATTCTTAAGGTGGAACCCCCCTTTTTAAATGTCTAGATTCGCCACTAATTACCATAATACAAACCACACACTCCCAACTATCAGGTCCAAGTACAGCTATGATAAATTTTAATTTATTATTTACAAAATAAAAACATTATATATGTAAACACATAGCTAGTGACCAAAATAGGAAATTTCATGCGACTGAAGAATTCCATAAACTATTGACATCAGTATTCTCCCCACTGGATTGTATACATGCCTAACAGCATTAGATCATTGTTTGACAAATGTCAGTACAAAATACCATTTTCTCCATGTAGGTGATAGCCACAGATGTGAATTTTTGTATCAAAGGATTACTTGATAGTACTCAACTTTATACACAAACGGAATTTCAATATTCACTTTCTATCCTGAGTTACAGCCGTCTTTATCAATTCAGAAAGGGTTAGTTTTCTCAGCCATGGAAGCAGATATACTCATCATATTTGATACATGGATACAGCACAACATACACAATAAATGTACACAATCAAAAATTTGAAAAAGTTATTTAGTCATTAGTTATTGTCATTGATGTTCATAAACCTTTCGGTGAGACTTGTACTTCTTCACAGCTTTCTCTAACTCAGGACCAGCAGTTAAACCTTCTTTGTATGCATGTATGTAATCCCTCATCTTCCTAAAGAATTTCCTAATGCTATCCAAAGTCACACTATCAAGTGCAGGAATGATGGTACCCTCAAGACCCTTGAAAGAATAGTCACAATGTGCACGCGTATATTTCTTACTTTGCCCCCAGACTCTTTCTATGGGGTTAAGCTCACAATGGAATTTTGGAATAAAGAAACCCTGTATCCATTAGTTGCCAACATGCTCTCCAATTTTGTTTTCTCGTATTTAAAATCATACATTTGCTGCAATGCTAATCGCATATCCTCAGCTTTCATGCTACTCACATCCACTCCCCTCTCCTGCAATACAAGTTTCATACCTTTAGGTGTTCCGTCTCTCAAGACCATCCTTTGTGACTTACCATTATAGACTGTGTCATGCATTACTGGTTGCTTACCTCCCGCCTTCACATTCATGCGGTTTGCATTTAGTGCATCCTCTGCAAATGCAGTATGCCCCGAGCTATGGTCGAAAAACCAAAGTACGTTAAATTGATCAGATGCATACTTAACCTTGGCTATTTTAATTGCTGCTTCTACTTGTTCCAAGAATTTGTCACTATTCCAATAACCTTCAAATTCTGCACCATATTTTAGTAACTTACGTGCTTGTTGGTGAAGATCAGGATATATGTTTGCTTACCTTGTTCATATTCAGCATCAGTAAGTGCCAAATATCCATTGTCCTCATCGATGAAGTCACTTACCATTATGCCACGACCCTGACCCTTAGGTTTTAGTATTATCTTACCTTTTTCACCCCACATCCACCCTTGGTCATCATTAGAATAAAATATGCTTTCAACATGAAAGATAAGCACAAGGTTCCTACACGGAGATGGCTCATCACTACCTGAAGGCACGGGTGCATGGGAAGAAGACTCATCACTGCAAAGAGGTGGTGGGAGGTGAGTACTAGCCAGGATATCGAGCTTTTTTAGATAAAGCTTTCGATACTCAACAACATCTGCTCGTTCATGCCCATCAATGTAAATACCCTTTTTGGAGCTTACCTTTTCAAAACCTAATTTGTGAAGCCAACGCCTAGCAGTGCGTGCAGTAATTTTTGAAGGTGCATTGGCATGGTTTTTCTAAAACCCGAGGCAAAAGATTTAAGTTAACCCAAGAACAAAAATCTTCTGCAGTCATGTTTGGCTTACCTTTCACATATGCATTGTTACGGACCCATTCTAAAGCCATGTCCCTATATTCCTCATCATCTAATGCATCATACCGTGCATACTTACCTCTCCTTTCCTTAAAAGACCTGTGATTGCTCAGAAAATCCTTCCTCCATGCTCGAACTGTCCTGTCCAAAATTCCCAAACATTTAGCAACTTCTTCAGCAGCGCGTGTCTTCATAAACTTCAGTTGCCTCACGAAGTAATCATACATCATCATCGCCATCATCTGAAGGTCCTCTCGATCGAGTTCGTTTATCCAGTCATCATACATCACCGAAACATCCTCCTCTTCTTCATAATCTTCGTCATCCGTACTTGAATCATCATTCAAAACATCAGAAAACGTGTCCGTAGGTGCTGGTAGTAAGTCAGACTCGTTCATATCAATTGTGCTGTGCTGTTCCTCCAATTCCTCAGGCCTTTGTCGTCGCTTTTTGGCCTTTGCATCATTCATTAACTGTATTTGTAATTCCCAGCTTTGTTTTCGCTTTCTTGATGGTTTTCGAGACATTATAGAGCCTTAAACTTCAATAACTTTCGTTAGCAAAGGCAAAACAAATGAAATAGAATGCGTATATATACGGATGCGTGACCGATGTTTATGCGTTTCCTATGGTAACCTTGCCCATATCAAAGAAACCGCAAGTGATATGATTCGCTAGAAATCATCACGCCATATCTCGTTAATACAGCAACCGATGGGCGTCAAATTTTCGTTGCTAATAGCAGTAAGTGACGTCAATAAGCATAGAAGATTTTAGCGTTCTAATAATTTGCGTTCGAGAGTTATGGCGCTTTGAAATTTTGGAAAGGTATGATGTCCGGCACTGTATTGCAAGGTTGATTTTAAAGTGCAAAATTTCCGGAAGCCATACAATTTCCTACCAATTCCTATTGCATACCTTTCAAATAACGTGCTTTAAAATTGTTAATTATATGTGTGATGACATACGTTTTTAAAGTAATAAGGGACCCCTTATGATCTAAAGTACATTGTGTAGTGTGACTGGACTATGTACATGCATACACGTGATTGTACTAACACTATTATATCTGTATGGTGTTGTACGCATGCGCCTTCTTAATCATTCATTAGTCTATACGCGCCTACACCACATGGTGTCAGAAGTGAACTGAGTGGAAGTATGGCAGGTTATAACGCATCCTTGAGTCCGCCTGCAGCGTTTCCGTTCGATACCCTGGATCTATGGCCAAAGTGGAAGCGCCGTTTCGAACAATATCGCGTAGCATCCGGATTATCGAAAGAGGCCGAGGAGCGACAAGTGAGCACCTTGTTATATTGCTTGGGTGAGGAGGCAGAAGATATTCTGGTGTCAACCAATATCTCAGACGACCACAGAAAGCAATACGAAGCAGTCCTTTCAAAATTCAACAACTTTTTCCGTGTCAGAAAGAATGTCATTATTGAGCGCGTCAAGTTCAACAGGCGTGGTCAACGGCCGGATGAACCAGCTGAACAATTTATCGCAAGTTTATACAACTTAGCTGCTGACTGCAACTTCGGTAATCTCAAAGACGAATTAATTCGCGACCGTATCGTTGTAGGGATAAGAAATTCAGCTTTGTCCGAGCAACTGCAGTCAGACCCCGACCTGATGTTAGAGAGAGCCAAAACACTAGTCCGGCAAAGAGAAGCTATTTGTGATCAGCAGCAATTCCTCAAACCAAGTTCTGATACATCAGCTTCTGTTGAGGCAGTCAAATCCACTCAGAAATTTAAGAGACCACATCACAGAAACAACCAGAGATATCCACAGACCACAGATAGGCCAAAGAAGTGTTCTCGTTGTGGCAGGAGTCCACACTCACGTGATGTCTGTCCAGCTAAAGATGCTACTTGCCGAAAATGCAAGAAAACAGGTCACTTTAGTGCTATGTGTTACACAAAGTCTGTTCAGAATATAGTAGAAAACGAAACCATAGACAGTTTCTATCTCAGCACCATTGATGACTCACAAGACAGCAAGTCCTGGACTACACAAATCACAGTGAACCAAGTTGATCTGTACTTTAAGTTAGACACAGGGGTGGAGGTAACAGCTATTTCCGAAAAAGCTTTCAAAGCTCTGGGTTCACCAAAGATAGAACAACCAGTTAAGAAGCTTTGTGGCCCCACCAACAAGCCCTTGAAGGTCCTAGGCAGACTGACTGTTTCTATGAGTTACAAAAACAATTCCTGTGAACAAGACATATTTGTGGTCAGCCACTTACATCACAATTTGCTACGGTTTCCAGCCATAAAAGCCTTATATTTGTTGACAAGAGTAGAAAGCATTAACACTATGACCTCTATTCAGCAAGAATTTGCAAATCTGTTTACAGGCCTTGGCACACTCGAAGGAGATCCGTATACAATTTGTCTCCAGCCTGATGTCAAACCTTTCTCTCTGGGAACAGCCAGGAACATTTCACTACCTCTTAGAGACAAAGTTCAAGAGACACTCAACCAGATGGAAGCTCAAGGTGTCATCTCTAAAGTACGTCAGCCAACCCCATGGTGTGCTGGCATGGTTGTGGTAATCAAAAAATCTGGAGGTGTAAGGATCTGTGTCGACCTCAAGCCATTGAACAAATGTGTGTTACGTGAGCGTCACCCCCTGCCAAGAGTCGATGATACGTTAGCCCAGCTGACAGGAGCTACAACCTTTAGTAAATTAGACACGAACTCGGGCTTCTGGCAGATACCTCCATCAGAAGAATCCAAGTTACTTACCACATTCATCACACCATTCGAGTGCTATTGTTACAACAAACTGCCCTTCGGCATTACAAGTGCCCCTGAGCACTTCCAGCGATGAATGAGCTCCCTTCTGGAAGGTCTCCAAGGTGTACTCTGTGTAATGGATGACATAATTGTCTTTGGCACAAGTCAGCAAGAACATGACTGTAGACTACACACAGTTTTGACACGTCTGTCATCAGCAGGCATCACCTTGAACAGTGATAAGTGCAAATTCAGTAAGAACAGTCTTATATTCTTAGGCTATGTCATTAACCCACAAGGCATTTCCCCAGATCCTAACAAAACAGCTGCAATCAGTCAAATGGACACTCCAAAATCAGTTACAGAGTTGCGCAGATTCTTAGGGATGGTCAATCAGTTAGGAAAATTTTCTCCGAATATTGCTGAGTTATCCCATCCATTAAGAGAATTACTAAGTGTCAAGCGAGCATGGTTATGGGGACCAACACAAACAGAGGCCTTCTCAAAGCTAAAACAAGAACTAATCTCACCTCACATATTGGCACTTTATGATCCGGCAGCAGATACCATTGTATCCGCCGATGCATCCTCCCATGGCCTTGGAGCCGTTCTCCTGCAGAAAGCTGAAAGTCAGTGGCGTCCAATTGCCTATGCGTCGCGCTCCATGACGGAAACCGAAGCTCGCTACGCACAAATCGAGGAGGCGCTCGCCGCTACTTGGGCCTGCAAAAAATTCACTCCATACATTCAAGGGAAAACAATCACCCTAGAAACAGATCATAAGCCACTCGTTCCGTTACTTAGTCACAAAAATCTAGACAGTTTACCTCCCAGAATACTACGTTTTCGCTTAAGACTGATGAGATTTGACTATGAGATTAAGCACGTTCCAGGCAAGTCATTACACACTGCAGATGCTCTTTCAAGAGCTCCTTTGAAAGATACCGTCAACTCAGATGAGTTGTTACAAGTGGAAGAAGTAGAATTTCAGGTATCATCTGTAATCTCCACATTACCTGTGAGCAATTCCAAACTGACTTCTTTTAGTCAAGCTCAAGTCGAAGACTCAGTGTGTAGCACATTGATTTCCTATTGCAGAAATGGATGGCCAAACAAATCCTCCTTACCATCCTGCATGAAACCTTACTGGAAACTTCAAGGAGAGTTCTCATTACATGATAACCTTTTGTTGTATCAAAACTGAATCACTATTCCGAAACAGTTACAAGAAGACATCTTGCAAAAGCTTCATCAAGGCCACCAGGGCATACAACGTTGCCGCCTTCGTGCCAAATCCTCAGTGTGGTGGTTACACATTTCCAAAGATATCAACACTTACATACAGCAATGCTCAGAGTGCCTGAAATCTTTCACTCCACCCAGAGAACCACTAATCACTTCATCTTTACCTTCTCACCCCTGGGAAAAAGTAGCTTCAGATTTGTTCCATCTTAACAATTCTACCTACCTAATTGTCGTAGATTACTTTTCGCGTTACCCAGAAGTTGTTCAACTGTCATCTACAACATCTAAAAGTGTCATTAAAGCATTACAAGCTATTTTCTCTCGCCATGGAGTACCATCAGTATTCATGAGTGATAACGGACCTCAGTATTCATCAAGAGAAATGAAAGAATTTGCAAACACTTACGGATTTAATCTCGTCACAAGTAGTCCGCACTATGCTCAGAGTAATGGTCTAGCAGAGCGAACTATACAGACAGTTAAAGCATTGCTGCAGAACAGTCCTGATCCTTATATGGCCCTCCTAAGCTTCAGAGCAACACCTATTCCTTGGTGTTCGTTTAGCCCTGCCGAGTTACTGATGGGAAGGAAACTCAGAACTGACATTCCCATAGCTAAGACACTGTTGACACCCCAGTGGTCTTATTTACCAGAATTCCAAGAGAGAGACAGAGAGTACAAGGCTAAACAGAAGCAGAACTATGACCAGCGCCATAGAGCACGAACTCTTGATCCACTTTCCCCAGATACTCCAGTATGGATCACAACTGGAAATGATCGCACTCCTGGCCAGATCCACTCTCCCGCAGCAACTCCAAGATCTTACATTGTGTCGACACCGAGTGGAGAGCTTAGAAGGACTCGCCGACATGTCACTACCCGATCTCCTGTGATGACTCATTCCCGTTCAGGAATTGCAGTAAGACCTCCTGACCGACTTATCGTATGATGCTAAAGGGGGAGATGTAGTGTGACTGGACTATGTACATGCATACACGTGATTGTACTAACACTATTATATCTGTATGGTGTTGTACGCATGCGTCTTCTTAATCATTCATTAGTCTATACGCGCCTACACCACACATTGCATATCTTTAGGATACGTACATGTACCACACTATCCACATTTACAAACACCATAACATTTACAACTAATCTCCATATAATGCTCACCTTGAGTTCAGCAGCATCAGGTTCACCCCAGCCCAGCCGGTTGAGTGGATGCCTTTTAAGCAGCTTCTTTAATATGTCCTTGGCCTCACGGCTCAGGTAAGGTGGTAGTGTTAACCGTGAGTGAAGTATCTACAGTATAAGATGAGGCCGTCACCACGGTAATGTCACATGTTACTAAAGCAACCACTCTGTATTCATACCTTGTCCATTGTCTTCTTCCTGTTCTCAGTACAAAATGGCGGCTACAAAAGAGAAACAACCACCATATTAGGTATAGAATAATAATATAGCATGAACATCATCCAGTTACAAGCAATGTTATACAAGGAGAGACAAGATGAAGACACTACATATAATGTCAGTTCATGACATGTTAACAGTAATATGAATTATTGTACTAGTAACTCACAGCTTCAGTCAACATACGTATCAAACATCAACGTCCCAAGATTCCACCAATCCACTGCCTTGCCATGACCTGACCTCTGTAAGATCTCCGGTGCCCTAAGGGCAGGAAATATAACTAGTTTAAACACTGCTCAGACATACATGTCAGAATATACAACTTGTTCTGATATTTATGAAAATGGTAGGACATTGCCAGTGTATTGTAATCATACCAAATTGGTATGATTACAATACACTATTTGCTCAAACACTTTGTCAGGTCAAACTATCCTATAGTATTTGGTTATTCCATGTTGTTAAGATAGCTACTGGATGTATCACATGACTAAAGGTCAACTATTATCAGTGGCGGATCTAGGGGGGGTTCCAAGGGTTCCATGGAATCCCCCTTTTGGCTTTAGTTATAGTAGAATATTATGAAAGTCTGAACCAACTGCCAGGTAGTAGCAACCAATCAGATATTGATATAATGTTTACATAACTCTCTAAACTTACTTTATACTGAAATATTGCCAATCTTTCACCTCTACATAGTTTGCAAATGCACGGGGCCGTTTATGGTGTACATTAAGTAGAAAACATTCTATTACTGCAGTCATGCAGGAAGATGGCAGTGTTTTGGTAATATAACAGAACAAAGAAGCCTAGTAAGTTTAATGTTTTGTAACTTTAAATCTAGAATTGAAGCTTTCTATTTTAAAATTGTCTGTAGTATGCCTGGCCAGCTAAGTATTTATTGTATGCAGCCATGAATGATTCTTAAGGTGGAACCCCCCTTTTTAAATGTCTAGATTCGCCACTAATTACCATAATACAAACCACACACCCCCAACTATCAGGTCCAAGTACAGCTATGATAAATTTTAATTTATTATTTACAAAATAAAAACATTATATATGTACACACATAGCTAGTGACCAAAATAGGAAATTTCATGTGACTGAAGAATTCCATAAACTATTGACATCAGTATTCTCCCACTGGATTGTATACATGCCTAACAGCATTAGATCATTGTTTGACAAATGTCAGTACAAAATACCATTTGTTCTGATATTCACCACAATGATCAGAAATTACATTGTAGCAAGAATTTTGTCCGGACATTTTGACAGATCAATTGGGATCTCATTTTACATGCAAGACACGTAATGCCTAACTTGTATTTTATGTTCAGTGCCTTCTTGTAAGGTACTGTTAACTCACATGTACTCAATTGTTCCACAGAAGGTGTTGGTAGTCTCCTGTCCATGAATGGACTCCTTGCAGAGGCCAAAGTCAGTCAGTACCACATGACCCTTGCCATTCAACATGATATTCTCCGGCTTCAAATCCCTACACAATTACATCAAAAAATCAATGGAGCAAGAAATGGAGGGAAAAATCAGTTTAAACTTAGAACACAAAATGGAGGGAAATGTACCATATACAGGTGATGTGCTAATACTGAACTATAGTGGTACAGCATATAATAAACCTTCCAATTGACAAGTTCTAAGGAAAGGGAAATATCCCATGTGATTCCTAGAACTGCTGATATCCACAAATATAATCTCATACTATTGTGGTTTACATGTGTTTCACCTTTCAGTTACATTATATCACTAACTACAGGTTTTTATCTTTGAATGGTGCGTGCCTTGTACCCTTCTATGCCTGGCTGGTCCATCAACTCACCGATAAACTATTCCTTCTTTGTGCAAGTGCTACAGAGTCAAAGCGATCTCAGCCAAATAAAAACTGATAGTTAAAACAAAATCACACACAGTCATACATTCCTGAAAAAACCAAAACACTTCACCTTGCAGCATCCTCCATGAATATTACCTCCCTCTCCAGCAATACAAACAGCCCACCTCCTACAGTAATAATTTTAACAATGTGGCAAATATTTAAACCACAAATGCTTAAACTACTGACCACTGAGGTATTCTAGAATGAGGTGAGTTCGCCATCAGTTTGGAAGGCATAGAGCAAATCAACAATGAAAGGATGCTATATAAAGGTGGCCAAGCGACAAAGCCAATCATAGTTGTGAAAATATGCTATAAACTATTGTATGTCATTCAAGTAGTGAAAAAGATTTTTGATAAGTAACTTCTTGGCCTCAACTGATATCAAAGTTTTTGGTCGCACATACCTATTTGCATTGCTGCTTCTGATTGGCCTCGCCCTTTTTCACACCCAAGGTGTTTTTGTTTAGCATATCACTACTTTTTTGGAAGTATAAACACATGTTATTACTAGCAAGCAGCAGAGAAATACTGCATGGGCATAACTTTTACTTGCCTAGCACACAATATTGCAAATTAAAATTTGAAGCATAATATTGAAAAACTCAAGCCCAAGATTTTTTTAAAACTTTCATTACAGAGTGATACATCAATATAGATTATATATCTGAAAGTTTATGCAAATCATTTGAAGGGGGTCCAAGTTATGACAACTATCAACCTGCAGTGTAATAGCCCTTCTCAAATACATTCAAGTGTTTACTTCAGACTGATAATAGTATGACAGGTAGAGCATACATAGGAGAAGTGCTGATACAAATTTGGCTGAAATCCATGAAGAAATGAGTGAGTTATTAGACAAACAAGTGCATGTATAAAGAGAGTTTGAAAAAAGCTTCCGGGGTTCATGAAAGCTCCCGCAAGCCCCTGAAAAACTGTGTGATGAAAATAAAAGAAAGAAGAAAAAAACGACTGCCACATAAATTTTTTTGTGGTTACAGGAAGGCATTTATAAGGCTGTATCAGAAGAATGCCTGAATCGATGTCGATCAACTTCGGGATATTGATTCTTCAAACAATGAAGGTACTAATTGTCTAGTAAACAGGCGAATTGGGTGGGAAAGGATGGTTCGTCATGTGTAGTCGCACAACGGGTGCCATAAAACTCGCAATGGCTGGTACTTTGGAATGGTGGCGCCTATTTCCTCCATTCTAGGTTTGTTGATTCTATATAGTAAGAACGTCGTGGGTCAGTAATAACTAAATGATAGCTTTAATGGCAGCTTAGCTAGACGTTTGCGAGTTTGAGGGCAGTGCTACGTGTAAATAACTCACTCAGTGGTCACGTTGCTGTGCTTCTTCTTGGCCTCACGACTCACTATCGTGAGTCTTGATTAGGCATCTGACACATCGATATACTTTCACTATACCTGATGATTTATTGCGGATAGGTGAATACACTCTAATAAACTTCTATTAATGGTATTCCTTTTCACATGAGGATATAGTGAGAATACATAGGTGAAATTTATGAGCACTGTAGCTAGCATATAATGGATAAAGTATAGGTATAGTATCTATGGTAAAAGTAAAGGCTAGCTAAAGTAAAGGCATAATAGGCCTGTCACTAAATACAGTTAATTATTATACAAGGCCCCCTACAACTTTCCATTTTCCTATGCCCTTGAAAAACCTCATTGTAGCTGAAAAATACGTATCTTATTTAAGCAAATAGTAAAGATCCACCATTTGTGATTATTTTCATGATAATTATATATAGACTAAATGCTGGTGCGCATATTGCGCAGGTCCCACTAGTATAAATATACATCACCTTTCCGTATCCGCCTTTTCCCAGGGTCTTCAATAACTCAAAGTCGCTGGGAATAGTTCTTTCGCTCGACTTATTCACAGTGGCCACCACGTTAAGGAAGACAGTTTCAGTAATAGTGTCTTTACTAGAGAACAGTTAAATGTTAAATACTTCATTACAACACAAGCAGGTTACATACTTTGCATTGGGTTCATCATTGTCATCTGGTGCGCTAATAAAAAGAAATCATTTGAGTAGCAAACTTCCACTGGACATGAAGAAGCACATCCACACTTGTGAAAGCTATCCTGGTTGTCATCTTCGTCCCACCGTGCGTCATTCTGAACGTCCTCTCCACTAATATCAATATCAAATACATCTGCCATTTCACTCACAAGGTCAATAATAAGTCACCCCACACCGACTGCGATATTTAAGATGAACAGAAGACGCTACAAAAAAGCCAACAAAGCGACAACAACGCTACCATCTTTGTGTAACTTTCAAGGGCACGAAAACTGGCTGGTCCAAGAACCATAGATTAGAGGAGTCAGCAACAACATATCGCAAAATCGATTTCGGCAGCCATGAACAGGTCAGACAGGTGTCCGGATAAATAATCGATCACGTGACACAATATTTTTGTATAGCGTTAATGGGTGGGTGCTTATATCGACTGTGGATAATAAGCGCCCATCAGAGAGGAGTCAAATGCCTATACCTACTTCTCTGTATGCCCTTTCGGTGCCTAACTACTGCACAGCCTACTTCTGCATGAGACACGAGAAGAAGCTTTAATTTAGGTGAGCGATATTAAAAGTGCCAAACAATGCAAGCACGCCGGAGTCAACGGCTTCTTCTCACATATCAGAAGTTGTTTGTCTACAATAAACAATTGTAATATGGACTTAATTGGCTCCGAAGTTTTGTGAACGGAATGATGCATTTACCTGTGATATATATTACAGATTAAATCAAAAGGATGTATAATATAAAATAGTGGTACTGATGGAAAGCTGGTAACTATTCTTGGTTGCTTCCTCCCAGACAATAACCTATGTCACTATAATTATGCTAAGCTAAACTAATGATGTAATGTTGGAGAGCGACAATCAATCCTAAGCAACAACTAGGCCTGAGTCTATTATGCTTGAAAATTTGCCTAAAATGCTTTTGGGAATTTCCCAAAAATTTCCCCTAATATGCTTGGACTTTTTCCTATAGTTAGTTTCATTAACTGTGTATACAACTGTACTATGGCTTTAATCATAGATAGTATATCCTATGGACAGGATATACTACCTATGCTTTAATTATACAACTCACCATCTCAGTGACACGTGCCACAATTAATGTACTATACAGTATACGTACATAGCTACCCTTGGAAGGCTGTTGAGTATATACTAGTACTACTATATCATCATCACAAACTTTACAACAGCTGTTGCTGTGTCTGCTGTCACATGGAGCGCCATCTTGAGACAATTTACTAAAAATTACAGGCCAAAATGCCAGCATAGCAGGTAAGCCTACTATGCTTTAAATTATGCCGGTATATTTGACGCATGCCTAGCAACAACTACGTAGTACATGTACAGTAGCTAATTTTTGCTTTACATGTGTGGCAAACACATGCACATGCATGATCATTAATTATAATTATTTTTGACAAGTATAATCCCATCATTAATTGCCCTTGCTTGGTGTTTGGGTAGGGATGTCAAGATTATGCTGCCATAATTTTGACATATTATACAACATAATTATTATTATTATTATACATACCTTATAGGCGACTTGTTTTCAAGGATAAAATTTTTCGAGGAATTAAAGGAGCTGTGCAATGTTTATAAGAAAAGCCTTACAGATAAGCTGTTTTGCTAACAGCTGTATTAGCCAATGGTTTGTGGTAGTGATTATAGTTCATGTAACACAAAATATTATGTGGCTTCATAACATCACACAGCCCCTTTAATGGAAATCTATAGAACTTCAAAATCATCTATCTTCGAAAACGTTTGCTCCAACTACAGGCCTAATAATAATACTTACCACTTGTGTCCTCGAAAATTTATCCATGAAAATTTTAATTTAAAGCAGATCTAGATTTTTGACAATCCACGAAATTTTATATCCTCGAAAATAAGTCACCCTATGGTATATAGCTAATACTGGCATAGCTAATTATCAGGCAAATCATATGTGTACATATATATAGCTTACTGTAGATATAATAGCTATATATAGTCATCATCAGGGGAGGAGGGGCAATCGCTGCCCCACACGTGCAGTTCAGTACATTATAGATGTCTGAGTTATTTTTAATGTAAGTGTGTATCTAAAGTTTGCCCCAATAGATAGCTGCCTGCATGACCTCTGATCATTAAAATGCATGTATTATTTATTCCATAGTTAATATGTAGCTATACAATGAAACATCCAAGGGGAAAACTTTTGTGGCTCCAGCTTCTTTCAACAATGAATGTCTAATCTAGTAAAATATTTGGTGTAAAATATTCGTGGTTGAGTAAAAATCACAAAAACCACAAAAGGTTTTCCCCTAGAAATTTGGCTAGAATGTTTTATAATACGTATTATACGGTAATTTAGTGTATGGTGTCTTCATTCACACTGGACTGATTTTTACTTTATATAGCTATGTGTAAAGTTTTAATGCAAGTGATATAGCAATGTTATGTGGTGGGTGTATATACTAGTTAGTTAGATGTGTGCATGTGTACAATAACAACAACACAAAGAAGCTGGCTATATAGTAAAACAACAAAACTTTATAGTTGGCTGATTATTGATCACTCTTAACTAGCCAATGACAAGTCTTTGAGTAGCTGCACTTTAACTGGTTCAACGAAATCACCATTACCAGACCTTTGAAGTGCTTTGATTACTTGCTCCCACGTCTTTATACCACACTTCAGGAAAGTGCGGTACAGTATTATTTTGCATGGCGTTGTCTCTTTATAGTCTTTTCTGATCATCTACAGGAAATAATATACATAATAATTTATACATACTGTTTAGTTTGTCATGTGTAGTACATGCACACATCATGTGTGTTCATTAAAATTATTAGCTACATAGTAGAAATTACATGTACTGTAGCTAGCTAGCTACCTAATGTTTTGATAAACATCATTTTTATGTGACCGGGCCTGAGAAAATCAGTCTTGTACACAAAATATACCTATTCGTATTATGGTATCTATTTTTCTGTGTGTGCTATAAAAATCTTTGAATGCTAAAGACTAAAAATAGTAGCTAGCTAGGTAAGACTTGTTTTCACAGGTCCGGTCACATATTTGCTTTCACAGCTATACAGAAATATTTTGATTATGAGAAAATATCTATGTACCATAATTATGTATTTCAAAAATTACGTGAAAAGTTCACAGTAAATATTTTTGTAGTCTTGAACACAAATATTTTCTGGTTGAAATATTGTCGCTTAGCTAGCTAGCTATTTAGTGTTGATCTTGCACAGCAATAATTATGATCATCTGCCACAATAGAGATTACAATGGCTTGCCAAAGAAGACTTGAAGGTGCTTGCTTATACAACTTGACCAGTAGCTAAAACAAGTTACCTTCCAACTGTTCAATAGTTGAGCATGCATAAAGCAAACTTACAAGTAGCTATCAAACTTTGAAACAATCAGATGTATGTAGCTACGTAGCTACCTTCCGTTCTGCACATAAAACTTGCTATGTCATCTCGAATATCGGCTACTATATTGCTTGAGATGAAAAGGTAAAGACAACTGAATGTCTTCGTTCTGTCCTTGAAATGATATCTCTGTTATTACAAAAGTCTGAGGCGAAGTGAAGGACGAGTGTTAATAACAAAGATATCATACGAATGCGAGCTCATACGAATGTACCTGGCTTATTTCCCAAAGCTCTACACCAATCAATGCTTTTTTTCAATGGCTTCTATATACTGGTTGTATAAGCTTTCTTTGTATAATATACAGCTGCCTGCTTTATTATCCTTATATGGGCTGAGCATAGCTTCTATTTCATGGCTTTTTCTAGGGTGATAACTGGATATTGTCCTGACCACAGGATGATATACAGATTTTGTCCTAACCACAGGGTGATATCAGATTGATCACACTACAAATTCCTTTGATGCATGGCTTCACTGGGAAATGAATAATTGACGTAGCTAAATTTTGTGGAAAAGAAGATAAATACTGTTTTTCATTAGTATTTTGAAGTAATGGCAAAAATCATAAAAGGGAATTTTATAGCATAAACTACATATGTACATACGTAAATGCAGGCGTATGAACAGCTGCATTAGTTTTACAGCTGTACTATTTGTAAGTTGTATTTTGATAGCAACTGCTGACTACAATATATGTAATACGTAGCATAATACACACCTCCACTAAGTAACCTTTGTCTTCAGGTAACAACTGGTATCCAAATGCCTCCCATTCTGTTAGACTTTCCAGGTAGAAGCCAAGTTTTTGCATAGTTGGTTCTATAAAATATTTATTGTCATAATCACAGCTAGCTAGTAGATAATTATACCATATGATACTGTAATAGCGGGTTCTATCTGCGAGGTCCTAACTAATTTGTGTGAATTTGTGTGAATTTGTATACGTAGGTATTCACACATATTTGAGTGCAATTCGAGAATAATTGTACCAGTAACAGTCAAGTAATTGCACGAGGCAAAGCTGAGTGTACTTTAACTGCTACGTGTACAATTTTTCTCGAATTGCACGAAAATGCATGTGATTACCTACTAATTATATTGCATGACCTACAATGCCCACTCTAACCTGAGGCACGCCACTTGATTCAATGTGAGGCACTATCGAAAATCTTGTTTGTTTTGCATCACTTGTTTTAGTACATAGCAGCGCATTCAAAATCGAGTTGAGATCCATTCTAAAAGGTTAGGATCCAGAAATTCTTGTATAGATTATCAAGTACTATCCCACAGCACGTAACCATTACTTGGTTGCCATGTAAGTCGGTTACTATGAATCTCCAGTGATATGTGATTTCTTTCGCTGCTTATTATGTCATTCTATGTTACACTTAAACGGCTTCCTGAATTGTACATTTTCATTGGCTATTTTACTGTGCAATTACTGAATGATGCTATGCCGTAGGCTATTACGTATATTAAACCTGTGCAATTAGAGAATAATCACACGGCTACTAATGGCACGATTTATACAGGCTATGCGATTATGTGAGGAAATCATGAGCTAAACTGACAAATAACAATAGACTTTTCTATGTGGCTGTCAAGCAGTTCACAAGTTTAATGATAGCAAATATTACTGCTAGACTATAAAATCAACGATTTGCAAATTAAACCTGCTAGCTAGATATACCGTAATAAATTGATATTAAAGTAGGGAATGATCAACTACAAATATATATAAGGGATAGTTCATAATTCATAGTACATATTATATACCATAGTAGGTTTGATGTGTAAAGCCACAAGTTTTGCAAAATACTACAGCAATCACAAACACTTATTCTTTGGACTACCATGAGGTGAATTATTTTTGAGTACGTATATAAAATTTTGCAGATTGTCAAAAATCTCAATTTTTGTGGATAATTTTCGAGGATGCAAGTGGTAAGTATTATAGCTAATAGTTAAAACAAACAGCTTCAATGATAGATTTTTTGAGAAGTTCTATGAATTCCTCGAAAATTTTATTCTCGAAAGAAGTTACCCCAAATAACAAACATTTCTTCTTCAGCTGATTTTTTCAAGTTGGACCCGTACAGTAATACGTAGCTATACACCCGCTATAAGGAATGCAGTGTATATAGCTAATATCATTATGATAGTACTTAATAATAGGGATCATTATGAAAATGTATGGCTACTGGATTTTTGCAATGTTACAAGCCACCTTACAACGGGCTATAGTGAAAAAAGCATTGTAAAGGTATTAATGTTGTACCTTTGATTAAAAAAATTAAGCATTTCGATCTATAGAATTACATCTGCCTGCCTGCTGTAAGACCCGCTAACACTACACATAGCTAGCTATGTCCAGAAATTTCACTATTTACAAAACTGTTGTTCCAATAAATGATACATCTACTACGTATATGCCATGGTCATCCTTCAGTATCTTAGTATTTTCTGTGTTCCTTTAACAAGGAAGGAATTGTCAACAAACTTGTGCATTCTGTTTATCACACAAATACAGCCACTTGACATACGTAACTATATAGTTATGCGTCTAATAGACATGATATTTTTGTGTGTACATTATTATATAGTGCAATTCACAGTATATTATAGACAAACAGATTTCGATGTTTTTCGAATGTACGCTTATAATACAGATGCTTTGCCATGTGCTCTCATAAGATATAATTCGTTAGGAACATTTTAGGCACTTGTAAGTCAAATTTATATCATATAATTATGCAATCTACGTATATGCTTACACAAGTATGCTATAAAAACAAACTAACTAGAATAATAAAAATGAAGTGTGATTAGGGATGGAACTTTAACTGCCACAAATAGTCGCTAAGTAAACAAGGAAAGGATTTTTGTACAAGAGAACACTAAAGATTCTGGAATGCGATAAAAGTTTAATCCCTAGCTAACCCTAATGAAATCACAAGCCAAAAGCACAGATTACACTTTTATCGGTTGAATATACATAGTTATTGTGTCGAAACAGTATACTAATCATAGATAGGGTCATAGGGATTAGGAATGTAGCTATTTTTGTTACTCTAGTTTGTACATACCTTTCTGTAAAATCACTTTGAAATCACCTGCAGTGGACACATAAGTAAAGAGACATAAAATCTTAACACAACAACTACGTATAGATAACAACAGTATAGCTACATGTATATAGGTAATCAAATCTCACCAGTCAATTGTACTGCATCAGTTTCAAGTACATCTAATAACATCAGAAATACATGTAGTTAACTACGTACGTAAATCATGTGCAACTAAATACCTTGGTATTGCCTTAGGTCACTATAGTAATCTTTTGGTAACTTTCCATTAATGCAGTGAAGTGGTTTATCATCAGCTCTTATGTCATCTAACTTTAAATGAAGATTAGGACATAAACTGCAGGAAACGTAACGCTGTGGAAGGTCAGATGCTCGCATGAAGGCTTCTACAATCTCTGTGAGTTTGGCATTAAACTCTTCAATCAATTTCCATCTCTCTTGACAACCTTGTGGAGTTACTATCCCATCATCATCAGGAGTGACGGCTAGTCTGATACTGTGATGCTCCTTACACAGGCTAACGTAGTAGAGCTGATCGTGGCCAAGTACCATTTTGATCATGTGCCTCCTTATCCTACACACAATGTGATGATACTTGACTACATATACATACGTAGGCATTATTCAATAACTACACATACACAACATTATAGTTAGCGTATACTACATACGTACATAAAAGACTATCAATTATAATCGGTCATCTACAACTACAATAGTACACTGTGTATAAGAATGGTTAACTTTTCCTTACTGTCTTGCATATTATGTCTTGTCTAAGAACTGGCCTAGTTATTACATGCAGTTATAATAGCCAAGTAAGTATGTAGTTACGCACCTAAACAATTATCGTATATTTGTATGTATGTTATACTTGATGTAAAGATTTGAGCTGTGTTATACAACTGATTTAGAACAGTTTTATGACTTTCTCACTTAAAGGGATTACAGAGTGTATAAATATTATTACATGACATACGCGTTTTACTTGTGAGATTTGTTTTAGGCGATATCTTCAAGATGCCAGTATAATAATGAAAAGTATTAGTTTAATGGAATCTTGGATCAAGAGCATGTAATGAAACAAGTCACGTTATTCTACGTACCAGAGGTGCCTTTAACTTTTGCAAGTTTGCTAGCATTGACTGATATATATCTATGCACCGTCCCAGCACCCTTGGGAGTTAGGTGTGTACATGTAGAAGGTCATACGTATCTACTGTATGTACATACAGGCTGTAGCTACGTAATAGTATTGAAATATAATTAAGCAGCTAGACAAGTATTTAGCTAACTATGTACACATATACGTACGTAGATTAGCTATTCACATCTACAGCTACTCAAATCATGTCATTATACAACAACTTACCAGTAAAGATTATCTTTTCTCCGAATGTTTCTGTTAATACAAGCACCCAACATCTGATAATAGACCATCGGAGGAATAAATCCTTCTGAGAACTTGAAGTGCACAATACGAGCTTGTGGATCTTTGTCATCAGGCAATTTCACATTATCTGGTAGCTTCAATGGTAGCATCGGTGGAACAATAAACACTCGCTTTTCACTGACTGGGGGTTGATGCAACTCTTCCAGGAAGTACATGTTGCTGTGCACTTCAGCAACAAACCCAAAAAGCTGAGCAAACTCAATGGCCTGCTTTGTGCTCAGCGGGAGACCAAATTTCTCCTGCTCTTTATTGAACTTGCTTACCATGAAGGTAATAAAATCCTCCTGCAAGATACCGTGATCTCTCAGCCGCTTAAATTGCAAACCATGATCGATTTCTAATATGTATGGATGGGCAATAACGATATAAGAGAATAACTTGGTGAGCCAATCTGGAGACAACACGACCACATCTTTCAGTGATTCCACCTGGGGAAAGTGCAAGATAGTTCCTTTGCTGTGAAAGTGAGCTAGCGCACCATTAATTTCTACACTTTCCGGCTTAGCAAAAAACCCGCTTTCATGAGCAATGGTATAAAACTCTGCCGTAGAAATTGTTGCCTTGTTAAGGGAAAGCAGGGTCTTTTCTATATTGAGAAACACAACTGGATGTTGCCTATTCTTGATATACCACAATGCTTCAACTAGCATTGATCTCAGTCGATCAAGCTCTTCCTCGTTACGCACCTTATTGCTGATAAAGAAGCAATTTTTTTCCAGCGCTTCTCGAAGGCCATTTTCAACACCTGGTATATGCTTTGCAAATGACTTGTCTTGTAGCAACAAAACCAATTGATCAATGATTTCCTTTTTCCTCGCTTTGACAGCTTCATTATCCCCTATCAGATCGATATGTGTGGCAACCAAGAATACAGTGGGTACAAATATTGAGGTTGCACCTAAGCATGCGCCATCTTTACGGATTGAGTGAATGGATTGTAGCCAGTAGCAAACACTCTCACAACCAGTAGTGGTTGGACTGATACACTTTTGTGTGTATGGATCTTTGCAGCTATCTCTACCCTTAACAGGATCGTGCAAGGGTTGAGATGCATCAAAAGCAATTATGGCTACACTGTCCTGTTTAAGGAACATTGAGTGCAGCCCATAGTAAACCGATTGACCAGCAAAGTCCCATATGATGGCATTGATGCTATCTTCATCGATCAGGACTGCGGTCTTAGCTTGCTCCAGATCAGCTTTAACTGCTTCGGGCAGTTCAGGTAAGCTGTCTAGGAGCTGTTGCCTGTTTTGCGCCTTTGAAACATGCTGTTGTTTCTCTGCAGAAAGTTTTATCTGCGCAGTAACCTGTAACTGGCTGTGGTATAATTTCTGCAGCTTTTTGGGCACTTTGCTTCTTTCTACACGAGACCATTTCGAGGAAAAGATCTTGCAGACATCGATATCTGTGCCTCTTGTGGCTGTTTGCTCTTCAAATTTATCCCCCAGTAGTGATGCTGTCAGGCACGTCTTGCCTGAGCATTCTTGACCAAGAACATATATGGTAACACTTGACGATTTGGCCTCTCCATCCCTTAGGGCCACTGAAAGGGCCTTTTGCATCTGTTCCTTATTTTCACCTGTAGACAACAACACAAATGCTACAATATCACAGGCCTTGTAATTACTCAGCTATTTGTAATACTATCTAGCTCGCTAGCTAAAAAGACATTTGGTCAGCAATAGCTCTAGTGAAAAGGTATTACAATGTAGCTATGTACGCATATCATGTATTTTACCAATGCACAATGCATACTGCCATAATAACAATATAGAGCACAGACAAATATACTAGCTGAATGTTGTGTTTTGTAACTAAAATTATGCATTTATAGCGAGAGAAAGACTGAAGGCATACCATTTCAAGACTGATTCCTGTCTTGCGTTGATAATCTTAATAACTAGCAAACGTACCTGCCCTATCATGCAGGTGTAGCCTAGTCCGCTAACCTGTCTATGCTTATCTTATGCCTACTTAGTCTCTTATGCCTACCTATAGTCCCCTATGCCAACCCTCCTAATGTGTCTACCTATAGTTTCCTTACTCTCCTATGTTAGCTACCTAGCTACTTTGCCTTTGATAACAGCTTGTCTGTTTCCTATGCCTACGTACCTAGTGACACAGTAAGGTTTCATTGTTTATTTAACACCTTGTAGTAGGCTGTACCTGCTATCAATTGACTGTTATAAAAAGTAAAAAATGTGGAGTGGCTCAATCCCCGACCACTGGACTGTCATAGCCGATTGTGTTATCATCAGTGCAATAATTTCAGTGATTTATGGTTGTTTTGGTAGACACGGGTGTCCATCGTGCACTCGTTCCAAAAAGCATAGCTCTTAGAAACTTTTCCTTGCTGATGCCAGAGGACATAGCTTTCATTTCGAGCAAGCCTGGCGTCGATCGATGTAGAGATGGCAGAGTTATCAGCCTGATGAGGAAAGAATGCAGTCAGACGGATGGACAGCTTTTCAGCTTTATATAGTACGTAGGTTATAACATTTTACTGCTGCTCGTCCAAAATCATAATTACGTATACATTCTGTCATAAGTAGGATTGCTGTTCCATAATTGGACAGCTTGAATTTGGAGTGCAGCATTATGTAAGCAATCCAGATACCTATGGTGTTTACCTTGTATAGAAAAGAATAGGTTGAAGCCATAGAGGATCATCAATGACAGCTGCATGGCAAGAAAAGTCTACCTAACTCCCAATGCACACAATAACTATTTGGCAAGAAAATTGCATAATATGTTACCAAGGGCGGCAGAATAGGGAGCTGGGGCTCTATAGTCCCTCCACGTTTTGTCTGGTTTTTAAAAATTATTTTGCTGACACTGTTGATATATACGTAAAAATTTGATATATAGCTAAGTCTAATAGAACCTATAGCAACTCACAGAACAACTGCAGCAGTATAACATTGTGAATCACATGAGCTTATAAATACGTACCAGCTCATATAAACAGGCATCAATTAACTGGTTGCCTAACTGACAGTTCTAAGCCAGCTTGTCCATACTGTTCAACTACATTGGAATTTTTCCTGGTGATAATTACCAAAAGGAAATATATAGAAGCACCATAAAAATAATTGTTTTGTAGCTAGCTAGCTACTTGAAACAAAGCAAGCTGGAAAAAGAATAGCTGGGTTGATTGCAAAATTGGTCTGCAGTTGTTGGAGCCTGTCACGGCGTCCCCTTCTACTGTAGTCTGACAGGACTATAGGAATATAGCGATTTTAACAACATTTTATGTATGATATAGCTACCAGCATATATAAACTGATCTGTATGATCAGTAATGGTGGTCAACTATTTATAATGTGTGGCTACTGTTACTATGGTAAATATTTACAAGACATCAGGGAGAGCAGGTTAGCATCTCGTATATTATAGAGCACGCGGAACTTAGTTGCAGTGAAAAATTTGAGTAGGAAAAAAATCTTCCACTGGGCAGACTCGAACCATGGCTCTCCCGTTTCATAACCCATTGCATTACCATCATAGCTAAACACACCAGATAATGGATATTATACCCAGCTTCCTTACTCTCAACTCCTTTTTCAAATTATTTACAAGTTCAGTTATATTATATGAACGTAGCTATATATACGTATGTACCACTAGATATACACATAATGTAAATGCTTCATGCACTTATTGAGAGTGTTAAACATGTCAAGTGTTGAGAAGAAACAAGTTACAGCTTTTACCCCTAGTTACAGCTGCTTATGTTAAGGAGGTGACCAGCAATGCTTGTGATACAGAGAAGCAAGTTTGAAAAGTATGCATATGGTGGGTATCAGTATTTATGCACTCAAAAAAATGGCTGACGCTGACAATATCCAACAGTTTTGAATATGATCCAAAACACATGCTCTATGAATAACCTCTATACACATAATATCATCATTATAGTACGTATGATGTAAAGTGAGTATACATAGTTAACAAATGAAATCAATTTTTACAATTGCACATCACTCCAGCTGCTTGTTGATGCACTGGATTATCCCATCATAATGAAACTTCATAAAAGTTTATTACCAGTAATAGTTACTAAGTAAACACTATAAGTGATAGTTGGCTGAGCATAAGTAAGTACTTACGTTGCTGCTTCTTAATATTATACCAACCAATAAAATGGACAGAAAAGAGCAGTATGAAATACAGAGGTGTGTTGTTGAATTCTATGCTGTTGCAGCATATGTTGTAACATAAAACAGTGCAGCAATAGCGAAGCACTCATAGCAAAGGATTAGGCTGGAAAAGCAATGAAATAACACTGCAACAGCATTGTAACATGTACAGCATAAACAAAACGTTGCATTCCACACTAGCTCAATGATCATACGTAGTTTCCGTAGACTATTGCTGACTATCATAAATTCATACATACGGTACAAATCACCTACAACTTAAATAGCACACGTGTGTCAGATGCTTATGTGTGTCACATGCATGGCATATTGGTAATATACCTGCACACATATGTGTCTCTTGAATGGCACATGCGTGTACATGTACATGCAGTCTTTACACATGAACACAAAGTCTTTATACAAGCAAGTGTTTGTATATACGTACGTATACATAAATAATTGCACATGTGTGCATTAGCTAATTACCTTTGTTCTAGCTATATACTTCCCTCCAGGAGTGGATGAAGACCGGCCCCCTAGAATCAAGAAGCCATGGCTGTTAGAAAGCTAATAAAGCAATTTTTCTCCTTTGACCTGAAGTAACCATACTCTGAGCTACATATACGATGCATGAAATACCAAGAAACTTTACCAGCAATGTGTCATCATCCACAGGCTATAAGCGCCCCCAGTGCGACCCAAACCGGTATTCAGTCGTGTCACGTGTTGCTGACTGGAAAGGATTCGTCAAAACTAGTTAGTACAATATCATACCTCGTAAGTATGACAATATGATGGCCTCACGCATGCCCATGCAAGGGCAAGCCATAGCCATCGCTTGGCCTATAGCTAATCTTCCTGCATTTTTAGCTATGCAATTATTATACGTACGTGCACATGCATTTAAAATATTCTAGCTGGCGCTTATAACCACACACCAGGTCTTGTATTGTGGTAGAGTAGATTATCCATCGAGGTATCCATGCTTGCACAGAACCTGAAGTGAAAGAAGATAAGTAGCTACTTGTACTTGTGTGTATGCAGCTAAATACAACGGTATGCTATGCAGGATGTTAGTCAATTGAAATATCCATATCAAGTTAACATCGATAGGTAACCATTTCAGCAACGATACTTCTGTGTGGATTATAAATGTTGTATAAGGCATCGCTGGTCTTAAGGGAATCTTTTCAACAATGATTGCAATGACTGTTACTACTCAAGTGTGTCTTTAATACGTACACGCGTGTGTCTTGCTACATATGTGTACATGCATGGTGCAATGCCATGCATGTTTTTTGTCTGATGTGTGTATGCGGGTGTCGTTCAAGTTGTGGGTGATTTGTACCATAATATATTGCACATAAACAAGCATACTCAATAGTAAGCTCCATATCACCCCCACACAATTATATATTTAACGCTAAGAAAACTAGCAATGTTTGTATTTTTTAACATTATCTCACAGCTGTACTGCAACACATTATGGTAGGACTGCATTATAAAGTTAACATTTTGTAATTGTATACGTGCTTATGCTTGTATTACACATAGTAACGATGTAATTACGGCTGTAAAATTATCATAATTATGCAACAATCACAATTGTCATTATGCAATAGTACATAGTATAATTTGCATGATATATAGCAAATATAATTGCTCTACTGCTACACACATTGCTAGAACAAACTGCTATATGCACCAATTATATGGTACAACTCAAAGGCAAGGTCGTACTCATTCGCCCGACTCTTGCATGAGTATACCGTACAGCGTAAAATTCTGACGGGGGAAAAATTTGACGAATTTGATGAATTGCAGGTAATTTGTCAAATTTTCCTCGTCAAAGTTCACGTGACTAGTTAGTAAAGAACTTGTGAAAGAGGAGCATTCTTCAATATTTTCCTCGTCAATATTTCAGAGAGAGGGAATTCATCAAAATTTTCCCCCGTCAGAATTTTACGCTGTACGGTACTTGAACTTGCTATTTATCATTTCGAGTTATAATGCCTGCCGCTCAAAAGTCTCTCCACACTAGGTTTAGGATGAAAGTTTTCATAAAGGAACAAAAAGTACGGCACATTATACCATACTAGTAACTCACCATCGCCTCCACTCGCATTTGTTTAAATCCGATCGTGCATCGTGCCAAATCATTGTTTATTTAAACCGGCATCATGTGCTGAGCATGTAGTGTTCTCAGATCGAATAATATCACAACTCTTGGAGACTTGTGGCCATTTCTTCAATCTCGAGTGAGACTCAAGGACTCAGTAAGCACGAGAAATGGACACTTGAAATGAAGAAGATCACTGACAATGTTTATTATTGTTAGCCCTATTGTATACCATGGCGCAAGTATCAATATAGACTCCTTTGTGCTAGTATTGTAGAAAAGTAAATCTATTCGAAAATGCCTAGAAAAGATTCGTTACTCACGAGTATTCGCAATGTTGCCTTTGAGCTGTACCGTACATACACATACAGACTAACAGACAAACACCACACAAACATACACACACATAACAAACACATAACACACACATAACAAACACATAACACACACACACACACAAGGATATACACACACACCACCCAAACACACAACACACACACAGACACATACACACAGACACAAACACAAACACACACCACACAAACACACACATACATACATACACAACACACACAAGACACACACAAACATACACACACACACACACATATGTATACACACACACACACACACACACACACACACACACACACACACACACACACACAAGCGCACACACACACACACACACACACACACACACACTACTACATTTGTACTATGTGCGGAAATGTGTATCTGTACAATGTGAGTATGGTACCATATACCGGGTTATCTTCGCAAGGTGCAAATTTTCACGAATTTCCTCACGACTCGTGTGAGTTATTTATGGTTTGATTGTTGCCATAGCTATCTATGGTCACGAGTGTTGATGGGTGGAATGCAAGCCATGTCTAAGATTATTTCACTAAGGAGCATACTAACAAGATCCTAGGGTCCATCTAAAACTGAAATAAGAAAAGAGTGGTGCTTATAATGGCGTATGTGCAAAAGGGTCTGGCAACATGAGAAGTATGTCGCATTTCTTCTATTATTGGAATCCAATATAATGATCCTGTAGAGGTACTGTCCATTAAGACTCTACATGCAGTGAACCAACTACTCAATGTACTCAAGATTATGCTCAAGGTATTTGCATGACATGGACTGCTAAATTCTCGTAGATCTTTACTAAATGTTGATCATGTCAGGTTATTGGAGTGTTAGGCTCAAATTTCTGCTAAGACAAAAGTTCAACATTATTGAAATACACCTTGTGAAAATAACCCATTATATTTGACTATTTAACAAGTTATGTATCACAAGAAAAATGTCCCAGTGAATTTCCATACCTACACATTAATAAACAAATTATATGACTTAGTTAAACATGGTGACACCGGTAGAAATTTTGATCATGTGATCTAATCACATTAGCCCTCTACTGTAGCTACAATCACTTGTTGTATATTATACCTTGTTGAAGATCATGTGATCCAGGATGGTCATCTGAACTGCTATGTTTCTTCTCTGCTTCCTTCAGTAGATAACTAATCTTCTGCTGTGTCTCCTACATCACAATATATTTACTGTACAAGCACTTCATTGATATAATCTAATATACTCTAATAGAACAATCAGTTATAAACTAGTACATCATAATATTTGTACAGTCAAATGTTCACTGATAATACAACAGAAATATTGTGAGACAAGCTTAAGCCTGATGTGTCAAATACATAATTTGTACACTGTATAATGGAGTAGTCAGTCAATCAATAACTATGGAGGTCACCATTGATAAAGTATAACTTTTTTCATATGAATTGCATACGAATGATTGGCTCTACATACGTAAATTCTCCGTACACGAAATTCTACTCATTTTATAACTTTATTATCTCACTACTCCCTAAATAGAACTTTTGTAAAGTCATTTGTGTTGACATACTCTAATAGAACAGTCATTAATGAATATTGTTCAGTGTCTGTATAAATGAATTTAAAACTTAATAATATACTCCTCTATTAATAATATACTCCTATATTCACCATACTTTCCTATACTAATATATTTTGAAGTATATTAACGTTATAATGGGTTAAGTTATACAAACAATAAATAAATGCATTGTGATAATACCAATCGCTACACACATACACACACACACACACACACAAAGACACACACACACAAAGACACACACACACACACACACACACACACACACACACACACACACACACACACACACACACACACACACACACACACACACACACACACACACACACACACACACACACACACACACACACACACACATACACTCACACACATACACACAAACACACGCTATATTGTCAGTTAATCAGATTATAATAAATATCTATTTATTTATGACAACAATTCATTATCATGTGACCCTTAACTTTCTACTGCTAAAATTGCAGTTGGATGTTTACTGTAGACTGTTCTATTAGAGTGTATTACTGAGTGAACTGTTTACTGTTCTATTAGAGTGACAGTCAACTACAATAGATAACTCATTGATGATACACTCTAATAGAACAGTCAACAAATATACAGGTGGATATAATATACTCTAAATAGAACAGTCAGCAAATATACAGGTGGATATAATATACTCTAATAGAACAGTCAGCAAATATACAGGTGGATATAATATACTCTAATAGAACAGTCAGCAAATATACAGGTGGATATAATATACTCTAATAGAACAGTTACAATGTTAACTGGTCTTAGTTATAAGAGTCCTTAGTGGGATAGTGCTGATTAACTTATACAAAATTAGGTATAAGGACTGTTCTATTAGAGTAAACCATATGACTGAATGTCTATTACGATGACAGGTTATTGATATATCGGATATTACAATACCGTATAGCATAAAATTTTGAAGGTAAAATATATTGACAAATTCAACAAAATTTGTCCATTCGTCAATTTCTACAGAACATGGTGCTACCATACTGTGCTTGCATTGCACATTAAATAGAAATGGAGGCTTGAAACAACTTTCGTCATAAAATGTAAAAGTTAGACAATTTGGACTGTCAAAATTTTATGCTTTATGTATACAATTCCCTTGTTTACGTATTCTTGATATATTACGTAGGTGTACAAATCATTCATTCATATGATACAATATATTCTTGCCCAATTACAATATTATTATTCCTGACTGTTCTATTAGAGTATATTATTTTCTATTACAGTATATTCTTAAACGTGATACACGTGACTGCTCTATTAGAGTATATGAGATATACTCTACTTCACGTTTACATATTTTATAAAAATTTACACATTAGTAGCAACCATCAATTGTTAACATGCAGGGCAAGTAAATGGATTAAATTTTATGTATGTAAATATGGAGGATTTTGCTGAGGCAATCACGAGTTTGTACAAATCATTCATAAAAATAATTACAATAACAAAACTCTCTCATGACATACACCTGTATTGTATAACAGGTTATTTGAGGAAGAGTTGATTTCAATATTTTTGGAACTACTAGATAATTTTATCAACGACAAAATTATCATACGTGTGGGGATTATTGTTGGCAATGGAATAGTATGACCAAAATTTAATATATTGGTAGCTCTATGAAATTTCTGCTTTGAATACCGTACAGCGTAAAATTCTGACGGGGAATATTTTGACGAATTCCCTCTCTCTGAAATATTGACGAGGAAAATATTGATGAATGCTCCTCTTTCACAAATTCTTTACTAATTAGTCACGTGAAATTTGACAAGGAAAATTTTGACGAATTGCCTGCAATTCATCAAATTCGTCAAAATTTTCCCCGTCAGAATTTTACGCTGTACGGTATAACCTGTTATTATATGACATTTGTATAATGTGTGTTATTACAATCTTGTACGTACACCCTTGCCTTAAATTACAAACTTCCACAACTCAGTAATTATAATTTTTCAAAACTCTCAGTGTTATTTCCAGAAATTTATACGTTCCTTTCAAATACAAGCTCATGATTGGTAAGCAAATCTAACACATGTACGTACAACCATCAGTTACTGTTTAGTATCATATTAGCCCCACCCACTATTGTAACAAGCCACACCTCCTAGTACAATATTATACACATACTGTGACAATATTACATACGTCATTAAACTGTGATATGTTCATCTTATGCTGTTTAAGGAAGTACTCCACTATTTCACTGTGACCCTTCTCCACTGCATACTCTAGAGGTGTTCTTTTAAACTACAGACACAATACAACAATATAGTAAACATTAAAAACTGACAGTGCACAACAAATATTTACAAATCAACAAAATTCTAATAAATTACTCATTGAGTTATAACAGTATTGAATTCTACTGCAACACAAATATTTGGAGGTTAAATTTTTCACTACTACGCATCTATAAATCCATGAAATCCACAAAAAACTAAACTTCAAAAATTTTAGGTTACACGATATACACTGACATTATAATATGACATGTGTTGTAATAGGCAACCATTGGTTAACTCCTGAACTGATGATGTCATTCCTGCGTGTATTATACAAAAATTTTAATCTCCAAATTTTCTGTTGCAGTACAATTCAATACTATTCTTGTGCAATCCACTAAAAAGTTATCTGATTATTCCAAAAAATTTAAACCTACAAAATTTTTAGTAAAAATTCTGTAATGTAAAATATATTGTATGCAAGGTAATATTACGTAGAATGAGGAACTTGTACTGATTCTAGGTTGTCATCGGTAACATGATTAATCCTATTTATCATTAATAACATTTATACAGTTCAACTGATAAAAATGTTATAAATGTATTATTAGAGCTACTATACAATAATTTTGGTAGCCATGGAGAAGATTCAGAATAGTGTCGGACCCGTCGTAATATACTCTTAATACATACTAATACATTAACAATGCTCCACTACTCACATGATCCTTCATATTCAGATCTGCTCCATTACTCATCAGAAGGGCCACTGTGTCAGTGTGACCCCACCGTGCTGCATAATGAAGAGCAGTTCGCTGCCACTGTATAATATAACAACATGATCATTACAATGTCTATACAAACACATTATCATCACTGGACATTACTGTGTATTAGTGACATATTTTACAAATTTTACAATGTAAAGTTTCATATGGCTTCTGTTATGTTTCATATATAACATTACCATGGTTACATAATAATTAAACATTGTCCTTACATAAATAGAATAGACACACGTAAACTGTCAAAATATAAAATATCACATGATCACAAAAGGTTTCCACATGTACCAATAGGCTGGATATTATTAGCAACAACAAATTTTAGATATTTACAAGACAATTTTACATTATAATGTTTTTATATTAATAATGTATGCCATTTAATGCTCACTTGTTAAATTCCCTATGCTCCGGCCTAAGGTATCAATATTGTGTATGTATAATTGTCTACTATTATCAAATGGTTGCCTATAGCAACATAATTTTTTCACCATCAGTTATACTTTATATTACGATAGTGTCTACCAAATTTCAAGTTTACATGTCAAAGCTGTCACAAGTTACGACATTTTATACTCACATCTCAATACAATGAAATTAGAGAAATTCTCAAGAATTATAATTCCTCAAACAATAATTCTGAAATATTTTACGTAAATATAAATTATGAATCATTTGAAATAATATTCAAGTAATTTTGTTTGCTAAATCTTTCAACATTACATTGAAATGATAAATTTTACAATTTGACAATTTTGCTAATTATAAGTAATTAATCAATTAATGCAATTTACGAGAATTTTAGCAAAATATAAATTTAAATATTATAAATATAATAATTATAAAATACAATTACATCTACCAATACACACATTATTGTGATATTAACTCACATCATCAACATCATTCACTCTAGCTCCATGGCTGAGGAGGAAGGTCACAATGTGATTGCGACCTCCCACCCCAGCATAGTGGAGTGATGTCCAGTTGTACTGTAGGAAGACACAACACTAATGATCAGACTACACTAACAACATTCATTACATATAACAATGTTTACAGTAGTAAACAACAACAACAATGATTATCATTATTATTATAATACTAATAATAATGATAATTATAATATCATCAAAAACACTTGTATGGTTTCACCAATATCATACAAGTGTTTTATAACAATTTCTCAATATATGAACAATAAAAATTATTATATTGCATGACACAAACAAACAAAAATATTGAATGTTGAAAGATTTAGTATACAAAATTACTTGAATATTATTTTAAATGGTTATATATTTACGTAGAGTATTTCAGAATTATTATTTGAGGAATTATAACTCTTGAGAATTTCTCTAATTTCATTGTATTGAGATGTGAGTGTAAAAATTAAAAATTTAATATGTCGTAACTTGTGACGGCTTTAACGTATACACTTGAAATTTGGTAGACACTATCGTAATATCAAGTATAACTGATGGTAGAAATATAGGGTTGCTATTGGTAACTATTGTATAATAGTACTCAGATACGTACATATACAAAATATTAACATAATGTTGTAAGCCAGTATAATACCGTATAGCTCCAAATTTTCATGGTTGAAAATTTTCGTGATCTTAGCTGATTTTCGTGATTCATCATTATTTCGTGATTTTGAAGTGTGAATCCCTCTACTTAAGCGTGGTGTAAGGAAATTTTCGTGGCAAAATTTTCGTGATTTCTGTGTAATTCATGAAAATCACGAAAATATTGTACCACGAAAATTTGGAGCTATACGGTATGATAAACACAATAATAAAGATTCCTGGTTGCCATTGTAGCAAACAACAACAACAACGATCATCATTATTATAATAACATCAAAAACACTTGTATGGTTTCACCAATATCATACAAGTGTTTTATAATATATCTTCTCAATGGACGAACAATAAAATAATTTAACAATAAAATACATCATCACAAAATGTTTCATTTAACATGAAGGGTTATTGTCGGACATTATATTACATGACACAAATGAATAAAAATGTTTTCTACACAAACAATGACATTATATAATACTGGCATTACAACATTATGTTCATATTGTGTGTATGTGTCTGATTACTATTACAGAATGGTTGCCCATACCAACCCCATTTGTTCACCATCAGTTATAGTTCATGTTACGATAGTGTCTACCAAATTTCAAGTTTATACGTTAAAGTCATCACAAGTTATGACATAATAATAATTTTTACACTCACACATCTCAATACAATGAAATTAGAGAAATCAGGGCTGGACCTAGCATTGAAATAGTGGTCAGGCCACAAAGTAGGTACAGTTACTAGGATAGATTGAGAGGAATGTACAATAGTTGCCAAAGGCAACTCAGTCTAGGGGGTCTGGGGGCATGCCCCCCCAGGAAAATTTTGAAATTTGTATGCTCTGAGATGCTATCTGAAGTGATCTTTTACTTCAAAAATTATGTTTACAATATTAGCATTAAAACATGTAGCTGACTAGCTACTAACTACTAAACTAATCACGTAGCTAGCTAACTAATCTTGATAATAATAGTTTCATCATAATGAAGGAATGGCCATTGTCACATTTAAAATGCCATGCCGATTGAAACGATCGATAGACTACCTTCGTTTTACCAAAAGCTCATTTTGGAGTTGGTTGGCTGGTTGGTTGCATGGTGTGGCACTGACGGAATATTGTGGCAAATCAACGAAACGCGAGGATGAAGAACCAGCCGCGAAGCTTGCCATTTATATGTACGTACTCTAATGTGTAACGGATTTAAATATCTCCGTTTTTTCAGGTTTTTTGAAGGACCAAGACTCAAAAGTGGTACGGCCAAAACCGTACTGGCTGTACTGCTAGGTCCGGCCTTGGAAATTCTCAAGATTTATAATTCCTCGGACAATGATACCGAAATACTCTACGTAAATATAACTTATAAATCATATGAAATAAAATTCCAGTAATTTGGTTTGCTAAATCTTTCAACATACGTTGAAATAACAATAATTACTGAATTATTCTATCAATACATAATACCACAACTATGGGCAATCATAATATAATAGTACTCAGATACATACTGTATACTGAGGGGTCACCAATGACCATGAAATCTTGTACAACTTCAGAGAAATCCAACAAAAGTTATGTAAATATTTAGAAATCTTGAAATCTGAAATCTTGCAGTACAGGTTATAAATCACAAATTTTCACGTTCGATGATTTTAGTGACTGCCCAGAACTCCACATTTGTAAGAAAACAAGCGAAATCCTATTCAATTACGTATACAATCAATCTTAAATACTGAAAAATCTCAAACTTATAATATAACCAATTGCAATCTTGAAATATTAAAATTTCATATTTTGCTTCGTTGGCGACCCCTCGCTGTATACACAATATTAACATAATGTTGTAATGCCAGTATATATAATATGACAAATAAAGATTCCTTGTTGCCATGGGTGACCATTTATTCCAAACATACTAATGCATTGTTATATTTTAGATCACAACTAACACACATTTTATGCACATCACTTAAATATTATACAATATTTGTCAACTAATGCATTGTGGGATTGTATAAATGTAATGAAAACAATATTAACGTACAGCGCGCAGGTATACTTTGTGAGGTGCAATTTTGTGAACCATCAATTTCCCATTAAGCAGTTGCTATTCTAAAATTTATTTAGTTACTGTGTCATGTCTCGAATCATGTGAAACCAACTCTTTCACTCTGTAATTAGGGGATACCATGCCTTATAAGGAAGTTTTGTCAAGTGCTAGGGGAGATATGTTGCCATGACTACATTCATCCATTACGATCCTTCCATAGATTATAGCCCAAAGAGGACAAGGCAAGGAGAGGGGTAATGCCTAGACTGAAGGTTACCTGGAATATGTTAGAGTTCCTTCAGAAGTAACTTTGCATTTCACAATCTTTAGGACCACACAGATAAAACCCGCTGTATGATATACATCAACATTAAACTAATTCACCTCTACAGGATCAATATTAACCTTCTACCATAAGGTTACTATTAAGCCGGGATATCCACAATTACAATATGTCTCATTTTTGTTTATTTTAACATTCAATTATTGCTAATATCCCATAGTCACTCATTGTAAACGATATCATCAAATAATACACTGTGTGTGTATTGTATAGCTACACACATACTCACCACATCATAAACAATTCCTGTGACCTCCACACCACTGGAGGCCAACTCCTGTATAGTGTGGAGATCACCAGTAGAAGCTGCATTAAATATCTTATCCTTCTCATCCTACAATTATATAACAACAGTAACCATGACAACTGATACTCATCATTTTATAAGTTACATAATACACCTCATAATATATTGTATACTATTGTAACAACAATAGTTTTGTTCACAGCTAGTATAAGGTAATTACGGCATATTTGTAAATATTTTATAAATAACTAGTAAAGCATAACAGCAATGGAGAGTACCAGTGACTACGTATTCTCCATAGGTTGTTCTAATTGTTTCAGTTGTTTAGAAGATTATGATAATATATAATGTATGCAGTGATGTATACCAAGCCTAGTGTCCCCATGCACTTTACATTATCAGTGCGCCAGTTAATATTTTCATTACTAACATACAGTAATATCATTATATGCTATATTAGTATGTCTCTTACTTTAGTAGGTTCCCTCAGCTTAACAGAAGCCATCAGTTTGCGCGCAAACAGTTGATCACGCGATCTTGCTTATTCGTGGGGAAGGATAATCGATGTGAGTTGATGGATTAATCGAGGATAAAGCGCTCCTTCATTTTCTGTCTATATATAATATAATTGCTAGGGTGGGGCTACGAACAACAAAACTATTAGAATTGTACATCACGTGTGATCGCTCATGTAATGGCGCGTGTAACGGTAAGCAATTTTAATATACTATGTAGTAATGTTTATGCATCCCTTCACTAGTAATAATGGCGAAGAGAGAAGAAAGTGATTAGATTGTGGAGTGAACGAAAAAGATAAGAGAATTTTTTTATGACGTTATTCCGAGTTACCATGGATACAGGATGGATCCATCATGGCAAGAGGATTGGGTGAGTTTGTTGAGTGTTCCTAGAATAGATGACATGGTCACTCAGTAGAGTGGTAAATATGATCCCAAGGGCAAGAGGGTGTCATGCGCATATCTACTGTAGGTCAATTTGTGACCACGGTTTAAGTCTTGACCAGAGAAATAGTAAGCTTGACCCTTGATTTACTGCTTAATTTTGTTCTTGACTGTTGACTATCCCGAATTTCCTTCCTAATCGCATAGCCTGTATAAATTGTGTGTTAGTAGCCATTCAATTATTCTCTAATTGCACAGTTTTAATAGCCTACGGCATGGCAACATTCAGTAATTGTGCAGTAAAATAGCCAATGAAAATTCACAATTCTGGAAGCCCTTTACATGCAACATACCATGACATAATGAGCAGTGAATGAAATCACGTAGCACTGGAGATTTATAGTAACCGACTTACATGACAACCAAGTAACGGTTACGAGCTATGGAGTAGTACTTGATAATCCATACAAGAATTTCTCGATCCTAACCTTTTGGAATGAATCTCAACTCCATTCTGAGCGCGCTGCTACTAAAACAAGTGATGTGGAACGAACAATTTAAGAATAATTGTACGTACATGTAACAGTCAAATTGCAATCGGCTTCACCTCATACAATTACTTGACTGTTACTGGTACACTTATTCTCAAATTGTACTCAAATATGTGTGATTACCTACGTATACTAACTGCTTGATCTTATAATGGCTGCACAATAATGTGTGATGCTTCTAGTGCAGTATATGAAGGAGTAACATTAATTACATTAGCAGTTGTAACACATTTCACTAGTAGCATTGTATCATTACTCTCCTCTGTTACACATCTCAATGATACAGCTCTGTATGATCAACATGACGTGAAGTATAAATACCATACTAGTCTAGTATCAGTCCCTATACTTTAATAAATTTGATTGTGAGGTTGAAACTTTCCTTTTGTCTCTTAACTGTGTAATTTCTTGTAGGGCTCAAATGGCTATTCGTCATATTCGAATACAAGTTTTGATATTCAAACATTCGTTTCAATATGCAGTAAAGATCTTTGATCTTACACAAATGCCTTTAATTTATTTGTTGAAGCAATATGTTGTACACATCATAATAATTTGAAAGTGCAAAAAAGAATATTCAAATATTCGGTCAATTGCCATTACAGAATATTCTGATACAAAAATCACTATTCCTCTGACCCCTGAATTCTTGTTTGACCTATGACCGGATGGTTTTTGGAGACCTTGACCGTTGAAACTGATTTTGACCGTGGTCGCAGATCACCCTACAGTTAGTATGTATGTGAACACCTTCCTTACATAGACATAGTAACCTGTTGATACCTGGGGGAGGGGCTATTAGAACTATTTTACTGCCTATGGCTGACTATTACCAGACTACACCCCAGGGCATTAAAATACATGGCACATGTAAAGTTACTGGAAACTTACCCTCTCTCCCAAGACACTAAAAACAACTTTACTACAAGATTTTACCACTCCAGTTTAGTTGTCATGAATTTCATCATCCCTTGTAAACAACCTCCATGAGTCATCTCCATTGTGTCATCCTGTCATTAGTTGAAGATTGTTATGATGTAATGGATAACAATTAGTTCATAAACGAATGTCAATTTGTAACCTTCAAAGGTTTGTCTACAAACTTCAAAGCATTTTACGATAAAGGTTAACTCACTTTTGTCATAGATATCAATACATTCACTAAAGTTACCAGCAAAATGTTTTATCGCTGTAAACCATTACAATATTACAATAGTTGTTGAGCTCATTGAAATTATTCCACTGGTATAATATCCTACTATAATAGTACATCATGTGATCTCATCCCTGAATATCTACTACTGTATATCTCAGTTGATTGTATTGCTGTAAACCATATTGCTATATTGAAGGTGTGTAATAAAGTTGTTGCATCATGCCAGTAATATTGTAACCATGCCAACAGCCGGTATAGATGATCATCTTTGAGGTGTGGGTGTTTAGAAACATCATTTGTAAAACACTAAATTGCTCACATGATCCTCTGCATGATAGTTAGGCTTCAAATTATAACCAAAAGGCCCTGATGGTGTTACTAAGGGCCTGAGGGTTATAAATTCTGTAGTCCCCTGGATTTTGAAGTCTTAATATTTTTAGACAAACGTATAGCATAAAATTTTGACAGTAAAAAATATTGACGAATTGTCTAATTTCTACGTACAGTTGACGAAAAAAATATTGAGGAAAGTTGTTTCAAGCCTCCATTTCTATCTAATGTGCAATGCAAGCAAAAGTATGGCAGCGCCATGTTCTGTAGGATTTCTTAAAAACTTTACAAAAAATAATGATGATTGGACAAATATTTGTCAAATTCATCAATATTTTTTACCATCAAAATGTTATACTATATGATATAGATGAGTTATTGTACCTTTACAGCTGCTTTGTACAACTAAACAATGAGAAAATGTATCAATAATTAGTAGTAATATCACTTCACTTTATTTAATGCTCACTGCTAGTCAATGCTGCAGTCACACTATTTTGCTTGTTTTATATCACCTCAGGGGCAGGGATGTATAAAGCAAGTGATCAGTGAGTTGTAGGAAATGACTCGGGGGGAGGGCAGAATAAGGTTTTATGAGAGTAAGTGGGGCAGGGCGATGGTGTAAAGATCTCTGTGTGTAAGCACACAGCATCTATGGGGGTCTGGGGGCATGCCCCCCAGGAAAATTTTGTATTTTAGACTCTCTTTTCTGGTGCATTCTCTGGTACCTGAGAATGACAAGAAGTAATCTCAGGTTATTACTGTTAGCAAATCCCACAGGTTAGCAAATCCCACATATTTAATTGATTTTAGTGATTTCAAACCACTGAAATAATATTTGAAATCTAGCAATTTTGAGAAATCTCATACAGAATTTCAAAGTGCGACAGACCCCTTGGAATTTAGCTAAAGTTTAGGATCACATGATTTAGTGATAGTTAAGGCTTTAACAATATAGGATGGGAAGACTCCATTGATGTTAGCAGGAGCTAAACACAATATGTTAACCTTCATTAATGGAGTACAATAAGGAGTGAATGAAGTCCAAGAGTATTGCTATAGTAACCATAGTCAGTGTTGCTATAGTAACCATCTATGATGTCATCATTGATGAGTAGGCGTCATCATCATCAGTTCATACAGCTCGCGATCGTACAGAGCATGTTGAACTAGTATCAGCATTCAATGAAGTTCAGGAGTATTGACTGCAACGTCAAGAATCCCTACAGGCCATAGAGAACGAACTGAAGGAGAAGATAATCAAGAGAAACAACCTCGCAAGAATGGCAAAGTCATCCACAGGTATTCAATAAGGTTCTTATTATTTCATGCAGAATTCACATACCATATAGTGGGTTATTTTCGAGGGGGAAAATTTTCACGAATGCCCAGTATTGCCATTATTCACGAATGCATGGCTGTTACTAACACTGCTACACTTACTTCAGCAATTTCACAGGGAAATTTTCATGAATTTAGCTCAATTCGTGAAATTCGTGAAATTTTTCCCCCTCGAAAATAACCCGCTATACGGTATATTTCTTTAGACAAATCAAAGGTAAATAAAGGGAGCCTTGATCCTGATCATTATACAACTGATGGTTGGGACATTTATGCTCGGTCAAGAAAACAACCTACATGACAAGGTGAGTATATATTGTATAGTGCAATGTGTTGCCATGGTTATACTTCAGGAAATTGTGTGTTTGTAAGGAACAGTTCTCACATGATGTTTATGTGTTGCTATGGCTACAATAGGTCATTTGAAGGTGGTGAAGACATTTGTTAAGATGTGCAGTAAAGAAGTGATTAGTATAAGGAGGACATTAATGGAACACTACCTGTGTATTTTGCTGCTCAGGAAGGTGAGCTGTAATCTTATTAGTGGTTACCACATGTGGTCGATATGACAACCAAGTGTGGAATGTTAATATTTATTTTATTATTCCCACAAGCTAAGCATTGCTATAGTGATACAATAATTTTATTTATCGACTTTTACCAGTTAGACACTGGAGGGCTGAGGGCAAGGCCTGTATGAGGTGTTAGCTAGGAGCCTAAGAAACGAACGGCTAAAGGAAAATAAGTTTTGGGTCAAAGAAACAAATCCTGCTCCAAGCCGGACTGGAACCCAAAGGGCCACCCAGATGCTGGTCATTGTTGTTATAGGTGAGGGCTGTCTCTGCCCTCAACCGTTGGCTATTAATGCCCAATCTAGTGACTAACTGTGATGAAAAAGATTCAATCGGAAGAGTTGATGGAACCAAAACTACATCATCAAGGATACCGTCATCCTGTATCTCATCCTCAATTGCAAGGCTGTTTATTCTATATAGATAGGAGATCGTGTTGGTAGGTGATGTATGTTGTGTAAAAGTATATACGAAAGTAATGAAATGCTTGTGTGTGTAGGTGTATACATATAAGGTATGCTTGTGTATGTAATTGTGTTAAGGTATATAAGGCTGTGAGGAACGTTTGTGTGTGTAGGTGCGACTAGGTGGTATATAATAAGTTGGTACGTTTGTGTGCGTGAGTGTGATTATAGAGAGTTTAAAAAGAAAACTCTGCAAAGTATGTCAGAGTCATGTTACAATATATGTAACTAGTCACTGTTAGCTAAGAACTTTTTTGACAGTCATGATGTATACATTTCTGCATAAGACTGCTTCTTCAGGTGACACTGTTCCTAGTTTAATAATACAATTTTAATAGATGCTACTGAAGATCTATGCCACCAAACATTCTTGTTATACAGTATACTGTGAAGGCAATGGTTAGTGTATATAGTTTATTGTGAGATTTGCTACTGACAAACTACACTGAAAAGCTTACATGTATGATGGGTGAGGAAGCTGATGATGATGAAAATGGTTTTTTGATAACACGATCTTCAAGGTACGAGAATTATTTTCTAAGCTTGACAAAAAGTACAAAATGTTTCTCAAGGTCTGAGAAGATCAAAACCTCAAAGGCCTGGCCCACTCTCTCTGAAAGAAAGCCACCTACGTGTTCACACTCCAGAAATGGGTTGTAGTCAGTGAGGAAACAAGTGATTCAGTGTCTGAATCTCCTGAAGCACTCATGATAGTGAGAGCTCTTTTATCAGTAATTGGATGATGACCCTATCAACAATTATTATTGTGAAATACGTAAATATACTATAACAATCTTATCATCTGTATTCAACTTTACTTATCTCCTGTTAGTTGACTTCAACACTGATTGAGACTCAATTCGAACATCTGAAATCGATGATGACAATGATGAAAACATGACGATGATGATGACTATGGTGATGATGATGATTAGCTGTCTTGACTGGACAATACATGACTTGATACATCATGTGATATGTTCATGCATGTAAATATTGTAACCTTTGACCTTAGATATTAATTATATTCACGATTATAATGACATAATAACTATGGGAGGGATTCAGTATTCATTATGCTGATGCAATAAGATTTTCTGATACAGATAAACTTAGGGACCATCCATAATTTTCAGCATTTTCACAAGCGTACAGGGAGTACTCTTTTTACATACCCTCTCCCTCCTACCCAAAAGCATACTATAAAAATGTTGATTGGCTAAACTTGTTTCATGTACAGGTACAGTAGCCAAAACCAACATTTCTTACAGCGTACAACTGGATTTACCTCCTCCCCCTAGCGTACTCTTGCAAAAATAATGGACGATCCCTTACTGTAACAGTAATCTGAAATTTCCTGTGATTCTGTGAAAACATTTAGTGGTCAGTTGACTTAATATACTGAAAATAGAAATGTATACCAATAGTAAGTCTGCATTTCTCTGAAGCATAATCAGCTCTCAGAAAACTTATCCTGAATTAAACTTAACACTGTTTTACTGATGTTAACTGATCAGAATTGACCAGGATACGACTTCTTTTTCCTGTATTAAACACGGCCTAGCAACCAAGTTACTTAGTACATTTACGTTAAATGTTTTTGTAGGTATATAGCAAATTATTGTACTCACACACTTTACACAATTACACTGTACATTTTGATTTCAATAAATTAACACAATTTGTCATTACAACAAAATTACATAAAATTATAAATAAATAAATAAATTAAATCCCAAAATCCAAAATGTGAAATAATTTTACTAATGGTTGGTTCCAACCTCCCCCGTTGTCATGACAATCTAAGATGTGGCGGCCTATTACTAGGAGGCGATATTCGTTCATGAGTGTACAATGACTTGGTAGGGATTGCGGGTGATGGTGATCTTTTTGTCCCATTGACGATGGGCTCAGGTGATGCTGACTTGCTGTTACCATTGACTGGAGTGTTATGATGGATGGCACCATTTGTAATACAATGACTGTCATTACTACTAGAGGAATTGACCAGTTGATCACCATTAAGTAATGGTTCTTCAGGTAGTTCTAAATGTCTTGTTACACTATTAGCCAAGGAAGTTGTGATACTAGTAGATGTTTGGTATGTTGTTGTTACTGGAGCATTAAAACCAAACACACTCGAGCTTTGATCAGGTGACTTCTTGTTAACAATTAGAGGGCTTGCTGGGGGATTGCCCATTTTCCTTGGTGACCTGAAACATTTTATTTTTCATGATCAGTGTTGTCGAGTTATAGTGGGTGTGTCACCTGAACAGTCTCCGTGGTGAATCTTTTTCTATGTCTTCCAAAACAGATGGTGCGACATACGTGAAGCCCTATTGTAAGCAATGATAAATGTAACCCATTGTAATCATTTTATACACAGTACAGTGTAATAATAATACACAATATTGCTTGTAACTATTGAAAACATGAGGGACTCCCAATAAAGTACAACAAGTTGATGTATTACAATCTAAAAACACAAGGCGCTGTGTAAGTTAAACCACTGTTAATCAACTGCTATTCAATGTATTGTAACAGCAATTAATGACGTCACGGGTAAGTCGTGTGAGCAAATACACGCATAGCAATGCATACACTCTTTTGTTTAAACCGGTACAGTACTTTAGTGACAGTACTTTTTAAAGTTATTTTGAGCCGTAATTCTTACTGTAACACTATAGTCCACTTTTCTTTTATAAGCTCCACAACCCACACGGCATGCCCACTTTTAAAACCGAAGTGCTAGTACTACTGTACAGCTGGTTAAATGGCAAAATGAATGGCTAACACAACATTACCTTGCTCTTCTTTGGCAGTAGCTCATAACGTGCTTTGTCACTAAGGCCCCGCCTATCAGTAATATCAATAGGACTTGTTTGATTGGTTATTCAGGCTTCATTTCATGTGAATGGTTTTTAATAGCCTGGGGGGCGGACACACACATGCATATCAACTTCGCAGACTAAAACAATTTCAAGAAACCAGGCGCGAGCACTGGCCATTGGCCGACTCGTGCCTGGTTTAAAGATAAAATCCTAATAAAATAGTCAGGCACGTACTTGCAACACATCTTGGATCACCTTATTTGACGGCCTTCATTAAAACCTGGAATGGACCAGTCTGGAGCAAAAAAAGTATTGCTAGAGTGATGGATTCCAATATAATATATTTTGGATGTGCTAATAGTAGATTTGATACAAGTTTTTCTTTGGGTAAGAGCACCGCAGAGGGCAGGAGGAGTAGATCTATTGATCATTATATTGTGTATGTAGCTACTATGTATGTAATGCAACATCGCAATCACACCCATGTGCAAGTGTAATCACTTGTGAGTGCGAGTGCAATTACTGGCAAGTGAGGTAGTGCACAGGAATCAGTTTGTAAGCCGTGTAATAGCTTCAATTTATTCCAGTAGCAAAGCAAAGTGCTTTAGTATAAAGTAATTGTAAAATGTAGCACTTTCATCTTAAAGGTATGTGTGAGGACACCTACTGAATATCAAGCACCTGAGGCTCTTATTGAAATACATACGTAGCAATATGAAGTACAACAATTTATAAACTGGGTGGAGCATATATCGGCATAGTTTACCTTGTACTTGTCATTGGTACATATATGTACTTGTGATTTCTGTTACTAGCACTCACAAGTGAGGGCCCAAGCGAATGTTGTAATATTCATGTTCATTTGTTTAAGTAACATTCGAGAGTAAATTTTGACATTCAAAATACATTTATTAAATTTAATGTCCAACATTATATGAATAAATCTTTACATTTATATGAACCATGGTGGTATATGTATAGGGGCTGAAATGAAGGTTAAATTTTAACCTTCGAACCTTCGTTGATAAAATGCTCCAAAGGTTCGAAGCTTCGGTGTTACATAGCTTACAGCTATTTGATAACTTTACAAGTATTTGGTTAACTTTACAAGTATTTGGTTAACTTAAAACAGCAATTCAGAATGACGCGATCAATCACAAAAATGGGCGTGTCCATACAGCAATCATACATAGCCAAACACTATCTCAAGGCTAAAATGATGTTTTTCGTGCATAACTATTGTTTATAAGGCGTTTTGAGGCTTCCACTGTGATAGAAAGGACAAATTATTTGGCTTAAAAGTGGGCGTGACACATGAACATCGATCGCACAAGATGTATAAGCTGCCGTGATTGCCGCAATATAGAAAACGATGTTCACTCATAAATATTAGTGTTATGAGTGCTGTACGAAGCTTCGTTCCACCCCTAATATGTATCTTTCAGCCAGACACGGGGCAAGCACTTACGTAGCTCAAATGCTTGAAGCATTTCCTCAAGCACTTGAAAAGGACAACCACAAGCACAAAAGCTTCAATAAAGTAAATGCTTCAAGTACAAAAGGCATTTAAAGTTATGTGATGAATCGACATCATGTAGCAATGTACATGGTTGTAAGCCTAGTCTTTTAAATATCTATTGTTACAGTAAACAAACATTAATCTATAAAATGTCTCCACCTCTAGATCTTGGGCCTGAAGACTTTTCCTGCCACATAAACAATCGTTCTACAGGAGCTGTTGATGCAGGAATTCCTAAAACACATACTACTGCATGGGCTATGTTTGGATATTTACTTCGTGCTTTTAAAAGTGCTTATAAAATGCTTCAAGACAACCAATACTTGAAGCACTTCAAAATAAATGCTTAAAATGCTTATAAGCACAAGTGCTTAAGTGCTTATTTTAAACTTAAAATCGTCATTATAAGCATATAAATTGGTGCGTCAAGTATCCGTTTTGTGGGCGTTCAAACATTCGGTATTGAAAATCAAAGAATGTTGGAAGGTTGAAATTTCACATTTGTTTGTGCTCACACACACACAAGCGTTTCTACTCGCACTCGCGAGTTTGACGTTGCATTAAATCTGTACCGTATGTAGGATGACAGATAAATTGCAGTTTAAGCAAATCGGTCGTGCCTAAACCCAAGTGAATTTTTACTAACTTGGGTGATCAGAAGAACAACTACAAATATCCCATTCACTCGGACAATTAATAATCACCTAAAAACCACAATTCATATTGCATTAATGTGACCATATAAAGAGCAAGTTAAATTTCAAATAGGTATGAAATTTTTTGTGGGTGCTTCAAAAACACCAAAATTTGTGAAAGTTTTAGTCCTCGAAAGTTTTAGATTATATGGTAGTTGACCAACTATCACGATAGTGAATAACTATTGTACTATCGCCCAGCCCTTACCTACATAGCAGTTACAGGAGATGTGACCTCAGTTAAATGAATAAGAGAAGCAGAAACAGTATTCATGATCATGAATATCAATGTTTATACCAATGTGATAGTATGTCCTACAAAAACATTTCCTGCTGATCAAGCCTATAATTATACCCATCTCATGACATCTCAACATCACATGATACCACAAAGAGCCCATACTGGTAAAATAATTTTATAATGCTCAACAATCTATCATTTTAGCTGCAAGCAACAGTAACATTTTATTCTCAATGATTTCAATGATTGTTTAAGATGTGATTTCAAGTGATAAGCTTTGAAGTTCATCCACTTTGGAAGTTAGAGGAGATACAGTTGTTGAGCTAAAGCCAATACATTAAACCAGTTTGAAGTGTTGCAATTTATACACATCAATTTTGGTCAACAGTGATAATTGTAATGATAGGATTTAAATAGGGTTAGGGTTATTATAAATCACTATATAATTATAATTAATGAATTAGAAATCTCAAAATATATACTACTGCTTACAAGTTACAAATTGTGTACATTTCTACTACAAAATATCAGGACCAAGTTTTGACATGTCAGTTCATGTCCGGACAAGCCAACTCATTCTAAGTACATTATAATACAGTCTCTATATAATGCCCGCCACTCTAGGTACTAACCTTAAAATGCAGGTTAACACTCTCACTGAGCTTAGCATCCACCGGTGAATCAAATGGTGTCAACTTTGTAAACCGGCTGTCAAATTGACTAGTGTCCTCGTCACCTGACTACATGGACACACGTGATAGTGGCGCCACGCCCACTAATTATACTTACTATAGGAGGCTTGAAAGGTGGCTCAATTTTCAATATCAACAGATCGTCCCAATTTATGGACTGGAAATATGGATGTGCCTATTATAACAATGAATATCATTTTAATGTGAGCAACACATACACATTATTTGTGCATTACAATTATCAGTTGTACAAGTAATACACTGTGTGTAAGGAATTACTAACAAGACAACACTTATTTTGCAGCATGTCGGTGTAAAACCGCACAACGCAATTTTTGATGAGAGAAAATATTGACAGACTTGACACCAAGTTAGCAATCCCTCAAATGTTTCCCTTTCAATACTTCTAGTATAATCACATGGTCAATACATTAATTTTATCTCATAGGAAACAATGCAATCACAAACAAATTATCACTAAACTAGAAAACAAGATTAAAATCACATGAACAAGAAAAAATCACACTAACAACAAATTAAGCCAATCAAAATGTTTATTATTATTATATGCTTGCAAACTCCATTAATTTTAAGGAAGGGCTTGAGCTCCCATGCTGTGCTTGAGTTTTCCTTTTACCGTCACTAGTTACAATAAATTACATGCAATATATTAAGCATCTTATCTCGACTTTTCACAATTGTTTCAGCTTGGTAGATATCGTACGTAATTGCGATACAATATTACGCGATCATTGAGGCAAAATGCACTGGCTGAAGATTTTCGAAATCCTTAACTAAAAATTTCTTGCTTCATGATATTATTGCAATGTTAGCTACACGTAACGCTTGAGGAGTAATGGAGTACATTAGTTGCCTTTTTACCAGGTTGTAACCAAGACAGGTTAACTGGTTACTGCCCCCCTACTACCAGCATGGCAATTCAACTAATTCACTACCTCCACAGTGGGGAGTATGGAGAGCTCCCAATATAGAAATATATTATATACACATACATACATAAAACATGTGAATATAGAGATGTAATAGAAATTAATATTCTTAGAAATGAACAATCAGGTCACTGGTATATGATTGTTATGTGAAATTCTCTCACTCTTTACAATCACTCATCATGTGTTATACCAGTAATTGGGGCGAGCCCCACATAAATGGTGTATCGAGTCGACATCACTGCATTCCAATGGTACGGCGTACATATGTACGCTACTCTAATTGTAAACACTATGGTAAGCAGTTATACACACCTACGCAAATATAATGTGGTACTTCAGTTAGACACTGTCATGCGGTCTCTTTCTATCACTACTCACGACTGTCGCTGTGGCAAACAGTTATGCTAGCTAAGCTACTCCACAGTTATAGAGTCTACGCACTTACGCTGTCGCAAATATGTATAGTATAGCTACTTCAGTTAGACACCTGTCACAAGGTCTAGATATATCTACTCACGATTGGCAAAGAAATAAAGTTATGACGAAAATATTTCCAATCTAAGCGCCATTATATAAGCACTTGCTATAAACAGTTATATGCGCTTATATGCATATGGGCTTATGCATAGAGACAAGACGTAATTAACAAAGCAGACTAATTGTACTAATTTAATACAAAGTTCTATACATCAATAACTAATCATTAAGTACGGTAGTACTTAATAGTAGGGATTGGTAAGAAATTGTATGGTTTCCCGATTTTTCGCACTTCATAAAACAACCTTCCAATAGGCTTTACCCGAAAAAACCGACTGGAATGCATTGCTAAGGCTGTAATGATGCTGTACCTTGGTTAAACGAAGCGACAAGTCGAATATTTCGACCTACAGCCAACTTTGAAAATTTCGAAATTCACCTGTATTTCGTCTGCCTGCCTGCCAGCCTGCCGTAAGACCCGGTTGCGCTAGGTGTAGGGCTCCAGAACTTTCACACAATAAAGGTAATGGCGGCGGATTTACAAAAACGTTGTTCCGAAGACGATTTACCCACTGCGCCATGGCGATTCCTTTTATCCTTCATTCCCTTCTTTGTTCTTCTATATTCCTTTAGCAAGGTGTGAATCTCACCTTCGAAGGTGACGATAGCCTGTTATGGCTTCTGCTTATTACGTCACGCAAAAACCTGGCTTGCACGTGATATAATTAGTTACAGTGGCACCATGGATGTTTTCACGTGTACTTTATTACATCGTGAACTTCGAGATTATAGCCTTGGGCAAATAGCCTGTAACATTTGTGTGCCTGCTGAAAGATTATTATGAATGCTTAGCATGTATAAAAAGCAAACAAACTAGAATGGTAAAAAAATTAAAAATTTCAAAAGGTAAGTAGGGATTGAATTCAATAGTGCTACAAAAAGTAAGGAAACAAGGAATAAGATTTTGGGACGAGAGAACATTCTGGCACGAGATAATTTATAAAAGTTTAATCCCTACTTTTGGCTCACTTCAGTAGGTTTGCCAAAAGTATAGGGATTAAACTTTTATAAATTATCTCATGCCAGAATGTTCTCTCGTCCCAAAATCTTATTCCTTGTTTCCTTACTTTTTGTAGCACTATTGAATTCAATCCCTACTTACCTTTTGAAATTTTTAATTTTTTTATCATTCTAGTGTAATTATGCAAGAGTCAGAGTGTGCCTCATCATAGAGACTATAGACAATTATCAGCATCACCAGTCACTGATCTTGTCACTTGTGATTATTGAAGGAGTCATTCCAATTTCATCACTTAATTTTTACACGAAAGTCATGTGACCTTACTTTTAAACTATATATAGCCGGGCTATATCATCGCCTTAGAAAACAATTAATAATATCTCACTAACACAACATGACCTTGGCATGTATAATGTTAACTATGCATACATGTCGCCAAACTTCGCAAAGGCTCGCCCCACGATGTTGAAACATCTGTCTAGTGTGTAGTATTGCATGATGACTGGGTAATGATGATATGGTCATGTGAAATAATAAAACATATTTTATCCAAGGTGGATTATCTAACCAAAAAACCACACTATCCACATTACAAACACCATATTAACAACTAATTTCCATATAATGCTCACCTTGAGTTCAGCAGCATCAGTTTCACCCCAGCCCAGCCGGTTGGGTGGATGCCTTTTAAGCAGCTTCTTTAATATGTCCTTGGCCTCACGGCTCAGGTAAGGTGGTAGTGTTAACCGTGAGTGAAGTATCTACAGTATAAGATGAGGCTGTCACCACGGTAATGTCATGTATTACTATAGCAACCACTATCTGTTCATACTTTGTCCATTGTCTTCTTCCTGTTCTCAGCAGAAAATGGCGGCTACAAAAGAGAAACAATCACCATATAAGGTAATATAGTATGAACATCATCCAGTTACAAGCAATGTTATACAAGGAGAGACAAGATGAAGACGCTATATATATAATGTGAATTCATGACGCGTTAACAGTAATGTGAATAATCATACAAGTAACCATGGATACACAACTGATAGAGATACTCAGTAAGATTTGTGGATGCTGTTGGACAGACACGCTCATGACATCATAGGAATGTACATGTGTACAACTAAGTCAATGTGCTGATTATTAGTTGGTAGTTATGTAGTTACATAACATTACTTCTGTAAGGGCTAGAAGAGTTAGCAGCAGTGGCGAAATGGCAGAGAGTAAGAACTTTTGTAACAACACTTAGTACAACAAGCACCTGGTCACTCCACAGGTGGGACTGAACAGCTGGGACATAATGAGGTAACCAATATTCCTAATGTTGTCACACTGACATCACTTTATTATCAAGACACACATAGTGAAAACCACCACAGCTTATTACTAACCACCTTGGTATTTGTTGTGAGGGTCACAATTATAATCATGAGGCGTACAGTGTAATTATTTTGCATTCCATCTTTGCCAAAATTTGAAATCCACTGTAGTAGAACACTGTGCTGCTTATTTGACTCAGCAATGTTGTGTTGTTTATATAAAATACAAAAATGTTATTCATGTTAGGCTTGCTCAGGCTTGTCCCAACTAATAAGTGTGGACATACAGAGTTGAGTTGGTAGCAAAGATATGATGACAGAATTTATACCAGCCTATATGCGGGTACTGCATATTGTTATATGAGCAACAGGATTGAGGGTCACAATTATAATCATGAGGTGTACAGTGTAACTATTTTGCATTCCATCTTTGCATCAATGGATATATACACAAAATTGTACAAAAATGTGAAATCCACTGTAGTAGAACACTATGCTGTTTACATACTGAGTTGTTTATATAAAATGTAAACGATACAAAAATGTTATTCTTGTTGGGCTTGCCCAAGGGATCCTACACAACCAAATCTAGGCTAACAAAAGATTAAATCTCAAATTTTGAGATTGCAAATCCTTAAATCCATGCTCAAATCCCAAGATTTGATAAAGATTGAATCTAACCTTCGTGTGTCGGACCCCTCGGGCTTGCCTCAACTAAGCAGTGTGGACATACAGAGTTGAGTCAGTACCACACAGAATTTATAGCGGCTAAAATATTCTGTTATATGAGCAACAGGATTACTTCATATAGGAACACACAGTTATAAAAATATAAGACAAGATTGATTACTGAGAAAACATCTGATGAAATGTTTACTGTGTGGACACCATGGTAACTAGTTACTAAGGAACACATAGCAACAGATACAGATTAAATTCCAACTAAAACCACAATAATAATAATATTTGTATTGCAGTATAAATACACTAAGGTTACTCCTTTTCTCAGTCATCAACACTTTAAATTGACCTCACACAATGGGATGCACAGCGACAAATATATTTACACAAGCACACACATGGTGACAAATACAATGACACACAGGAGGGGAGTACCTGACATACATGGGGTACAATGTAACAAACTCACAGCTCCAGTCAACATATCAAACATTAATGTCCCAAGACTCCACCAATCCACTGCCTTACCATGACCTGACCTCTGTAAGATCTCTGGCGCCCTAAGGGCATGAAATACAACTAGTTTAAACACTGCTCAGACATACATGTCAGAATATACTACAGCTTATTCTAACATTAACTATTACGGTAGAACATTGGTATGATTACATACAGTAAAAATACACTATTTGCTCAGACACTTTGTCAGGTCAAACTATCCTTAGTATTTGGTTGTTCCATGCTATGCTAAGATACTGAATGTATCACATGACTAAAGGTCAACTATTACCATAATACAAACCACACACCCCCGACCATCAAGTCCATAGGGTAAAGTACAGCTATGATAAATTTTAATTTATAATATATGTACATGCAACACATAGTGATGAAAACATTTTGACCAAGAAATATTGATTTTTAACTATTTGAGGAAATTTCATGTGACTGAAGAATTTCATAAACCATTGACATCAGTACCATCACTGTGTTCTCCCACTGGATTGTATACATGCCTAACAGCATTAGATCATTGTTCGACAAATGTCAGTACAAAATACCATTTGTTCTGATATTCACCACTAGAGCTGAAACAAATACTTGATTCGCTTGGTCACACAACTGACACAAGTATTCGAATGCCAAGAGAGTATTCAGATGTACATTTATATAGATTTTCTACATTGATTCTTGCATATTTTGTAATTAACCATATTTAAAGGTAATTCAGTAATTAAATGTAATACATTAACATATTTCTAGCAAATATCAACCATTTTAGCAGTAAAATGGTGGATTCAAACTATTCGGATATTCACGTACTTTACCATTCAAACCATTCGAGCCCTAAATTTCATATTCATTTCAGCCTATTCATCACGATGATCATAAATTACATTGTAGCAAGGATTTTGTCTGGACGTTTTGTCAGATCAATTGGGATCTCATTTTACATGCAAGACACATAATGCCTAACTTGTATTTTATGTTCAGTGCCTTCTTGTAAGGTACTGTTAACTCACATGTACTCGATTGTTCCACAGAAGGTGTTGGTAGTCTCCTGTCCATGAATGGACTCCTTGCAGAGGCCAAAGTCAGTCAGTACCACATGACCCTTGCCATTCAACATGATATTCTCGGGCTTCAAATCCCTACACAGTTACAACATCAAATCATGCAGCAAGAAATGGAGGGAAAATCAGTTTAAAATTGGAGGGAAATAGCACACAAAATGGAGGGAAATGTACCATATACAGGTGATGTGTTAATACTGAACTATAGTGGTATAATAAACCTTCCAATTGACAAGTTCCAAGGAAGGGGAGATAACCCATTTGATTCCTAGAACTGTTGATATCCATAAATATAATCTCATACTCTTGTGGTTTACCTGTGTTTCACCTTTCAGTTACACTATATATCACTAACTACAGGTTTTTATCTTTGAATAGAAGTATGAATTGCGTGTCTTGTATCCTTCTGTGCCTGGCTGGCCCCTCAACTCACCGATAAATTATTCCTTCTTTGTGCAAGTGCCCCAGAGCCATAGTGATCTCAGCCAAATAAAAACTGATAGTCCAAACAAAAGCACACAGTCACACATTCCTGAAAAAACCAAAACACTTCACCTTGCAGCATCCTCCATGAATATTCCCTCCCTCTCCAGCAATACAAACAGCTCACCTCCTACAGTAATAATTTTAACAATGTGGCAAATATTTAAGCCACAAATGCTTAAACTACTGACCACTGAGGTATTCTAGAATGAGGTAGAGCTTGCCATCAGTTTGGAAGGCATAGAGCAAATCAACGATGAAAGGATGCTATAAAATGACAAGCAAGTTATTGATAACACTGTTTGCTCAAGTTTCCAAACATACAGTTGCTATTACACACAAACTAATAACATCTACAACAGTTTTGTAGTACAAATTGGGCAATTGCATAAACCACTGGAAATATTGAACTTTCACTCATCTTGCTTTATCAGATAACTGTCCCAAAATTGTCAACAAATTTTGTAAATGAATGATCGACTACCTTTATAGCTTCTAGTACATTTCTTTCTGATTTGGTGTGCACCGTGTCTTTGTGACTGCGAGCAATGGACGCCTTCTTTAACACCTTCATCGCAAATATCTTATCCTTGTGAGCACCCCTAACCTTACGCACCTGAAATACCTAAATACAAAGAGTGAAATACTTAAATAAAGGGACTTGCACAAAAATATGAAATATAATTGTTGCACATTCAAGTCGCAGAATACAGCTAAATATTTTACATTCTATTAACAGAAAGGTTAGGAGTCATGGCGGCTCCAGACATTGGTCAAGATGCTTTATAGCAAATAGATCTATTGTATTGATAAGACTAAACAAAGCTGATCTCACTTGTTTACAAGCACTAGAGGTTGACAACTATCATGGTGTGTAATATCACTATATAACTATATATCACCTTTCCGTATCCGCCTTTTCCCAGGGTCTTCAATAACTCAAAGTCGCCGGGACTAGTTCTTTCGCTCGATTTATTCACAGTGGCCGCGTTAAGGAAGACAGTTTCAGTAACAGTGTCTTTACTAGAGAACAGTTAAACGTTAAATACTTCATTACAACACAAGAAGATTTCATACTTTGCGTCGGGTTCATCATTGTCATCTGGCGCGCTAATAAAAAGAAATCATTTGAGTAGCAAAAAATTCCACTGAACATGAAGCGCATCCACACCCACCTCTGAAAGCTATCCTGGTCGTCATCTTCGTCCGATTGTGCGTCATTCTGAACGCCCTCTCCACCAATATCAATATCAAACACATCTGCCATTTCACTCACAAGGTCAATAATAAGTCACGCCACACCAACTGCGATATTTAAGACTTAGAACAAAGTCGCCGTATAAACTGTTAATAATCACGACACTCTCGTGTTAGTTTCATCTGAAGACATGAAGGTTAACTTGTCATCTACGCTGGTTTGACATGAAATGACCTGGATGCCGCCGGCGCCTTCCTATACATGTCACATGGCGTACACATCACGTGGTGGAGGTTTTGGTCACCACGTGGCACGTGCCACACCCATAAAGCACGCCCTTCGGAGCACGTGATCGAAATAGGAAGATAGTAAAGATGGCTGCCACCCGAAGATTGCAAAGAGTAAGGAATGAGCAAAAATATTTGATTATATATAGATACAGTTTTACCTATTGAACTAAAGCATTACAGTGTTGTGTTTAACGTGTTTTAGGAGTTACAGGACATGAGAAAGGCAGACCCGAAGCACTTCAAGAACATTGTAGTAGACGAGGCGAATATATTAAATTGGAAAGGATTAATTGTACCGGTGAGTCGCCTGCTGCCTGTGTGGGGATGGTAGAGTAGATAACTTTATCAGAGCTTATGATAGTGGCCAGTCATCAGACATTTCCTGGCTAACTTTTAACATCACCAACTATATTTGACCAGACAAATTTACTATAGATGGGGAAGTTGATGAGTGTACAACGAATGTCCGCAACCCCTATCATAAGCATTCCTTTATACGCGAACGAATACTGAAAAACTTGAATTTGTAACACGCAGTGGTGAGGTCATGGTGCTATAGAGGCTATGCATAGTACTTGTGTATGCGCCTTAAATTTCAGTAATATTTACCGTTTATTGCCATGACATGAGTGGCTAAGAGCTGGAGTGTTATATGGCGATTTCACCCATGACGTCGTTCTTACCTTCCTCTTCCCAATATGTGTATTAGTTTAACATAGTAACTATGGTGTTTATCGCTGTGTTAAGTTACTGTCAGTTGATTAGGTAAAACTACTTTGGCGGGATTTTTCTGCCGTTACCTCCTGTACATTGTTGGCCACTCAAAATGGCGACTTTTACTGCACTTGCGTGGTGACACACACGCCTTATGTATAACCTCAATACAGGTGCAGGCAACAGAGCATGGATCACCTGATCATGGTATACGTATATTTCCAATAATTTCCCTACTGATGTATGACTATGATAAATACAGGAAGAAGCTTATCATTATTTGATTATTGTAATTTTCCCTTAATGCTATGGCATGTCATGTGGACACTTGAAATGTTCCTTAGCCCAGGGAAAAATAATAGTTCCTGAATAGTTCATTTTATGTGGCTCAAGGTGTGTTGCTGTGGTGTTACTGTACTTGTATAGTGAAGATTGAACTAAAACAGCATTGATTTTTGTTTATACTGCGTATGAGGGCCCATTCACAATCTCAGCCTTTATGCGAGTCTACGAAGGTTACATTACAGGGGATGGTAAGTATGTTAATATAAAAAACCAAGTAGCATTTTCAGAATGCACTTTGTGGTAGGGAGGAGGGGGTTGCAAGGAAATGCAAGGTTATTTTACACAGTAAAGCCGCATCTAGGTTAGTGTTTTGCGTCCCCATAATGGTTGGACTAGAGCAATGTAAGTAAAAGTTCCTTGCTCAAGGAAACAACAGCAGCAATTGGGCATCGAACTTGCAACTTCTCGATCAGCAAGCTGATGCTCTAAACTATATAGGGTAGTGCTGTCTCTGTCACTGGATTAGCAGTATGTACTAGCAGTGATGTGCTCATGTATAAAAGCTGTTTAGCTGTTTGTGTAAATGATCCTATGATGTCAATGGTTTGAGTAATTTTGTAATCTTAATGGGAATCCTATTAGCTTTTGTTGTGTTTTGTGTTTCAATTTCATGTTACAAAAGTTTGTGTAATCCTCAATCATGGGTTATACAGACACCATTGAGCCATAAAACTGTCTATTGGGTAATCATTTTAATACTGCACTAGACTGATTGTCCATATTTTTGCATTTTTTAGGAGCTGCCGCCTTACAACAAAGGAGCTTTTAAGATAGAAATTAATTTCCCTGCAGAATATCCATTCCGGCCACCTAAGGTATGTTGTGCATTAAATGGAATATGCTGTCATGGTTATTGCACCTTATAGATAACGTTTCAAACATCGATTTATCATCCTAACGTTGATGAAAAAGGCCAAGTGTGTTTACCCATTATTAGTCCAGAGAATTGGAAACCAGCCACGAAAACTGACCAAAGTGAGCTTCTTATATTTTGGTGCATTGCTAAGTTATCCTTGTGCAACATGTTTAGTCGTGGAAGCACTAGTGGCACTAGTACATGCCCCCGAACCGGAACACCCACTGCGAGGGGAGCTAGCAGAGGAGTACACCAAAGATCATGCGAAGTTTATGAAGAACGCGGAGAAGTTTACTACTGAGCATGCCGAGAAGCGACCATGACCTGGTCATTTTTATTATTGTTTTATAATATTAAAACTATTTAGAAATTTTTGTGTTTCGCTGTGACACCAAAATGCATTGCTAGTTGATAAAAGATTAACTACTAACTTATCAAATCAATCATGACCTAAGATATGCTTTTAAGATAAGGTTGGGTTGATATGTTTTAAAGTTAAGGTTGATATGTTTCCTCACTTCATAAATTAATTATATTGATTTTCGTGGAATTTGGGGATTTTATAAATCACGTGCACCCGAGTAAGATGGCGGCCACCCGAAGACTGCAGAAGGTAGGCACCATTACAACACACCATGTGCGATTACTATTTGCTGTTAATCTGTATCAGGAACTAGGTGATATACGGAAGGCAAATCCGAAATACTTTCGGAATATCGCTGTGGATGATTCGAATATTCTCTACTGGCAAGGCCTAATAGTTCCTGTAAGTACTCAACCATTATTCTTTGTATGTGTAAAGGATTTATATGTATGTTAATATGTGCTCGCAAAGTAATGCGTGAATTGTCTTTGCACGCGTTCTATCGATTTCCGTGTAACCTTAACCTTTGGCACGAGAATGCCTCGTTTTGTTGGTATTCCGACCACGTGCACGCTGTTAACAATTCTGTCTAGCCTCTCATCTTCTCCTTTAAGTCCTGTTATATGTTGTATGCCATGATAACCGCCAGAATTGGCAGAGTATATTATTACAATATCAGCTGATATGTATTTCAATGCATATAATCAGGTGATGATATATGTACTAACAGAATGATGGATTGTGATAGAGTGTCATATCATATCTGGTTTTCCAAAAGTAGAGCAGCAAAATTGTTTACTTGCCACTAAATTATCATGTTTCGACCACATCAAAGACATTTGAGAAAGCTTGTATGGTGCTGTAGTGTTCTACTGCTCTTTAGGGAAAAACCCTGACTATAGTATTGTGTTAGAAACACATATGTTCATTTTACTGTGTGGTTATATACTGGTATTGTGTATTTGTTTCTAATACTTTCACTTGTTTATCGTGTGGATTTCTAGTTTTCAAATGGCTCAGATCACAAATTAGAGTTGTATGCTATATATATAAAGAAAGTGAAGTACGAAAACAAATCGAACATTGTTGGTATTTATAAGGGAGTGCATGTGACATCTTGAAATCTTGCGATGTGATGAGTTAGCACTAATTAGAAGTGACTAACAGCTAAAAATGTTAAGACATGAGTAAGCATCATTGATATGCGAGACTGAGTCTTCTGAAATGTAATTGTAATTCGTCATAAAGGTGTTATGAAAATAAATGCTCACAAATCATGCACACAAAATATTCAGATGATTGATGGTGTGTAAATTTGGCTCCAAAAACAATGAGGTTTTTGTTGCTAAATGAAAATGATTGGATGTATAACTGGGCAGTTGTTTACAGCTCAGCTTAACATCAACTATTGTCTATATTAGTGTACAAGCCTATGTAATAAGATCATCCTTATGAATAGTGCCATTCATCATGATATGATTGAGAAAACATGTTTATCCTTATTAGTCTAAAAATTTCACTGATGTATTGTGTGTGTGTGTGTGTGTGTGTGTGTGTGTGTGTGTGTGTGTGTGTGTGTGTGTGTGTGTGTGTGTGTGTGTGTGTGTGTGTGTGTGTGTGTGTGTGTGTGTGTGTGTGTGTGTGTGTGTGTGTGTGTGTGTGTGTGTGTGTGTGTGTGTGTGTGTGTGTGTGTGTGTGTGTGTGTGTGTGTGTGTATGTGGAAGCAACGTGCAATACAGGGGTCATCAGAACCGATCAGTTTGGTCAGACCAGGGCCTGACCACTTTTAGTAGCAAATCCCACAATCGAATGTTAAAAGATTTTGTTTACCTCATGATCGAAGTTGCATGTAAATTGCGAGGTAATTTATTGCCACTCGGGCAATCTTTTATTAATAGATATTCATTTCTTAATGGCTGGACAAGATACAGTGCTTCCTTTGGCAAGTTCGTCCAGTATGAACTTGGAATCATTAAATTAACAATGCAAATTTCCTCACAAGGCTGAAGCGGCTCCCTCGCGTGCTTAGCCATGTTATCCTCATTCCTTTGCTTTTCCAAAACGATTGTTTAGTAAGAAAATCGTCACCTGGAGAGTATTTCAAGCTAAGTGGTTTGATAGCATTACGAGTCTGCCGCAGCCGACCCTTTTTAAGCAACACGTCGCCTGTAGGGCACTGCATAAAGGGATTTTGCTATCTCTGTAAGCCGGAGAAGAAACCAATGGCTAGCATCATGTGGTAAATTATCTAAATGCCGAAAATGCATTCACTGCACACGCACGTACAAAATTAATGGTTTTACATGTATTAAAATTGTAATACACAAGATACTTGTGCTTATCAGTGTCTGGGTAGCTGTCTGCAGGGATAACTGGACAGGCGATCCTTACCATCATAGAAGTTACTAGCTATAGTATTAGCTAGCTATGATGAGTATTCCAATAATTTAACTCTCTTGTTTTTTGAATCTTGTGAAATCTTTGGAAATCAGTATAAAATTCATGTAGATCTGTGTACCTTTTTAAGGCATGTTCTGCAACTATTAGGGTCATGGTAGTAATACCATATTAGGAGGTAAAGAGAATTCCTTGGGTTCATACCACATATCCTATTTAATGCACATGACTAGACACAATATTCTTACAAGCATAAAGTTTTAATTTTGTGACATTCATATTTAAATGTTCAAATAATCATCAAGACTCACGATAGTGAGTCGCGAGGCCAAGAAGTGCAGCAACGCGACCACTGAGTTACTTATTTACATGCAGTACCACCCTCAAATTCACAAACACTCTAGCCAAGCTGCCATGAAAGCTATCGCTTAGTTATTGCAAACTCAGAATGTTCTTACTATAGAATCGATAAACCGAGAATGGAGGAAATCGGCACCACCATTCCTAAGTACCAGCCATTGTGAGTTTTATGGCGCTCATTGTACAACTACACCCAATAAACCATCCTTTCCTGCCTGATTCGCCCGTTACTAGAAGTATTAGTACCTTCATTGTTTGAAGAATCAATAACCCAAAGTTCATCGAAACGATTCAGCCAGTTTTCTGTTGCAGCCTTATAGAGTCCTTCCTTCCACAAAAAAATTTTTGATGCGGCAGTCGTTTTTTTTCTTTCTTTGTTCTTTTTTCATTTTCATCGCACACTTTTTCGTGGGCTTGCGGGAGCTTGCGTGAATCCCGGGAGTTATTTTCAAACTCTCTTTTTGTACATTCACTTGTTTGTCTAATAACTCACTATGGATTTCAGCCAAATTTTATCAGCACTTCTCCCATTATGCTCTACCTGTCATGCTACTTTCAGCCTGAGTAAATACTTGAATGTATTTGAGAAAGGCTATTACACTGCAGGTTGATAGTTGCCATCAGATACACAATCTATATTGATGTATCACTCTGTAGTGTAAGTTTTAAAAAATTGTAGGCCCGAGTTTTTCAAAATTAAGCTTCAAAGTTTAATTTACAATATTGTGTACTAAGCAAGTACAACAAATGATGTCCATGTAGTAATAACATGTGTTTATGCTTCCAAAAGAGTAGTGATATGCTAAACAAAAACACCCTGAGTGTAAAAAAAAGTACGAGGCCAATTAGAAGCAGCATTGTAAATAGGTATGTGCGACCAAAAACTTTGATATCGGCTGAGGCCAAGAAATTACTTATCAAAAATCTTTTAAACTACTTTCACAACTATGATTGGCTTTGTCGCTTAGCCACCTTTTTGTACCATCATTATCAAAGATGGCCAAGTGACAAAGCCAATCATAGTTATGAAAATATGCTTTAAACTATTATATGTCATTCAAGTAGTTAAAAAAATTTTTGATAAGCAACTTCTTGGCCTCAGCTGACATCAAAGTTGTTGGTCACACATACCTATTTGCAATGCTGCTTCTGATTGGCCTCGCACTTTTTTCACACCCAGGATGTTTTTGTTTAGCATTACTCAGTTTACTCTTACATGGAGGTTTTTCTTGTATCTAGACTTGATACAAATCTCAGGCATTTGCCAAAGTCATAATGTTATTATACTACAGTACATATTTCTATGTATGATCATTTTTGATAAATGTCCAAGTAAATTTTATCTTGTCCTGACATGTTTTCAGTTCTTTGTTTCATGCTCCTTGTATAGTTACTATGGTAATTATTACGTCTGTTGTTAGGAATTGCCGCCATTCAACAAGGGTGCATTTAAGATTGAGATCTCATTCCCGGCAGAGTATCCTTTCCGGCCTCCTAAGGTTTGTACTGTATTTATATCACTGTTGTCATGGTAACTACTACATGTTGTGGTAGATATTGTTCCATACTAAGATTTATCATCCCAATGTTGATGAGAAGGGTCAAGTGTGTCTACCCATTATTAGTCCTGAGAATTGGAAACCAGCTACCAAGACTGATCAAGGTATGCTCTATTGTATGTTTGTTTGTCTGTCTGTCTGTCTGTCTGTCTGTCTGTCTGTCTGTGTACGTGTGTCTGTCTGTCAGTCTATCTGTGTATATATGTCTGTCTGTACGTATGTCTGTATGTCTGTCTGTGACAGCTTGATTTAAACTTTAAGAAAACTCGTGTGCACAATTGCACACGCACTACACAAACAGCAAAAAATTCGTGGCATGTTTGCGAGTGCACAAGAAATTGATGACATCTCAACTGCTCATGGAGAGTAAAAAAACTCATCGCGAGTCTTAATAAGCTCGTGCACTCGACACGTGGCATCTACTCGAGTATAGTACAGACACATGTAAATACGCAGCAATGTACGTACATACCTTTAAACTGGCTGGGAAGGTTACCTGCAAGTCCAACTTCTTTAAGATAAAGTGGTACGTGCCCTTCCATTATCTCTTGTGAAGAAAGAACAAAAACGCATATCACGTGCACACGTGATTCTAATAATGTTATGCGAGATTTTTTGTGACTAACACGTGTTTGTCAGCAGGCACGTTTATTTGACAGACACAAAGACTGACAAGATCTATTGGAATAAAGGTAACAATATTTTGTGTTTGCCTTTTAGCCCTTCCATCTTTAAATCATTTGCGTACGCATACTGATCGCACACGTGTCCTTTGTCCTAGTACACTCGTGTGGTGCAGCTTACAGGTTACTCGTGGCGATCACAAAGATAATGTGCATGTAGTGTATGTAAAATTCTCGTGCAGTTGTGTACAAACACGCAAGTTTTAAAAATACTCGAGTAGAGTTACAAAATACGTGTGTGTTACCTACTCGTGTGCCTAAAGTTTAAATTGAGCTGTACCGTACGTGTGTCTGTTTGTCTATCTGCGGATGTGTGCTGTATGTCTGTCTGTGCACGCCTGTCTGTCTGTCTGTGTACGTGTGCTGTATGTCTGTCTGTGTACGTGTGCTGTCTGTCTGTCTGTGTACGTGTGCTGTATGTCTGTCTGTGTATGTGTGTGTGTCTGTCTGTCTGTCTGTCTGTCTGTGCACGCCTGTCTGTCTGTCTGTGTACGTGTGCTGTCTGTGCACGCCTGTCTGTCTGTCTGTCTGTGTACGTGTGCTGTATGTCTGTCTGTGTATGTCTGTCTGTCTGTCTGTGTACGTGTTAGGGCTGGAATGAAGGTAAAATTTATCCTTCCAACTAGAAATATTTGATTATTTGAATACAATTTTGGATATTTGAATACAATTTTGGATATTTGAATATTCGCTTCATAGGAAATAATATGTAGAGTACATAAAATCACTTTAAATACTTGAACCTACATCAGTAATCAAGTCATTTTAATTCTCTGTTGATTTAATTGCCGAATGCCTTAGAATGAGGCATATAATTGTGTGGGGGCAAGCATGCATGTTTGTATATATGTATGTATTTTATGTCTGGATTTACGTTAGTCAGCGATAGTCTACAGAAAATATAGTCATTGAGGCGTTCGCTATATTATTCGCATTTTATGTTTGAAATGCAACGTGTTGTTTACGCTGTATACTGCTACAATACTGCTGCAGTGTTGTTTCGTTGCTTCAGCCAGCTAATCGTTCGTTATGGCTAGTGATAGTAGAATACAATGTGTTGTTAACGCTCCACTATGTTACGTTCAGCTCAGATATGGTATGTTGTTTATGCTGCAGCAGTATGGAATACACAATACCTCTGTTCATACTGGTCATTTCCTATTCATTGGCTGGCAATATGTCAACCACGCATAAATTTAGTGGCGCTTACTGACCAAGTGAGAATTTGTTAGGCACTTATTGCTAATCTCTAATTAATAAGCACCACCCAACATCAAAGCAGTATTCATCTATGATGATGTCAGCATACATTATCTATGATTATAAAAAACCACATTTTTATAATCAAATTATGGTGTATTATTATTGAGATATTAAGCTGCAAAGTTACTTCTGTAAGTATACGTGACGTCAGATCGGGCTCCGGAAAAGGGTTTATTGTACATATTGTACTGGAAGAAGGCACTAAAACTCGCCTGGTTTTACAAGAAAGCCCGGTTTTTATTGTTACACTTCTCTCCTAGCAAGTTAGTGACAAAAATAGCGTGTCCTCTGTATGAATGCATTGCCAACCACACGACAATGATGAACAGAGGTGGTGGTGTGAAAGGTGGTGAATATGGGATTTTCAAAACAAAAGGCTAGTCTACTTTTAGATGAATTGTTTAATGATTGCAAGTATATGTCGTTACCATGTGTAATAAACAATCTTGCAACAATATAGAAACTGTTCACTGCCACCACTGAACATTAGCGCACATAGTTGTGCTAATCGAAATGCTAAAGCCGATTGAGGCTGACTAATGTACCATTCTATCCGACAATACACAACAACTGGAACAACAGACACGCAGTGAACAGAAATCGACAAGACTAGCCATGAGTTGTCGATCCCACTAGTACATGTCCGCCTTTCACAATTCTCGTTTTAAGAATAAACCTCCGTCACAACAAACGCTATCGATGTCCATACGTGTATATTACTGTCAGAAATACAAAGGTGCTCCAACAAGCTTCTTTGCTAGCCGAGAATCCAAGCATTGCACGAATCTTCCATACATTTCCATACAAATGCGCGTGTTCTTATTCCCGATATGACGTCGTGTGATGTAAGAAACCACAATGTGTTAAAACTCCTATAGTAGCTAAACCAAGCGGAATATCATCAAATCACACATGCCAATCTTCATTACTAACACTAAGGGCCCAAGTCATTTTTCCACTGCAGACTACCTTAAAAACAGCAGTTCAGAATGAAGCGATTGATCGATCACAAAAATGGGCATGTCCATACAGCAATCATACAATACCAATCGCTAACTACACTAACTGTCGTTTATAAGGCGTTTTAAGGCGTTTTAAGGCATCTACTATGGTAGCAAGCCAAATTGCCTTGGTTTAAGTGGGCATGACATACAAGCATCGATTGTGCAAGATGTATAAAGGATGTGTGTGCTGCTGCAATTGCCACAATAAAGAACAATTTTCATTCATATATCCTCTTGTAATAATCGTGGCGAGCCCCACACTAGCGAGTCGATGGTACGAGCGTCGCATTCACGGACAATTACAATAAAACACTGAAAACTTACAAGTTCTTCCATATTACACGAAGAATAACCAGTATGGTTTACTGACAATCCATATAAGGCTGGTACATACTTTCATCACACAAAGAATAACTGGTGTAGTTTACTTGAAGTTTAGTCATGATACAGTTGAAATACGTATATCATTTTAACACTCTAATAGAACACACAAAAATTACCGCAATTTCTAAACTTTGCTGAAATTTCTGCCTCACAGTTGGTTAGCTGGCATTTTCAATGTCTTCACTTAAATCTTACTGCATCTTCTCCACTGGAAACTGTAAAAATATTTGAACTCTCACGTTGCTACCAGCTAACTCCGGTCATCTAAACGTGTGTAAATTGTACAAAACATCAGTCAGGCTAGCCCCACGATGCTGTTAGCATCTGTCTAGTTAGTGTGTTATGAGTGCTTTATGAAGCTTCATAGGATTGTTTTGTCCTTCGAAGGTTGCTTACTCTTCGAACCTTTGAATGTTTTCGAGCCTTCAAAACAATCGAAAGCTGTTCCAGCCCTAGTATGTGTTGTGTGTGTGTATGTGTGTCTGTCTGTCTATATACGTGTGTGTGGGTGTGGGTGTTTATGTGTGCCTGGAAGCATGGTTTTTGTCCTTCACAAATCTGCTAATGTTTCTTTGCCGAAAATATTGTATGCACTGATCCGCCTAAGGGTGTGCTATATGGTACAGTTTTAATATCAATAATATCACAGACATATAATGGGTTTCTGTAGTGCTTAATATCATTGTGTTATTGACACTGTGTTGCCATAGTGATCGAATCGCTGGTGTCGCTAATACACGCCCCCGAGCCGGAGCACCCCCTGCGAGGAGACCTGGCAGAGGAATACACAAAGGATCACAAGAGATTCATGAAGAACGCCGAGGAGTATACTAAGAAACATGCTGAACGACGTCCATCGGACTAACATTAGGGAACAATAATAAATTAGTCCTTCAATTGCTAATATTATAATAATATTATTGTGCATGATGTTATACTTTTAGCGGTGATTAATTTTGTTTGTTTTTTGTACACAAAAAGTCCATTCTTTTGATGTGTTGTTGTTGTTGTTGTTGTTGTTGTTCACTATCACTATGTTGCCGGCCTTTTTACCAGCAAGTAAAAGGTTTTGGAGGGGCAAAGTTTACTGCAGGCATATGCACAAAGCATTCCTTTTCTATGGGTTCTGCAGTGGAGATTATAACTGTTGATGAGTGATCTGACAAATGTCAGACAAGTGTGGAGGTTGATCTAACATTGCTGTGTTTTGATCAGACATGATACCTGGAAATAATAACAAACAGTAAAATAAACCACATTCCAATGGGAAAGAGACTCCTCCTTGGGTTGGTACCATGTAGTATCTCCTAGCAACCAGGTGTAATGTTTTTATAGGATATCTTTTGACCAGTCTTTGATGTCAGATGCAAACATGTTTTGGTCAGACAAACTAGCTAAGTGATCCTCAAATGTCTGATGACTGACCATTATAATCTCCACTGGTCTGGGGGAATACCTCAGAAAATTTTTGAAAACTAGATTCTCTGAGATTGAATCTGAGACTATTTTCACTGAAAGAAGTGACGTTGTGTGAAACATGTATTTAATAGTATAATGTAACTGGATATTTAGTATTTAATATTTATTTATGATTTCAGCCAACTTAAGTCAAGTGTATGCTCAGGGGCACAATACCCCTCCAACTTTAAAGAATCAAAAGTTGGAGGGGTGACTCATCACCCCCCTGCCCCTCTTCCTACTCTCCTGCACACGTATTTACAACACATAAACTGCTGTAGCATTTTAAATTAGAGTTGATTTGTTCGGATATTTGCTGGGTAAGAAGAGGGTATTCAGATGTGCAGTGACGGGCTTCTGTTAATTCTTGCATATTTTGTACTTTACAAATTTTAATGGTATTTCAGTAAATAAATGAATTATATTAATTTTTATGTACCATTTCATATTCATGTCAGCCATTAACACTGGCTGCTCACATGAACATATATAATAATGTACCAGAGAGTTAAGACGTGGATAGCATTTGTACCTATATTTTATAATATATTGTACATTGTTTCGTGATAGCGATAATTAAGTATTAATGAGCCAACAAAAATACGTATATAATTACAGCCTCAGAGTCATGCTCAAAATTAGCTAATTATATAAAAAATGTAAAACGTTGAAAATTAAAGCTACTCAAACACGCCAATCCATACTGTGTTAGAGAATTCATTATTATTGGTTGTTCCTCCTATCACTATTATATTATCAGCCACGCCCACTACTGCTGGACCACTCCTTGCTGCTGGAATATTTGTAAGATGTTTCCACTGACCAGTTGATGGATTGAAAATGTTCACCTCAGAAGTACGGCTTTGTTGTCTTCCTCCTACAGTCAATAAGAACTTGTTGTACAGAACAACAGGAGATGAGGCACACCATGGAGTGTTTGGGGCTGACTGCCAATTCAACTGGTGAGTTGAGAGGGTGTCCAGAGAAGCAACAAACATTTGCGGAGATAGTTTAAAATCTTTATCACCCCCACCTAACAAGTAAAGTTTATTATTCATGATGGCAACCTTTAATTGTTGATGTGGAGATGGGAGGTTATTACAAGTATACCAACATCCATTGGTAGTATCCAGTAGTTCAATGGTAGATACTTGAGTCACTTTACCTTCCACCATGATCCCTCCACCAACCACAATTAACATAGAATGATACCCAACAGCAGTTGCATGACATCTAGCAGTTGGCATTTCACTGTAATCCTTCCACTGTCCAGCATTAAGAACTAAAACCTTCTTGACAACCTCACCATTCTTTGTTGTACCTCCAGCAATGACCAGTTTGTCATCAAGTGTAGTCATAGCAAACCAACTGTATGGTGTAGTGATAGGAGAAGGGCTCCACTGGTTAGTAGTTAAATTGTATACACCTAATCTGTAGCTGTATTGTTTATCATTATTACTTGATCCCTCAAAGCCTCCTCCGACATAAACAACTCCACCTAACAACACTGCAGTATGTGCACTACAACCCACTGGTAGAGGAGCTAGCTCCTTCCATTTTACTGTTTTTCTGGAAATATCCACTTGTGAATCAGCCACTGGTTGCTATAAATAAATATTATCATCACTAAACTTGTATTATATACAAATTACACTCCTCTTACCTGTTGGTGCAGTTATTGTGGCTTCCCTTAACATCTTGGTTGTCTGCTCTACCTGCTGCCATGTTATGGGGTTCATGTTGACATGTAGACACCTCACACTCTCTACTTCTTTCATCCTCTTCATCCCCTCTGACACATCTGATATTGGAGGACGTCTACTTGGCTGGTTATCAAGACATTGTTCAACTAATGGTCGTAGATCTGCTGGAGTTCCCCTCATCTTCTCCATATGCTGTTGACGTCGCTCTACTTCTGATAAGCCTAGTATTTTCCCAGTCTTAGGATCAGTCATCACATAATGTAGTGGTTCAGGCCATTCTTGATTCACCACATGAAGAATCACTCCACCATATGAAAACACATCAAGTGGTGGTCCATATTCTGGGGTCTCCAGTAAAGCCTCGGGTGGCATAAAGTCCACTGTTCCTGGAGCACGAGTCTTTGTATTCTCACTGTCAGCTTGCATCACTTTGGCTACTCCAAGGTCACTAATCTTTGCCACAAACTGACTAGTCAACAATACATTATTTGGTGAGAGATCTCGATGAACGATGGGAGGATGATGAGCATGGAGGTACCACAATCCTCGAGACACATCCAATAACATAGACAACTTCACGTACATCGGAATATTTGGGTACTTTTCCACCACTGACGTAAGGCTCTCCTGCATCCGCTCCATCACCAGAACTGGTAATAACGACTGACCACCAGGATTGTATACTCCTAAAAAATGAACGACGTTCGGATGACTGAGAGAACCACTCCGGATGCACTCGGTAAGAAACGATCTCTTCGTTGCTTCAAATTCCTCTCTTCTCACTCCTTGTACTAAAATGGGATGAACTTCTTTAGCCGCACAAACAGTCCCGCAGAATTCCACTTCAAAAACTCTTCCATACGCGCCAACACCAATATCTCTTCCATTCAGTCTCACTCCAGTAAGATAAAGATCTCGAAGTCGATCCGATTCTTTTGTGTTGTCCATCTTGTGACCTAAGGCGTGGCATAATATCTCTATGGGTGTGGTCACTGGAGCTAGCGCCGGATTATTTAGATTTTAATAGCATCCTTACGAAGATGTTTACGGTGTAAAAAAGGCTTATCAATGCAGAATTGGGAGCTGCAGTCCAAGGTTTCTACAGCTGTGCATGTTCGAGAAATCTGCAGCATGTCTCACTGAAACATCGCGTGGCCAGATTACAGGGCGTTACTGCTTAAGCACCCATAAAATATTAGACGTAATTGTTAATCATGAATAAAGTGGGTGTGCACGTGGTTAACCTCTGGAGGCCAAGTTTGTGTATACAGAATGAACATACTCCTACTTAATACATGATTATGGATAAGATCTAATTACATATCTATTTAAGAACATCTTTAACTTTCAACCCATATATGGTTGTCTGTAACTATTTAAAGATGTACCATGTAAGGTTAAAATATATCATGTAATGGTTAATGCATAATAATTATCATTAATGTATACTAATATACAAATATTATTTTTGTTTTCCACCCCCTTAGGCTAGCGTAGGTAAGAGTGTTCTCATTGGGTGTGACCATTCACTACTGTTTACTTGACGGTTCCTTTTTTTCACGTTCTTTTCTAGTTTCATATTGCCGCTCGTCGCGGGGCTTTGCTCCGCCGAAGATGGCGGCAGACTGGAGATTAGTGGCTAGTTCGTTGACAGGATCTGTGACTGTACGAGGTTTTAGCTTTAGCTTTGGCCGTCTCTCCAGATCCTCTACAGTAACACATGATACATAAAAGATAGTGCTTGAAATAATAGATGAAATATTTTTGTGTAAGTTAAAAAATGCATACAAATATTGTGTACATTAATTTCTATGTACTAAAAACACACCAGACTTAAATTTCATCGATTTTTGTTTCAATATCCAAATGCTCTATTAGAGTAACATATGGTTTATTCTATCTTCTCTATTGTAAAAGAGATGGGACAATGTTGTGATGCATCGATGCATTGCAATACATAATGGTTCAATATGCATATCAATACTGCAAATTGAGTGTCGATGCATCGATACATCAATGTATTGATGTGTATCGATTGATAAATACTGTATATAATGCATACATTTTAAGAATTTTTTCGAGGATAAAAAAATTTTGAGAAATTTACAGAACCTCGAAAACATCTATCCTCAAAGTAAACTTTTATCCACGAAAATTTTCAAATTTTTAATGATCCGCAAAATGTGTGAAATTGTGCTCAAAAAAACCAATGGCCTCTTCTTAAAAGGTATATTTAAGAAAACAGGATATTCAAAAGGTTACACAAAATAGGAGAACTTGCTTTGTGGCCTGATGTGCAGTGCAACTCTCAATTAAGTACAGCAACTTAAAAGTCTGACTGACTTGTGAAAATACACACTTAGATGATCAGCAAAAAATTAAGCCCTAAAAATATCTTCCACAAAAATATAAGAGCCTCAAAAATTACTGCATATACAGTACCATATTCTGAATAAGCCTTATTCCAAATGACGTCATCACATTATGCTTGTTGGGGGACTCTAATATTTTCAAGTGTTGCAACCAATGGAGGCTTGTAGTGAATAGTCATTGTTCGCCATTTTGAAATAAGTAAAGCTCGCCAAAAACCAATATGGTAATAAGGTAAGCCACAGCTATATTATACATGATAAAAGCAGACATTTTATTTTTTCAGCCTGAAAAGTTGTCAAAGCACTTAAATATATTTGGCAGTACTTTCTATCGCCATAACTGTATGTTAAATTTTGTTATCTTCTTTCTCTACCGTGAAAAATGTAACGCAAAATTTCTCTCCCATACGTTTCAATACTCAAAAATATTAGAGTCCCCCAGCAAGCATAATGTGATGATGTCATTTGGAATAAGGCTTATTGCTCCTACACTTCTGATACTAACTGGCCTATAGTATACCATGTAGCCCGAAATTTTTATGAGATGAAATTTTCACAAATTTTGAAAGTAAATTTACCTTTGTGAAAATATAATCGTGAATTCTGTACTAGTACGTACTACACTCCAGCACAAAGCATAGGATTTTCAGAAAATCCCACAAACATTTTGGACTGTACGATATGCACATATAACATGTACCTGGTGATGGCTCTTTGAAATCTTCATAATTTCTGCCTCCTCCAGATCCATAGCCCCTCCCACCACCTCGTGAGCCACGCCCTCTACCACGCCCCCTATCATAGTTGTAGTCTTGTTGCTGCTGGTAACCACCATAATCAGCTCCTAATATGGTGGTATATACTGTTCCTATTAATGCACTCCTCACCTCTGCTCTGTCCTCTGCCTCTATCGTAGCCTACGCATGATGCATCACATGATCTCAATGTTGCCATAACAATGGTTACATACCTCCTCTCTGACCGCCTCGTCCACCACGCCCTCCTCTGCCGCCTCTACCCTGGCCGGCTACAGTGACTCTTAAATAACGCTCACCAATTTGCTGTAGAAGAATTTGTATACACACACAGTAATAAAATGTTAAGTTGTTTAGTGTACGTATGTACAAATATACGGTCTGTGACTCTTCCAAATTGTGTACAAGATTTTGAAATAAGCTTTGATTTCTTGGTTTCAAATCTTATTTCATTGATTTGAGAAATTGCTTAAAATCAATTAATGCATGGGATTTGTCGACCGATTATTAGGATGCATTTTAAAGGTATCAATTTCCCAGAATAAAGCTTAGTTTTATGGAAAATTACTGAGTTGTGTGTCAATTTATTTCATGGCTTCAGGCAAAAGCGTACAAGATTTCAGTGAGTGACAGACCCCTTGTAAATACAGTTCACAATTAATAATACGTAATACCATAGTAAATTTTAGAGTTGGACGATACTTAAAATGTTGCACTACCGATTATTGCAACGACACAACATTGCGATTATTGCCAATATTGCTATACTTTAGTAAATGGTAGACACCGTCGTACATGCACGCTACAAGTAAATAAGTTTTAACAACAACAGTTTTGGCGTATATGGCAAACTTATGAGTTGGAAAAGCTTTGCTATTTTCACAGTTTTTTATTTAACCAATCACTGTATACACGGTAATTTTTGAGGGATGTAAATTTCACGGATTTCACTACAAGCTTGTTGAGAGTGAAATTTTAATCTTCGAAAAGCAGCATTGCCTTAAGGAAACAATGTTTCAACTTGATGATCAGTGAAAAATAAATCATTCAAACTTGTCTCCTGCAAAATATATGACCCTAAAAAATTACCACATAATTATACAGTATCTGTATATCTAGATTATATCAAATGTAACAGTCTGTGAGAACAAAAATTCACTATGGTTGGGCAATATTTCAATATTATCGCCACATCGTGATATCTACAGTGTGCAATATCAGTATCACCAGCATTTTGTTCCATCCAATAACATCGGATGTGCAATATTATTGCAAATATTGCCACATATTGCAGTACAGTACTATAGATTGCTAGTATAAAGTTAAATTTACCATGACAATCAATGTTTAACTGACAAAAAATCCATCTATAGATGGACAATTTTTATAAAAGTTACAGTTATAGAGCGACTGCTAGTGACGTCACTTGTCCTTACGCAGGAATACTTCCGGGTGGCAAAGCTATCGGCTGTTTGTATGGCAACGGAAGTACAAGCTCTTTGCTGGCTTGGTAATGGCTGTTATGATCTTTATTGGACAGCGATACATTTATTAAACAGTCTATACGTCTCCAGATGTAGTAAAATTTCTTGGCTATCATTTCTAGATAGTTGCGCCGCCACTCCATACTCACTGGTCTCCACTGATTTTTGATACCCAGAAGTTACTAAGGTTAAGAAAATATGCAAAGATATCCAATAATATCCTGTTCATGCAGCCGCTCCATAGTCTTGTGCTGCTGGGCAGTCGTGTAACTAGACCCTTAGTTGCAGGGTGCTCATTAATAAAGCTTAGTTCAACCTTGTATCACAATAATAATGGCGGCTTGGCTCGCCCAAGACTAGCGCTGGTGACACGAGACAACCACAGCTACGGTTGGTTGGTGATGTGGATTGCCTGCTCGCTCCTTTTGCAAGGAACCTCTAGTCCATTTATGGCAGCTTTCCAAATATCTTCATGATCCGCTATAACCTCGAATGATGATACATACTTCCAACTGAAAGTATTTACTGTATAGTGCAAAAATTTTGACGGAAATTTTTGACGAATTGTATCAGCCTTATATGCAAACAGCTATTGGAAGAAAACTTTTGAATGATAAAATTTTGATGAATCACTAAAAATTCATCAGATTGTCAATATTTACTACGTTAAAACTTTGTGCCATACAGTATTCAAATTATGATCGTGGGTTATTGCATTACGTGAGTGAACACGAACCATTTGGTGTGTTAAACAAAGAATGATCACTTCAGGTATTTAACAATAACATTCACCAGATTTTTAGCCAGCCAAAATTTTGCACTATGCACTACCCATCATTGCCTTTTGCAGTTGGTTTAACGCCCTAAGGCTTCCAAAAATTTTTTGTTGTTATCACTGTAGTGTGAAGTGTAGAAGTTATGAACAGTTCAGTATTTGACGTGTGGCATCTTTTATACCCTGATATAAAACATTTAATTGTGGGTTTAAATATTACACAACAAAATAATAATTTCAGTCACGGGAGGGTTTGAGGGGTAGACAAGGAGGGAAAATATCCCCTCCAAAAGTTACCCCATACTCCTCCAGGCCTCACTGTTCACTATAAATATTATCCCACTTGGGACCTGTAAGAACGCTGAACTGACGGATGGAGTAGTCAGGAACATTACAACTCTCCAATCTGAACTACTGAATGTAGTCATGCTCTATACTAGAGATGGGATGATACAGGGTACAAGAGCATCGATGCATCATGTCAAAAGTATCACAACATACCGTGCAAGATACATCACTGCTTTTTAAAGCATTAGAATCTTAAAGCATCTCCACGTACCCTTCACTACATAATGCAGGGATGTACCCAGATTTAAGAGAATGGCGGTTACACTAAGAGATTTGAAACTTAGTGATCTTTTAAATATCTATGCTTTAGGATTCCTTGTAGACACTTTGTTTAGTGTAAAGTGGCTGGCAAGACTAAGCATTTTCACTCATGCAGATATTTAACACTGTTGTAGTGGTGGTAATTTTATCTGAGTGATGGTCGGTACTGACCACTGTGGGCACATTGCTGGTATTGTCCTTCATAATGATAGCAATAAAGTGTTTAGTTGTACTGTACAGCTGGAAATTTCTGAGGGAGAAACTTCTTATCTCTCATTGAAAATAAATCTCAAGGATCTACTAAGCTATAAAAATTTTCAACTCTACATCTGACTGCCAGCCAGCTTGCCGTAAGACCCACAAGCACAATTTATGAAACGGTCTGATGAAAATTCATCCACTGCACCACGGTGTTTCTTTAATCCTTCATCCATTCTCTTGAAAGGCGAGAGAATCACTAAAGAAAGTGTCAATAAGTTTCTCTTCTGCCCTTTTGCACATGAGACATAAATTAGTAAAGTGCCTGCCATTACTACTGATACTATTACAAAAAGATTATGAACTTTACAGTGCCAATATATACGTACCTTAAACTTTGATGTTTTTGAATGTATTATGCTATAAGGTCATGTTTCTAAATTTTGTGTTTATATGTATGCTGGCGGGTGGTCATTTTTCATTCTTTATACAATAATTTATTTAAAAAGGCTTGTTAAAATTGTAAAATAGGCAAAAATTGAAGTACCTGTGAGGAATTTTATGATAATGAAAGTTGAGGCAGTGGTATTGAAACCCATGTGGGCGGCAACGAGAAACAAGTAATCAAGTTTGCTTGGCCTAACACAGCTGCTCAGCTTTGCCATGTAAAAACTGCTGTTAACAAGCACTTGTAAATAACCATATGCAGTTAAGCAAGTTGGGTTGGGCGGTATCAACAATACCTTCTTACGGTATACCTTGATAATCAATACCTCGGTATGACTAAAATATTGACTAAATGTAAATATATGATTTTACTGCATACTACAACTGATGTATTGAAATGTTTGAATGACATAATGACATGTTTCACACAAATGCATCACATTCATGTATTATTTTACAATCAAATAAGGTGTAAATTCCCAACACCAATTATATTTCAATAATAATAAATACTAAAATAATACCTAAATATGGTATTTCGGTATTTAAAATCCTAGTCGGTATCAAAGTGATATCGCGGTATGACTAAAAAGTCGGTATATTGCCCAACCCTAGGCTCATTTATGATAGGGCGTATGTAAGTTAGACACTCTCTTCTCTATTGATACTAAAACGAGTAGCTACAACAAAGCATAAAATAACAGTCGGACATCATCTGACATTTTCCAAGCACTTTTGGTGCTAACCTGTACAAATTCCAGCTTGATCTGATAAATGTCCGAGCCAAAATATAATGCTACAGTACATACCTACTAATGTCAGATGATCATTTTTGGTGAATGTCAGAGCAGATTTTATCTTGTGCTGACGTGTGTCCGAACACTTTTTACAGTCCTTATGTCATGTTCTGTACAAAATCGCTACAAGTTCAAGTTGCTAACGTGAGTATGAGCAAGCCCTGCCATACGATTTGGCGATTAGAGGTGGTTCCATGGTTCATGTTAGTGATGTGTGATATTGAATATTTTATATATTGCCCATTACGATTATTGCATGCACACCAAATTTATCATGATATGATAATAATCATGATATAATAACTCATTACCTGTACATATGATAGTGGAGGCAATATACACTAAGAGCACAAGGTATATATGGTGACTAACTAATACTCCCCACTATAAAATGACAGTTAATACCCTTCCAAATTAAAGCTCATGAGTATAACAAATTGACATATGAAATGATCACATGCACACATGTGGCGATATATTGATATTAGATATTTTATATCATTATCACAATATGGAAAATTATATCGATATAGGCAGAAATTTTCAATGGTTCAAAAATCCAGGGACACAAAAGCGATGGCAACAAACTTTCACATGTTCCATAACCCCTCACAATATCATTCATCTGAAAACACCGACTGAATTGTATTGCAATTCAGTCAGTTTTGAATGCACGCGTATTGAAGGTTTTGGGACAGATTGCATACTAAAGAACCTCGAGATTCTCAGTGCTAAGTAGATACGCAGTTAGCCATAACTATGTTAAAATTCCAACTTTAGTAGCATAATTTCTTTACTAAAGGCAACATCTTTACAGTGAATCAATATATTTCACACCTATCACAGTACTGAAAAAATCATTATCATGATAATGATAATATTTATCACTGCGATTATCACATATTTTATTATCGCACAGCACTACTCATGACGTGTCTAGTTTTAAAGAATTTAATGAATCTCCAATAAATGATCAACGACTGCACTATTAAAGAATATTGATGTGCTATTCCTTGTACATCCGTAATCACATGTTAATCACTAAAATGTTATACCATATTGCAGAAAAATTTGGCACGGAATTTAATTTGACGGTTTGGCGGATTTTACCGTCAAATTTAATTCTGCAAATCACTCGGCGTTTGTTATGAAGCAATGTATTTTTAGGCTTCCACCAAATTAAAACCCACTGAATGCTGAGAATTGGCAAAATGCCAAATTAAATGTCATCAAATTTACCCGCTATACGGTATATCGCTAGATAAGGTACTAAGCCACACTGATTTTAGTTTAATGCCCCAAAAGGACTTTCCAAAATTTTTTGTTTACACTGAACTACAAGAATTGTAAGTCAACCACTGCATTGGTTGATGCTGGGTTCTTTATATCCTATCATAAAACATTTAATTGTGGGTTTGAATATTGCGTGACAAGTGTTTATTATTATTACAATTTCAGTCACGGGAGGATTTGAGGGGTATAAAAGGTCCCTCCAAAAGTTACCCCATACTCCTCCAGGCCTAGCCTCACTGTTCATCACAAACACTATACCACTAAGGGACCTGTAAGAACACTGAACTGACTCAGAAATACGACAACTCTTCAATGTAAACTACTGAATGTAGCCAAACCCTTCACCCAGAGCATGGAATAACAGTCGGACATCATCTAACATTTTCCGAGCACTTTTGGGATGGACCTATATAAATCCCAGTTTGATCTGACAAATGTCCGAGCCAAAATTTAATGCTCATCATTTTTGGCAAATGTCAGAACAAATTCTATTTTGTGCTGACATGTGTCCAAACACTTTACAGTCCTTATTCCATCCTCTGTTCACTACCGCTAAGTTCAAAAGGTTGCATCAGTAGCGTTATTACCAGCACTCCACGGAAATGAATTTTCTTTACTTTGCAATAGCATATATTAATAGGGCTATTTGTTCTCCACAATGCCCAGTAAGTATAAAATGACCATTCACGGGAAAACTTTGGTTGTACAAGGTTTGTATATAATAGCAGCTTCTGTTATAAGAAATCGAGTGTACAAAGCTAGGGTTCGTAACGAAGTCTGATTTTTTTCTCCAGAATCTTTTGCTGAAAAACCTCGAGTGATCCACTTACTCGTAAGTCATTTCTTCATGTTATGGGCCCAAATGCTGAACACATCACTTTAATTTGTACGTCCAGATGATTAAGATATTGTTAGCCATTGTTCGATAATTTGGTATAACCACTAGGGGTGAGGCGATCTATATACATATGAGATTATGAGAACAATCGTGATGTGTTCATCATAATCGTGATGGTGACGTTACCTCTCTACAATTGTGATTGTGTAATACTATGAAGAATTCTGCCTTAGTTACACACTTTTCCTTGCTTTAAAATTAAATGTGTTGGTAACTAGTAATGCAGAGCCAGCCATAGCAACAACTACGTACCATCACTGTAGATTATACACTAATGGCTGTAATAATATATTACATCACTAAAGGATTTATACAGCTTGTTTATACTAAATATGGACATTATATGATAATCCTGATAGTTCTCACAATCACGATCATGTATGCTCTGGAATCGTGATGCCTCAATATCTTACAATCGCTCACCCGTAATAACAATTAAAAAACATTGTAAGGAATGATCCAATCACCCAGAGCTTATTTTCAGTCCATCGACGAAGGCAGATTCTTTATGGACAGCGTCATTTAAGACCATCACATATGTGTGTATATGCTAGGCAATGCTCAAGAGCAAGGCTCATGTTTCAGGGAAGAAGACTTGATAGAAGCAGAGTGAAGTACTAACAACCAGATTCATTGTAATACCTATCACATTAGTGACAGAGTCTGCAAAAACAGGTCTCCAGTTTTATGATGACTTTGAAGACACACAACTCACTCAGCCAAGAGAGACTAAGCATAGGACCACAAATGATGCAAAGTTTGTATCATTAGCTCATTCACAAAGGAAGTTATGGCTCATTGAATGAGTGTAGTTAAATGTGCAGGTAAGACCTATCATGGACTCAGTCACATTTGAGGTATACAGATTATTGGTGGAGTAAAAAAGCGCAAAAAACTGCAAATCTTTTCCTACTTGTAAGTTTGCCATATATGTACGGCAAAAAGTCAAACTGTTGTTTTAACAACTAAAATCCGTAAGTAAGTAAGTAAATAAAACTATCAACATTCTACTGTACTTTTGCAATTTCACTGTTTTCAGTAGTTTATTAAATGCCCTAAATAAAAGGGCTTCCAAATTTTTTTGTTAGTATTAGAATTAGTATTAGGGTTAATTTAGCCCCCTGGTATTTAGCGTCTTTTATACCCTGGTATAAAACATTTAATTGTGGGTTCAGTTATTACACAACATCATTAATTAAAATTCTGTCTTAAAAGTTTTTCCAAGAATCATATTTGCATTTGTAATAGAGCGGCTGCGTGAACAGGACATTATCAAATATGTTAGGACATTATCTGATATCTTTGCATATTTTCTTAACCTCACTGACTTCTGGATGGCAAAAAAGCATCAATAAATGATAGCCAGGAAATTCTGCTACACCTGGAGATGCATCGACCATTATAATTATCCAAAAATAACAACAAGAGCTGTTACCAAGCTAGCAAAGAGTTTGTTCTTCTGTTCTATACAAACAATTGGTAATTTTGCCACTCGGAAGTACGCCTGCCTAAGGACAAATGATGTCACACACAGCCACTCTATAGTTAGACGTCACACCGATGTGGTCTAAAAAACCCGAAGACTACAGCAATACCAATTTTCACGCTGACTACTACATTCATTGTAGTTTTCTGCTAGCCTACAAGGCATGGGCGATACAGGTACTGAAATATTGACCACAATACTTGAAGTACTCGATACTTAGGCATCGAGCACTGTTTTAAAAGAATCGAAATTTCAATAGTCCAGTTCCACACAAGAGCCAAGGTATGTTGCGGTTGTAAAGTGGTTGCTAATTGAGGTTGTGCAACATCCGGTTGTCAAAATGTACAGAAACCTATGGGACCCCCAGCTTTGTGCATCTCAGATGCTTAAACCATACCGAATTTCTTAATTATAAGAACGAATTTGTAAAGTACAAGTCATGCTCGAGCTGATGATGTACGAGAGGTGACGCTGCGTTGTAGTATCAGCGAGAACCAGGTGATATTCTGTGTACATGTAAGCCATAAATAGCAAACACGAACTATATAGTTTCTCTCTTACCGTTTGATGGCCATAGTATAATTGTAGTGGTAGTATACAGGCCAGTAGAAGCCGCTACGACGTAGTATAGGCCTGAAATCCCGTGACTTCCACGGCCCTTGCAACTCCATTTGTCCCGTATGCCTTGCACTAATCTTCAAGACACTGGGGTCCTCTACCACCAATGATGATGCCATAGACTCGTTTTAATGTTAACGAATGAAATATTAAACTTGTTTTCGCTTCGTAATATCATTTATGATTTGCACGTCCACAGAATGTCGCCCGGTTCTCGATGATACTACAACGCAGCGTCACCTTTCGCACATCATCAGCTCGAGCACGACTTGTGCTTTATGAATTCGTTCTTACAATTAAGAAATTTGGTATGGTTTAGGCACCCGAGACGCCCAAAGCTCAGGGTCCCATAGGTTTCTGTACATTTTACGGCCTCCAAGTGGCAACCAGATGTTATGCAACCGTCGTTAATTGAGGTTCATTAATGTTCCGTAAATACTTTAGCTTGCGTGAAGCTGGACTATTCCTATGATCATGAGATTCTTTACTTTGAAGTTATCAAGCAAACTGATGAAATGTTAAGCAGTAATGAGAAATTAAAGAAAATAATCATATTCAGAAATCACTCTGTGGTTATTGATATATTTGTAGCAAATAATTGTAATTATCAGAAATGACTTTGATGCTGATTGAAGGTGCTTGGAATCATATCGAATGAAATTTACAGGTATTGCCCATCCCTAGTTCAAGCTAGAGTCCAAATTTAGTATAGACTAATTTATTACATACACAAAGGAGCTTTATTCGATTGAACTCTTAGGATTACTATAATTCTGACTCCGGGGTATTTTATACCCTAACATAAAACATTTAATTGTGGGTTTGAATATTACACAACAAGTGTTAATTATTATTAGTTTCACTCATGGGAGGGTTTGAGGAGGAAACAAGATGGCAGAGGTCAAAATAATGATCTGTCACAGGTCATTTTCTGTGCCACTGTAGCGTATGACTGAACAAAGTCCAATTTGGTAGGAAAAATTTACTGTACATTTCCAACGCAGAAGTCATTGTGCCAATGAATAGTCTGTAATAATGTTCCTACTTTGAATGAATGACCTAACCTTTATTTTGAGAACTGGGAGAGAAATGTCAAGCAAAAAGGAACATCGGCAACCAAAAATAATCATATTCAGAAATTACTCTGTAGTCGTTGATCGAAAGTACTTGGAATCATATCAAACAAAAATACAGGTATTGCATATCCATACTTAATACCCCAAGGGGATTTCCAAAAATTTTGTAACATAATGACAACTTAAATTCAACACAGCATTGGTTGGTGCTGAGGTCTTTTATACCTTGACATATAACATTTAATTGTGGGTTTGAATATTGTGTGACAAGTGTTTATTGTTATTACAGTTTCACTCATGGGAGGGTTTGTGGGGTAGACAAGGAGGGATATTTTCCCTCCTTCAAACCGTCATGTTAATCAAACTGACAACAAAACAAAATTTATCACAAAATACTGAAACCCACAATTAACCTTTTGTAAGAGGGTATATAAAAGCAAGCAAAATACAACATAACAATTGCATTACTGTAGTGAAAACCTTTTGATAAAACAGAATTTTTGCAAGGCTCCTTGTGGCGCCCAATCAAACATATTGTGTTACCAGTCATCTGGTGGAGGGGACTATTTTCACATGACCACCATTAAAGGGCCTGGTAGCCTTACAGTTGAATTTCAAACAAACTGAAATTATTTCTGGCGAATATTAATTGCTGGACTACAACGAATATCACTTTTTAACATGCAGCTTTTTCGTTAATGTTAAAAATAACACATTTTGTCACAAGCAGCAGTACCAATGATAATTGTTTGGCTTCAGTATTATATGAATCAATCAATGCTCAGATGCAATGCAGGAATACTTGCAGCTGCACAACACATAAACACAAGTTAAACAAATGTTGAATGTTTATCAAAACAAATCGAATATTGTTACATCCCTAATATTTAGTAATACCGCTCCATTTCCCTTTTACACATTTACCACAATGTCACAATTTATCGTTTTTTACCAGTTAGTAACCATGACTACTGTAACTTTCACATAGAAAATGGTGCAGCAACAACTAACCGAGGAAATTGTGCACAAAATATTATTTTGTGTTTTTCAACATTTTACTACATGGCAAGTCACAGCTTGCAGCCAGCGAAGAGGTACACATGTGTATGTACGTATTTCTTCCATGACATATCATAAATGCCAAACACACAGTCATCGTCATAAGTAATGCACAACATTATTTATACATAAAATACTGGTGATCGTCAAATTTTGATCACACGTAGTCACCAAGGCGATTGATAGGGGTAACACTGTTACATAGTAATCATACGAGTTTTAAATATATTTTAGAGCTGCTTTTGAAGGGTTCAGATCCCGCACATATATCCTAAAATTTAGGATATTTGTATCAGACCAGCTTGAGCAAGCATTAAAATCTAATGAAGGCATTCTACATGTACAGTGTTATTATCACAGAGACCTTGGCCACCCTTCAACCTTCCCGAAGTTTTTCAACTTCAATTGATAAGTACAACATCGGGGAAAGTGGTTTGGTTTACAAGAGACTAATTCACTATCCTCACTCACCGCTCTATTAAACTCCAGTGCTTCTTTTAGTGAATCGAGATCATCAAACTCCACGTAGCAGTATCCTAGCAACAGCCAATCATCTTATCACACACAAGACAAGAACAAGTATAATTGACCTTTGAACTTGTCAGTTTCTTTGTCCCTCACTAACTTAACGGTCCTCACCTACACAATGATGTACTTCATCAAGTGAACACAATAGAGATACAAACAAGATATTTAATTGCTATCACACTAAGCATGTGAGCCTGTTAGTCAAGCACTTAGCATAATTCATTAAACTATGTACACACACACACACACACAACACACACACAGTACACACACACGCGCGCGCACACACACAGAGTACACACACACGCGCACACACACACACACACACTAAAAACCTTCAAATCTTTAAAGATGGTATCAATATCACCTTGTACAATGTCATAGGGAAGATTACCAACATATGCAGTGTATGGTGGTTGTGTTGGCAGCTCTTGTCTCTGCTGTTGTTGATAACCCCCTCCTCCTCCTCGGTAGTCTCCGCCATATTGATAGCCCTGCTCCTGGCCTTCCCTAGGTAGAGTGAGTGTAGGTAAACTAACTAGACTAAACAAAGTGTAAAAAAGTGCGAGGCTAATCAGAAGCAGCATTGCAAATAGGTATGTGCGACCAAAAACTTTGATATCAGCTGAGGCCAAGAAGTTACTTATCAAAAATCTTTTTAACTACTTGAATGACATACAATAGTTTATAGCATATTTTCCCAACTATGACTGGCTTTGTCACTTGGCCACCTTTATTAATAATAGTAGCATAAAATCTTGACGATGATGAATTATCGATAGTTTGACAAAATATTGACGAAAGTTGTTTCAAGCCTCAATTTCTATTTAATGTGCAATGCAAGCAAAAGTACAGCAGTGCCATGTTCTGTAGGATTTCTTAAAAAATTGATGGAAGATATTTTAAATTTTATCAAATCAATTAATTTTTTTAACCGTCAAAAATTTATGCTATACAGTACATGGACAAATGGAAATACCTTTTAACAAAATTACAGCCTTAGCAAAAGTGATTGGTCATTTCACATAATCATTTTATGGATCTAGTATTAAAATGTTGATTAAGCTGACTGAAAAATTGCATACGTCTGAGAAATGGCTGGTGGCTGACTAACTCCTAAGTATGTGTGCGTATGGAAACTGCTTATATATATATATACACATGTGTGTACACTAAACATACACAAAGTCATTATACATACATAGATACCATGATATTATAGATGTACACAGTAAAGTATGAAATACGTAACAGTTGGATTTTTCAAATTTCTAAATACTCTGATGGTGACTTGTATACAAATCCCAGTTTGATCTGACAAGTGTCCAAGCCAAAATGTAATATTACGGTATATATTTCTACTAATGTCAGATCATTTTTAGTGAATGTCAGAACAAATTGTATATTGTGCTGACATGTGTTTTAGTTTTTATTTCATGTGCAAAATTCTGCCAAGAATTATTTTACTGTGTCAGTTTCAGAAATTTGTACTACTGCCCCATTGTGGGCAAATCCTGTTTGTGTTACAGTACCACAAGTATTAACCACCAAGTCACACAGTTTAGGAAATGCTATTAGCAACAGGTGAAAGTTATCCACCAAGATCCAACCTCTTTTATTTGTCAAACTGCTTTTTGGGCATTTCCACCATCAACACTAAGCAATATATGGTTCATGACAACATACTGTTGATGATTACCTCAAGGTCGGCTGGAAGTTCCTTGTCAACGAACATACAAAGCAAGACCTTATTTAGGGGGGCAGGGGCGCTCGCCCCCTTGACAAACTCCCGCCCCCTTAAAATTTAAGCAAAAGTTTAAATTAAAGTCTCAGATACACCAACGACAACTGTAATATTGAATGAAATGCATGTGTGTCACTGTGGCTGGGTTACAGCTGAGAACTGTACCTGAGAATGCATCAGAAACAGAAATAACCTGAGATTACTTTTGGTCATTCTCAGGTACCTGAGAATGCACCAGAAGCAATCTGAGAGAGTCTGAAATACTAAACTTTCCTGGGGGCATGCCCCCCAGACGCATGATGCCGTGTGCTTACACACACAGATCTTTACGCCATCACCCTGCCCCCCCCTTACTCTCATAAAACCTTATTTTGCCACCCCTTGAGTCATTTCCTAGATGAAGGCCTATCAAGGCAACCATTTTTAGAAATAAGTTTTCAGAAACTGCTTGAAATTTTAAAATATTTCCCACTATATGGTATACCCTTAGTGCATTTTATTTTTAGCTTGGACACTTGTTAAGGTCAAAGTGAAGGTCATTGCTAAAAGTGGTCAAAGTGGGTATATACATTTGTAAGGTCAATACTAAACATGATCAGAAAATGTCAAATGTCTTGAATGTAATTTATACTCCAGGCCAGCAACACTATTATGTGTTTGGTAAATATTAGGAGAAAGGTTATCTCACCTTTTGAAATTGAAAATACAAAGAATACTGAGTTCCTAGAAACTAACATTTGCAGACAAGTTATGGCTATAAATGGCCAGATCTGGTTATACAGGTGGTTTGGCTTTTTGCCGACCCTGTCAGGCCTGGAGAGTCACAACAGTGCTCTGTTCCGCACATTAAGAATCAACTACAAGTATATCTGCAACCTTGCTTCATTCAATATTTATATACATCAAAGTCACAATAATATATAGGCTAACATAAACATACAATACACACACATATTGTTAATAATGATTTAGTAATGAACACATCAAATAGATGGTGTTAGCAAAACACAAAGCTTTACAGGAGGTTAAACACATCTCCTCTAGTAACCTTGTAATGTGCTATGTCATACAATACATACAACATCAATATCTCCCCTCATTACTCATAGTAGCAAGGATTGATTCTGTACTAAAACATTTGCTCAACATTACACAACATGATCTTTAAAGGCATCAATATAACTGGTCACAAAACTGTATTGTTCCAAGAATATAAATTTAGAAATTTTGTTTCCAAATAATGCCAACGGAGGCCACGAGTTCACACGTACCATCGTTCCCTGCCGCCTCCGCTGGAGCCGTACGAATCGTATCCGCCATAATGTGAGGATGAATAAGCTCCCGAGTGACCTGTTGACTGTTCAAATACTTCATCTGCCATCGACCACGTGATAATGTAACAAAGCGCACTGTATGATGTATATTTCGCGATTAAGTATTTTGGTTTGAAGAAATTCGCGATACAGTGGGTTTTGCGTGAGTGAATGCACACATTGATACAGTTCAGTAAAGAGATTGTTCTCTATACTGCGCTATAATCCGGGCACTCTTCAGCTTTTTAGCGTGACTGTGATATAATGTTTTAAGGGGGGTCACATATACAGGAGCCAGGACCACCTACTTTACAGCACTGTAACAGCAGGCAGTGGTAAATTATGTTGACAGTCTGATACAATTAGGCACCTGCGGTTAATACCCAAAGATCGATATACTCTAATAGAACAGTCACTATACTTAATGCATGTGGTTTATTGCGGATGCTCTAACAAAACAGTGTATTATAAATATATTAATTAATTTCCTTAGCAAAGGTGAAATTTATGAGCATGCAGCACATAGCTTTGAAAATAATGGCATACTAATATTATGCATACGTAGTCTCGCAACCCAGACCACTCAGTTTTTTCTTTGGCTGTGAGACTATATTATGCATGCCATTGCATAACACCCCTACAACTTTTCATCTTCCTATGCCGGCCCCTGTAGTTGTAGCTACTCTGTAGAAACTCCACTAGAAATTAACTTGAAGTGCTGAGGAGTGAGTGAGGACCCCTCCAATGTATAATGTGGCACACAAATAGTAAAATTAATATGAAAAAGCTACAGGGGACCCGTAACTCCCAAAATCTGTACAAGATTTCAGCTTGTATTTCAAATTTCTTACTAGAATACTTATAATAGGACCTGCTGATTTTTTAAAGATTTCAGATTTTAAGGAGTGTGTACGAGATATCAATGGAACTGCAAGTATACATCCCATGATTTAAATACTCTAGAAGACCAACCAGGTATTGTTACCATTGCTGTATACGTACTACAGAATGAGCTTGTAGCTATCATGGTGAAGTACCGATAGTCAAAAAATGATTATAATTATTCAGTTTTACAACTACATAAATCAAAATTAATGTGACCATGCAGGTGACCAGGTCTGCAAAAATGTCAGCACACAAAATTGTCTAATTTTTGTTTCATCGTATACAGCTAACTCAGCTAGGCTCTAGTTCTGCAGTTTATAACATGCACAAGTGCAGAATTTAATAGGGAATCTTTTGGTTTCAGAATGAAAATTTTTAAAATCTCTTTAAAACTGAAGATATTAATGAATATCTAACTAGGTAGACTACTGACATTGTTGATTTTTGCACAAAGGCAAAGTGCCAATAATCAAAATGATCACATGGTACAAAGTCAAAGTAGCTATATTTTGGCCATGAAGACCAACCACATTATTGAATTGGACATCTCACCTTGTTTTTGGGAGATTCAAAATGAAAGGACAACACTGACACCACAGGATTGAATATCTGTTTTCCATTCTGCCCAAAAGTTTAAAGTACGTAGCTACACTCCACTGACAATTATATTTGACTCTTTAGAGTATAAAAGGCCACTTCTCCTAATGCCATGGTGAAAGATGCACCTGTCCTGTGTCAATTATACACGGAAAAGGCACAACCACATCGTTAGCTGTAAACATCAGCAATACATGCCGGCAGTGCACAATCGGCAGTATCTATCTCCCTTCATTGTCTAAATGGATCTTGTAAAGGAAGTCCTCCATTTTGTTAAACTCAGGCTCCTAAATGCTGAGTTGCTTTAAGCTTTCATCAGGGTTTTACGACATCATTTGTACTTCAGTCTTGTATAATAATATGTTGTCAACAGAAGTTTTACATGTCAGTAGAAAGCAGGTCATGACATTATGACACTGGTTATAACAGGGATTAGCTACATGACAGTCATCATTACAAAATCTATATGCATCATGATTGTTGTAAAAGTTATTGCTTTAATAGAGTGTTTGAATGCTGTAGATCAAAATATTATCAAATATAATGCCCAGTGCATGTCCTTGCTATAAGTAGTTAAAACATTCTTTTTCTTTGAACTATATAATTTCAAGAGGGATGGACATTTCTTTGCTCTCAATCATGTCATTCCATTGCACCTCCTTATCATTACATAAAAATTGACATGGGATTACCCACGGCAATCTTATTGTTAGTTATATAGCTTCAATTGTGTGACCAAAAAGCTATGAGCAATATAGCTATAGAAACCCTGGGCGATATTTACAGTGGTAATCACAGAGGTATAATTATTTACTAACCATATGTCAGTCAATCATCACATGTGATAATTCCACAAAACCATCTTCATCGTTTCCCATAGTAGTGTTGAATGCAATATTCCCACTACTGACTGGACTAGTTAATTCTAGAGGACAAGAAATGAGACATGCGTAGCTACCTGCAGTAATATAATTGTGACTGTCCGAGCGAAAACCAGCCTAGTTCACACTTCCAAATTTGCCACTTTAGTGCTTTATAACTTTTGTTGGGTAAAGCATACAGACTTCAAATTTACAGCATTAGTAGAACAAACATCAGTTTATCATTGCTGAAAATTTGAGCTTTCTGTAGCATTCTAATAAGATTTTATCGACCATTTACTAGGCACAATCGGAGGTGTGAACTAGGCTGGTTTTTGCTTGGACAGTCACATATGAAACAGTCAATAGTTATCATAGATAGATAATTAGCTACCGCATAGAGGGAAACTTCGGCGAATGGCTACAAATTTTGTCAAAGTTTCACTAGCCAAAATTTATGCTTCAATAAATCAGTTTGTTGAAGGAATGTTGATTTTGAAGTAGCTAGCTAACTAACTATATGGAGTGTCCAGTGCATAGCTATAAATCACTCGGTGCCATGCCCTCTTTTTATACAAGGCAAGTACGTATAAACTATATGAGAAATATATAATATTAATAATCTTGTCAAGATAAAATATTTAAAACGTAGTTGGCAAAAATCTCACATGGGACATGCACCGCGGCCTTTAGCATGTATGCTTACACAGTTTAAGTGATTGCAATATTATTATTGCAAGGCAATACAAGCTATGTAGCTAGCTATATCTATAGTCCCACTAGTACTTGGTGGCAAGTTCTTTAATTCACTGCTGCATGCCGGATATAAAAGTTAAATCATGCATAGCCTAGCAAAAATCTCGCCATGGCTAACTAGCTATGCATTAGCTGTCATGTGCGCATTAGCACAACTACGTAGTTAAGATAGAGCTCTGTTGATAATGTTCTTTATTACAGTATGCAACATCTTTAAGTGAATATAAATTTGCCAAAGTTTATTTTGCCAAACATGTTTTTGTAATGAAGTCACCAAAGTTCATACCCTTACTGAAGTTCCCCTCTATACACTATACATGCAATTAGCTACAAATTAAATTTGGTGAAGTCCATTGCTGATGTAAATTCATGATTGGTCAAACATTGAAGAAGATTGCCATATATATATGTAGCTTGGGATGACTTATACGTATACCATAACAAATTAACCATAACTAATTGTATAAACAGATAATTGCCACAGGGAGGTAATTATATGTATGTATATGGTATTTTCATGGCACAGCTGGGGAATATCATATACCCTAAGCTTACACTATAGCCATATATGGTATGTACCACTAAGAAGTACCATGGGTCCATGGGGCATTACCACAAGGTTAGTTAAGGTCTAACGCTGATTCCTATCTTTCTGATATCCACATAAGGCAATACTCCTCTACACTAAAATACAGTATAAAAGAGATCACATTGTGAGGTGGTCACTAGTTGATCAATATTGGTAACTCTACAATGACTATTACTACACTAATACTACTACTGGCTACAGGGATACTAGCAGTCATGGCAGTAGTGGATAATTGCCAGTACACATCAATTACAAGTTGCTGTGACCTACAATCAAAATACTATTTTACTAGGACAAGAGCATCACCTGGTATATACATACTTAAAAATTTCTGTGGAGATAATTGTACAGATGTTGGTGCTTATTGTGATACTAGCAATGGAGGAGGAGGATGGTTAGTGCTCCAAAGGAGACAAGATGGAAGTGTTGACTTTAACAGAACATGGCTAGAGTATGAAGATGGGTTTGGAAACTTGACTGGTGAATTTTGGTACGGGTTGAGGGCCCTCCATTGTCTCACCGGTCAAGGTGGTTGGGAAATGAGATTGGACATCAACTTACCTAACGGTACAAAAATCTTCCTCCAATATGAACAGTTTAAAGTTGCATCAGCTAAAGACAAGTACAAACTAACTGTTGGAGGATTCCAGGGGACCACTAATGATCCAATGGCATATCACCATGACATGTATTTTACCACAATAGACAGTGATAATGATCAATGGAGAGGTGACTGTGCACTGGATGGCGCGGGTGAACTAACTGGAGGATGGTGGTATAAACAATGTGCACATGTACGACCTAACGCATTTTACAATTACAAGTATGTAGTTTACCTTAATGGCAAGTGGCACGGCCCTATCCCCTTTATAGAGATGAAGATTAGACCCCACAATTGTAACATTTAACACACAACACTCACACAATGTACTATTAGTTAGTCATACACCAGTAGCTACACTGGAGTATGTAGGTATGCAGTGTGGATCAATCAGTTTATCATTGTACACAGTCATTCTCATTAACATGCACTGCTCACACTTTATTATGTCATTTCCTTTATTGTACAATACATGATCCAGTTAGCTACATAGCTTGCTTAAGCCACATGTTGAAATTTTCAAAGATATCAATTCTCATATAACATTTCATGGATAGCATAAGCCATGAATTATCAGTTATCGGTACATGTAATGAGTTATCATTAGCTACTTATTGATACAACAAATACTGTGTGCATTCGAACAAACATGTTCATTTGCATGAAATAGTTACATAAGGCTTCTAACTCATTGTTGGCAATAAGCAGTGCAGATCCTATCTTAATGTTTTAGCAAAGTTTACACTATCCAATAAACCAAACTAGAACTCCAAGCATTCAAAGTTCAGCATGCTGAGTTTAAAGATGAGTAAATAGAGTGAAAAATACCTTACATGCACATTGGTGATACTTCAAGTGAAACAACCAGAAGTATATAATGGAGCCATAAACTTGGATGTGATTCTTAATAATGGTTGCGGTATCAATACTCTGTTGAATGACATGTAGCATAACTAACATGACCTACTAGCTAACATTTACAAAATCCCTTTGTGTAAGCAACTACTGCTACACGGTACGTATGTAGATATCACGTATCAATATACATGTGTGTAAGTCATAATGTTCATTACATACGTAGGTCAAACATTGTGTTAAACAATGTTAACTAGTGGGCAATACAGCTAGTAAGCTCAGCAAGCTTGTACAGAGCAGTTATGTTTTCTGTATGCTTATTGCACTCATGCCAGCTACCTATTGATCTTCGGCTTAAAACTCCTATTTGGCTGGAAACAGATGTTATTACTAGCAAGCAGCAGAGAAGTACTGCATGGGCATAACTTGTACTTGCCTAGCACACAATAATTAGCTAAACTTTGAAGCTTAATTTTGAAAAAGTCAGGCCTGAGATTTTTTAAACATTCACTACAGAGTAATACATCAATATAGATTGTGTATCTTAAAGTTTATGCAAATCATTTGAAGGGGGTCCAAGGTATGACAACTATCAACCTGCAGTGTAATAGCCCTTCTCAAACACATTCAAGTTTTTACTTCAGACTGATAATAGTATAACAAGTAGAGCATACATAGGACTGAAAAGTGCTGAGACAAATTTGGCTGAAATCCATGAAGAAATGAGTGAGTTATTAGACAAACAAATGAATGTATAGAAAGAGAGTTTGAAAATACTTCCGGGGTTTACGAAAGCTCCTGCAAGCCCACGAAAAAAGTGTGCGATGAAAATGAAAGAAAGAAAGAAAGAAAAACGACTGCCATATAAAAATTTTTGTGGTGACAGGAAGGCATTTATAAGGCTGCATGTATCAGAAGAATGGCTGAACCGATTTCTATCAACTTCGGGATATTGGTTCTTCAAACAATGAAGGTACTACTGATTGTCTAGTAAACGGGCGAATCGGGCGGGAAAGGATGGTTTGTCCTGCATAGTAGCACAATGGGCGCCATAGAACTCGCAATGGCTGGTACTTAGCAACTCACAATGGCTGGTACTTAGCAATGGTGGCACCGATTTTGTTGTGGGTCGGTAATAACTAAGCGATAGCTTTAATGGTGGCTTAGCTAGAGCGTTTGCAAGTTTGAGAGCGGTGCTATGTGTAAATAACTCACTCACTGGTCGCGTTGCTGTGCTTCTTCTTGGCCTCACGACTTACTATCGTGAGTCTTGATGACAAGTAGAGCATACACAGGAGAAGTGCTGATACCAATTTGGCTGAAATCCATGAAGTTATTAGACAAACAAGTGAATGTATAAAAAGATAGTCTGAAAAAACTTCCGGGGTTCACAAAAGCTCCCGCAAGCCCACGAAAATAGTGTGAAGAAAGAAAGAAAAAAACGACTGCCGTGTAATTTTTTGTGGTGACAGGAAGGCATATATAAGGCTGTATCAGAAGAATGGCTGAAACATAGATAATACACATCCCTATAATATGGATATGAAACTAATCATGTGCGCGCATTGTTTCTACAGAATACAAAAGTTCCATCAATGTGATTGTAGTTGTTGGATTCATGTCACGTATACTGACCTAGAATATATATATAGTGAACTCTCAACATTAACAAAATTTAGCTGCATTGAATGTACAAATAATGCAAAAGTTCCTTTTATCCATTAACAATGATACACTTTTATATTGCATGCTGTTATATTTCAGCCGTTGATACAAATAATTTATTTTTCTGGTCAATGTCATGGTAATCATAGCTGACTTCTACTTCAAAAAGATTCAGTAGATGATCATGAGCTGCTTGCAGAAGAAAAATTGTTCCTTGAAATCCACTTTCAAAAGGCTCTATTAAGCAGATTAGTTGTGGAACAATTTTTTCAGGGGAGGAACAAAATTTCCAGAAAAATTTGTTCTGGGTACCAAAATTTCAGTGCAAATTAATAATGCAATCATACATTGGTACTTCTATCCTGAAGCCATACATCAAAGGATTTTACTGTACTGTATATATTAGTTATTACCTAAGTGCAAGGTGTGCAAGTCTATTTTGCCAAAACATGAGTTGCTAACCCTCCAAAGTTTCCGTCTATATAATTACAATTCCAAAAATTTGGTGAAGTCCATCAAATGCTGATGTAAATTCATGATTAGGTCAAACATTGAAGAAGCTATACCACAACTAATTAACCATAACTACCTAATTGTATAAGCAGAGAATTACCACAGAAGTCAGTAAGCTAATGACAGCTATGACCATAATGTATTTATAACTAGGGGAAATGCACAGCATTGAGAGGGCGAGCCTGCATGGTGCTTTGATAGATGCATATATACACTTAGCTACCACTGATGACCTTCACATGCAATTTGACATTGTAATAATTATAAGCACAGGGAACAAAACATGTACAGTTCAGTCTCAGTGTAGCTATCTACATGATAGTCTTAAAAATTTGTACCAGTACGTATTTCATGAAAACTACCTGGATATAAAGTAAAGTAAATTATAGCGGATTGAAATAACATATGTAATAATGTCAATTGATCGCAAAAGGTATCACAAGCATGCATTATAAGCAAGTCACGGGTGGTATCGGCTATTATAAAGAAAAGTAAATACGTAGTGAGGCCCCGTGGCTTTTGACAAAGTGTAAAGGAAGATCTTATATCTTTTATAAACAACATCTAATAGTCATCTATCTTTTATATTGTAGAAAATTATGTTCTTGTGCTATGGTTAGCACTCCACATGTTTTATGTAATGCCTGTAATGTTTGATGTAATGTTGGTTTGCACTTAAACGGCTTTCAGCCATATAAAGGGATTTTGACATATCAAGCAAACAAGAAGACAGATTTCACTGTTGATCCCATATGGTGGGGCTCGCTAAGGTTTGCCCCAATAATGGTATTTTCAAACACCACAGGTGGTGAATATCATATATCCTGATAGAAGCCATAGGGATGATTATAGCCATATATGGTATATGGTAGTATGCATCACTAAAATGTTTGTCTATAAGAACTATACACTTGTACAATCCATTAAATTAACACAAGGTCAGTTAATAGTCAATGCTGATTCATAGTATTATCCAAAACTGATATCCATATAAGGCAATACTCCTCTAAACTAAAGTACAGTATAAAAGAGATCACGATCACATTGTGAGGTGGTCACTAGTTGATCAATATTGGTAACTCTATACAATGACTATCACTACACTAATACTACTACTGGCTACAGGGATACTAGCAGTCACTGCAGTAGAGGACAATTGCCAGTACAGACCAATTACAAGTTGCTGTGACCTACAATCAAAATACTTTTTTACTAGGACAAGAGCATCATCTGGTGTATACATACTTAAAAATTTCTGTGGAGATAATTGTACAGATGTTGATGTTTATTGTGATACTAGCAATGGAGGAGGAGGATGGTTGGTAGTCCAAAGAAGACAAGATGGATCTGTTGACTTTAACAGAACCTGGCTGGAGTATGAAGATGGATTTGGAAACTTGACTGGTGAATTTTGGTATGGGTTGAGGGCCTTCCATTGTCTCACTGGTCAAGGTGGTTGGGAAATGAGAATGGACATCAAGTTATTTAATGGTACAAAAATCTTCCTCCTGTATAAACATTTTAAAGTTGCATCAGCTAAAGACAGGTACAAACTAACTGTTGGAGGATTCCAGGGGACCACTACTGATCCAATGGCATTCAACAATAGAATGTACTTTACCACAAAAGACAAAGATAATGATGTATGGAGATATAATTGTGCACTGCAAAATGGTGACCCAACTGGAGGATGGTGATATAGAGATTGTGCACCAGTACAACCTAATGCAATTTACACTTACAAGTATGGTGTTCAGCTTAACAGCAAGTGGCACCCTCTCCCCTTCGTAGAGATGAAGATTAGACCACACAACTGTAACATTTAACACACAACACTCACACAATGTAGCTACCATTAGTTAGTTATACACTAGTAGCTCCACTGGAATATGTAGTATCATTTACTATCATCATTGTACATTTTCTCAATAACATGTAGCTACTACTCATACTATTTTTCATGTGTGTCATTTCCTTTATTGTACACTATCAGCTGCTTGCTATATACGTAGCTATATACATGTTGAAAATTTCAAAGATATCATATAATATTTCATGGATAGTGTAAACTATGAATTATCGGTTATCAGCACGTGTAATGAGTTATCATTACTTATCGATACAACACATTAAATACGGCGGTGCTCATTCAAACAAACATGCATGTTCATTTGCATGAAATGGTTACATAAGGCTTCTAACTCATTGTTGGCAATAAGCAGTGCAGATCCTATCTTAATGTTTTGGCAGAGTTAACACTATCCAATAAATCATACCAGAACTCCAAGCACTTAAAAATATAAATGGCAAAGTTCAGCATGCTGAGTTCAAAGATAAGTAAATAGAGTGAAGAATATATCTTACACCTTGATGGTAATCTGATGTTAATCGAGTGAAACAACCATAAGTATAGTGGCGCCATAAACTTGGATGTGATTCTTAATAATGGTTGCGGTATCAATACTCTGTTGAATGACATAGGTAGCATAACTAACACCTACTAGCAAACATTTACAAAATGCCTTTGTGTAAGCAACTAGCTACACGGTATGTATGTAGATATCACATATCAATATACATGTGTATAAGTCATAATGTTCATTATGTACGTAGGTCAAGCATTGTGTAAACAATGTTAACTAGCGGGCAATACAGCTAGTAAGCTCGGCAAGCTTGTACAGAGCAGTTATGTTTTCTGTATGCTTATTGCACTCATGCTAGCTACCTATTGATCTTCGGCTACCTTCGGCAATGTGATAGCTATATACAGTCTGTACTATAAGCATGTACATGATAAGTGATATAGACATATACGTACATACTTATATACGTACCTGCACCCTTAAAATCTATATCGATACCTCAAACCCTCAAACTCGCTAAACCACTCACATTGATCACATCATATTGCTTTGCCCGAATAGAAAAGATGTGTAGGATGTTCTGGTCTAATTACTTGTATATGGTACAGTTATGTACACAACAATTGCCAGTTACAAAGAGTGTCAAAAAAGTAATTTATTGATTTTTATGGAAAATGTGCTCTCGTGACGTAATTAATGAAAAATTCAAGAAATATTCACAAAATCACAAAAATTTTAGAGCACTGAAATTTGCTGCTATAGCTACACTATGTATGTACATACATGAATGCATACATGTATACATACGCACATATGTACATAACACAGATACATATACACGTATGTATAATTATATGCATGCATGCATGTATGTATGTATGTGTGTATGTACGTACAGTACATTTGCATGCATGCATGTAGCTATATGTAACTATGTTATAGAGCCCTGAAAATTGAACTAAACACTTGATTAAATGATTAATTATATTTTTGAACTTTTAGTAGCCAGTTATTTTTTGCATCGCCAGTAATCGATTTGTAATATTTTCACAGAGAAATAGTATAGCAAATCATGCACCACTAGCTACCCATTGCCTTCTATGCTCAAGTTCTTACAATTGTTGAACACATAATGGGATGAGCTTAACTTACTGGTTATGGAATGCAGGCAGCTTTCACAGCTCTAATGTGTGCATGCATGCATGTGTAAAGCTTCCCTTATACAGTGGTGGGAAATACATACAGTATGGCTATTAATCTTTATCAGTCGTATTGTATTGCAACTGTGCATGGTAGCAAATATATTATGCCTAATACACACATATATAGCTATGTATGTGCGATCGTATACTAATACATCCATATGTACATGCATACACTCAGCTACGTATTAGCTCCCATGAATGCAATTGCAAGAGGGACATATAAAGCAAAATGTTAAAATAATTGGTGGCTATATATAGGAGGTGCAGGTGGAGTTGGTAGTTGTATCTCCTCTGTTGTAAACAAATGATTTAAAATTTAATAATGAAGCTTCTTTATTGATTGGTCTACCCTATATATACTCGAGGGTCCAGGCTTTACTTTTTGATTCAATTTCCTGTGGAATGTTCCCATATCAATTTTGCTGCCAAACTTTTCGTTTATGAGGGCCATCCAACTGAATACAGTATAGCTACTACAGCAGCAGCAGAAACATAATGAAAACAACTTATTCACCAGTCCATCCTTGTTGACCCGCTTAGACTTGAATACCAGGAACTCCTCTGGGGTAAAGAACATATCAAGAGGTTCTAGCCCAAAAGGAGTAGCCGTCCTTAGTTGGCCAGATGTCCTGATGGTATGTTGAATGCTGCACTACTAAGGAGCTGTAGAACTTTATCTACAGTCTCCTAATGGCACCTAGTTTGCTCTCCAATTCTCTAAGCCATTTTGAGTTCTAAATGCATGTATGAGTAAGCTAGCTATAGTATCAAAAACAGACTAACATCATCGATTGTTTCAGATAGGCTGCTTATTATAAACTTTTTCCTGCTTCTTTACTAGTTCCACACTAATATAGCTATTAATACAAATTAATAATGTGATACTTCTATCCCACTGAAGCCATACATCGAAGGATTTTACTGTACCATAATTATACCACCGAAGTTTTCCTCTATACAATTACAAATTCAAAAATCATAAAATTTGGTGAAGTCCATCAAATGCTGATGTAAATTCATGATTAGGTCAAACACTGAAGAAGATTGCTATATAGAGGTTATGCATAGGGTGTGGCCTTGTGGGTGCGCCTTAAGCCATAAACTTGGATGTGATTCTTAACAATGGTTGCATGTGGTATCAATACTCTGTTGAATGGCATAGGTAGCATAACTAACACGACCTATAGCTACTAGCTAACATTTAAAAAACCCCTTTGTGTAAATAACTATAGTTACACAGTACGTATGTATGTACGTAGATATCACTGATATCTCATATCATGTATCAATATTATACGTATACATGTGTATAAGTCATAATGTTCATTATGTACGTAGGTTAAACATTGTGTTAAACAGTGTTAACTAGTGGGCAATACAGCTAGTAAGCTCGGCAAGCTTGTACAGAGTAGTTATGTTTTCTGTATGCTTATTGCACTCATGCCAGCTACCTATTGATCTTTGGCTTAAAACTCCTGTTTGGCCGGCCCAAGGAGGTTGAAGTCAACACTCATGCATCAGTAGCTACAATAGCTACTATATGATGAGCAGTTAACTGAGGAAGCTTGAAGTTGCAGTATAGAATGTACATGTAGTTAAATCAGTAGCTATTAGGGGTTGATACAGATATAGCTGAGTATAAACATGGTCACATGCACTATATAGCCAATCAAGCTCACTACAAAGATAATGATAGTGATGGTGAACACATGCAAAGATAGTCGCTAATGTCTATTCAGAAGAATGATATACGTATACTCTGTAATGAAAGCATCGTGTTTTCTATATGTAGCTACGTAGTTACCATACATACATTGCAGATTGATGTTATTGTAAAGTTAAACAGATTGATAATGGAATAATAGGTGATGACACAGGAAAAATAAGAACAATGGGTAAAAATTTTAGGAAAGAATAATAGATAACTGTTCGTCCTTGTGAAACCCTAAAATGTTGCTACTAGCTATATACATAACTAGATATCACACAATCATTGTTTTGATAATAGCTTGCAAATCATCCGAGCTATAGCTAACTATATATATAATGTACTAGTCCTGCTTTACACTTCCTTGCTCTATCAATAAATACAGTCAGCCATCGACCATTTCTGAACAAAATTGGTCATTTCCGGACACTTGCAAAAGTATTTGGCCCTTTTCAGACTACTCAATGTACAAGACAAATACAAAATGGTTACACACAAATTTGTACATGGCCAAACACTTGCTAAAATATTTGGCCACTGATTTGTCCATGTAACTACATTCAATTCCTTATTTCGAACTCTGTCAACAAAGCTACAATCGTTCCTACATCAGTATATGTAATGACTATTAAAACTGATAGCATAGCTTAGTACCACCATATGGTACGTACGTCATGTATGAAACACAGCCAGAGTGGTCTACTTTTCCATCCCCAGGCTGGTCCAGGCAGCATCAGAGATAACATAATCATTCTGCTGGGCATTTAAACTCAAATCTAATCCCCACATGAAATCAACAGCAGCTAATAGCAGGTGGCCTATACTCGATGAATAATAGTTCTGTACTACATCTAGCTACGTAGCTAGTTATTGCATATTATTTTACGTAGCTATATATAAAGCATACTGTAACAGTGTGCTGTGCACCAGGGGAGTCAAGAGAGGGGGGGGGCAAAGGGAGCAGTTTGCCCTGGGCCCCAGGATACATACATGTAGGGTCCATAAATACATTAAACTGTATGATATGATACATGGCCCTGCATGGTTTCTTCTTCTGTCCCAGGCTTCCAAGTACACCTTGGCACCCCTGCTGTGTACTCAAACTGTGCTTTACAAAAATGTGCATATATAATTAAAGGGTTGACAAATACAACTTCACAATGAGGTATAATGACAACACCACTGGTCTATATATTACAATTGGCACATATATTGAAACAACTGATCGCAACTGGAGCTGAGTACAGCACAACACAAACACACACATACTGATACAATAAATATTGCCTTACGTATATGCATATGTATCTCCCTTTCGTACTTTTCTACATTACGCTTGGGCTATCAGAATATATTAAATGCAAAATCTGAATTGTAACAAAAACAGTTAAGTGATACAAACACACACACGCATACACATGCATACACACACACACACGTACACAATACAAGATACACGTATACATGTACGCACACATGTGCACACACACATACCTTCTTGATAGGTCTCTTGTGACCAGCGTCTCAGTCCATTTTATGCGAGAATAGCCACATGATATTATAAATGCACTTGGAATATGTGGTTTAAACCCCTAATTTTATGATGGCCACTTGAGAGCAACCGATTTCAGCTCACTTAATTTACACATGCAAATTTCATCATAGTACCATATAGTGGTTTTTCATGGCTAACAATATACTCTTTATGTGAGTTGTATTTCTGATACTCAGCGTAACAAGATAATTTATAATACATGGGTATCTATTATTATAGTCATGCAAAGTAAATTAAAATATAATTTGTTGTTGATTACACACTGCATTGAGATAAATACACATTGCATTATATGGGCTTTTATACAGGTAGCTATCAATTCACATACACAAACACACATACACACACACACACACACACATACACAACACACACACACACACACATTAGTATATGTCATACTTAGCTACGTACTTTCCTAGCACTCATCGGTAACCCAGACAGCTCTGTAAGCTTATCGTTCCCTTGGCAACTACATTAACAAAGGGATAAACAAATTAGAAAACCCTATAATGACAATACAATATATATATACCAGAAGAGCCTACGTAGCTATTACAAACATTCCACAAAACTTCAGCTAATATTTGCAAACAAATTGAATTGATCATAATAAAACTACTATGCTATTGGCTAACTTGTAACGCAATGTATGGAACATTACCCAGCCTGAGGATAGGCAAAACATGAGTTATAGTAGCTAATCCAAGTATCATCGATTCTATTCATACTATCTACTGTAATTACATCTTCCTTGGGGTCACTATACAGGTGACTGGTCAATTGCTAAAGCAAAAGAACACAGGTATCTTGTACTAATTTGTAAAAAGGCGCTGGGCTGCATGCATCGAGTGTGCTTCATCACATGCGCTGCGTTTCCGCATATCCCATATGTATTTTCGCACAACGCACAACCGCCTCGCTACCGCATAATATGTTATTAGTATAATGTGTACCGGAGCTACATTTTACCACATACAATACATACACACATCCAATATACACATGCAGACATACATGTTGTATTGTGTACCTTGTATCACTGTCATCTGTAAATGTCACTTAGATAAGGAAGGAACACAGGCTGACTCGGCGGGGATTGGGCCACGGACCTCAGCATGTTTGCAGGCCAGGGCCTTCTGAGCAGCTGTGTCTTTCCCGAATGATCTTGTATTTAAACTTCCTTTATTAAACTCCTAAACTCACTAATACATAGAATTACATCTTCTAGTGTGATGTCATGACATCACTTGGAAGTAACCCATGCAACCCCCCCTAACTTAGTAGCTACTGTCCTTAAAAACTCCCCATTATATAAAGAAAAAAATCTCTCCATGCAGGGTTCGAACTCCGGATCACAGATCCTAGATAAGGCTTGGAAGTCTGTTGCTCAGACTCTCAGTACTGAGTGTTGTTCTACTATCACAGTGCTACTTAACACTTTGTATCTGTTGCTTACTATTACACAGCACGTAATGTAGTTTAAGAATCGCTGTTCTATATGGAATAGGTTGATGTTTGTTTAAAATTTGCTGAAGCTAGAATTATGAAGTTATGGCCTACTTTCTAGTGACAATTTTCTGTTCGGAAACCATGATAAGACAATGTTTAGAACTAAGAAAAACACACGTTACAAACGACTCGCGTGTCCTATGGCTGTAATATGGCTTAAAAGATACACCTTGCTCTACTGAATGGATTGTGTGTTAGAATTTACAAATGTACCAGCAAATTCGTATATATTATAGCCATTTCATCGACCCCGATCGACTCATACGCGTGCCGTCATATACTTTATCAATCATGTACACTATCCCACTGGAGTCATAACTATTAACTAACCCAAACTTACATGATTGAATGAAGAAAAATGCCTTTAGCGCCTTTCAGTTTACATGAAAGGTTTACAAATAATCGGAATTCCTGTTACATGTGTTGCCTACACCCAGCAGACGAGAGAATCGTTTTAAGACCTGGAAATTCGTTTTCAGTCTTCTGAGTTCATTTATCAGTAAATAGCTTGTTGCTGGGGACATTAAAGATTTGATAGTACAGATAGTTATTGACTACTCTATTAGAGAGTTTTAATAGATGCTGTAGTCTAAGTCTTCATCTATGATCCAGAGATGCATACAGCTATAATAGATTACTCTCCTTCAAAGACATGATTATATTATAATCCGCTGTCACTTGAGATGTGTGTGGGATAACTGCAGTACCTTCATGATAATTTTCAATCTTCGGTTCCCTGCATGGTAACTACGTAATTTGAGAACAATCATATATGTATAATAGCCCACTGCCAAATCACACATCAGTTACCCGATATGTGATATTTGATGATGCAGGTATCTTTACATCCTTATCCCTTGGTTTTGTGTAGTCCGCAGGCTTGAATATAAAATTAATCATTAAGTATAATCTTTTGTGGTGTAGCTATACATACGTAGCTAAATTTGTTATTTCGAAGAAGCCATGAATGCTTTAACTAAAAGCATTACCATCAAAACTCTGAGTCACTATAGCTAGCTAGCTAGCTAATGCTGTGCTACCAATACAAACTGGTATACTGTGCATTGTAGCTACATGCATAAAATTATATTAATCATCGTTGTTGGCTATAGCTAGCAGACTGTTTGTGAAGCTTCGGTAATGAGTACTATAGCATTCCATAGTATATAGAATATATAGTAGGGATTGTTAAGAAAACTATAACATAGCTACCAAGTCAACAACTAGCTAGCTATGCTTAGTCAAATAGCTAAAGCCTAAATTCATCTCCTTTTACCGGCTTGCATGCCAGCAAATGATTCTGTTGGCACCAACTCAATATTTCATCAGTTTCTTCATGATGATTTATATAATTTATAACAGTGGTATAGCTACCGTTAGCTATGTATGTGCCCTCTAGGCAGGCTAATAAAACTAGTCATGTATACTGTACATTAACTAGAATAACAATACAAGTCTACATTGCATCATACTAGCATGACATCATCGCAATTGAGATTGTTGCACCTTCCAAGAACTACGCATATTAGCGAGTTGAGTCATCTTTTTCAAGCAACCAAAGTAGCCAGCTAGTCTCACTGTCGTTGGGGGATGGATCTTAATCTTGCTCAATATCTGATTATGATGCTAGGGCTAATGTAATTATGCTCAAAATTCTTTGTATTCTATTCAGAATTTCCTTAGATCTGTTAGCATTATGCTCCAAAGTTCATACATTATCCTTTAAAATATGTCACTTTTGGTATCTGACTGTTATATTAGAGTAACATATGGTCTACTCCAAATATCTAACTGCTCTATTAGAGTAACCAGTAAACTTAACCTGACTGCTTTAGTAGCACTTGCCAGTGACTGCTCTATTAGAGTATATTGATCTGCTTTATGAATGGTCCAGGTTTTTCCTTGCATAATGCTAGAATTACAATTCTTTACATTTTCTGCTGGTCGGCATCATTACTGCGGCCCTAGCTCATGCTCATGTTATTATGCTGTTGCTTATGCTCATGCGTATGTATGCAATCATGATTTGTGCTTAGCTACGTGTATATGTGAAAAGGAGTGTGTGGTAGCTAAAAGATTTGAGAAAAGACTGTAAAGAATACATGAAAGGCTTAGCTATATACGAGAGTAAGCTTGCTTTCATAAAAATGCACTGATGTGAGATATATAGCTGTGATAACTATATATATAGCTAGCTAATAATAGTTATTTGCTGTTTATAATATAGTTTAGTTTGTATTTCCATACAGAAGCTTCAAGAACAAAAAGCTGCTTTAAAAGCCTCTTTTCAGTGATCAACATGATGGGGATCACAACGAAACAAGAAAAAATGGAAGAACATAATTATTGTATGTCAAGTGATGAAAGTGATTGTGATGATGGGAAAGATATTTTGATCAATCATTGAATCCCATGGTTGTCAGATGGAGTAAACAATTTTAAGCAGATTCTAGATTGTGAAATTGTAAAACAAAGGGCCAACAGGCTTTGAATGTTGGTGCGCACTTGAGTAGCTTTGAACAAATGTAATAGCATGCATAGCTGTATGCATCCATATGGATTCTGCAGCTGGTAGCTAGTTACGTACATAGCTATAGATACTATAGATTACAAATTTTCATACAAGTAACAGTACATCCAATGATAGTGTGCCAGCACAGTGCACTAGCTGTGATAGAATGTTACAGTTAGATGTATACTGTATATACATGTAGCTATATACATAGCTTTATCTAATGCTGAAAAATTAATAACCTAAAGCCAGTGATCACCACTGAATCCAATATGTTGTGACCTGGCGTACATGAGAAAATAGAGCTTATGTATGTAGCTATATATAGCTACATATGTACATATAAAAATTTTTAGATTGCAAATTTAAATAACTTCATGGAATGCATGGAATTCTGACAAAATTTTCATCATAATATAGCTATGCAGTGTTTATCCAATAGGAAATTCATTTGGGCTTTATGCTGTATGGAAATTTTAGTGTAATTACATAATGTAAATAATTCATAATGCTATAGTATTTTACAAGTCTTTGGTCATGATCATGTTACACAAAGCAGATCAATATACTCTAGAATAATCAATCATTTTATTAATTTAAAAGCAGTCAAGCTACGTAGCCACTAGAGCAGTGACAAACCTTTGCGTTACTCTAATCATTACTAAGCAGAGCATAGTGTGCAGACAGCTGAGAAATACAGGCATAGATAATTAGCTCCTAAATTTCAGTAGCTTAGCTACAAATTTTGTAAATCTTATACAATAAAGGAGTCACATAATATAATATGGTCTTCTCATGCTGGGTAACATTATTATATACAATAATCCTGCAGGCTGCTTTCACCCTCTATAATATGATAGCTGCCGGTGTATACCACCTAAGGACTGGAGTCACATTATTAATCTAACTTGTATTACAGTTTACATAGAAAACACCCGATACAGCTCGTATGTATTATTTTGTAATACTACAGTAAATAGCCAATAGAAATGCTATTACACTTTTTTGATACCTTGCTCAAACAAAAGCTGTAATACGCCTCTAATTGGCTAATTTGTTGACATTACAATTACAAATTGTTGTCACTGGTATATACAATAATTACAATTACTAAATTCACTTTCAGCTTCCTTTTAATTTCTCAACTGCTCAACAGGCCTGTACTAACTTTTCTTCTTGTTTCACTAATTAATGGGTAGCCGACAAAAACATCCCAACAAGCTCGCCAGCAAGTTCTGGGATATCAGTTATTAGTGATACTATCAGGCAACGGCATTTCAAAGACACAGCCACTACACATGGATACTACACCAGTACACTGTTGCCAATGCTTGTAATATTTTGTTTCAGTGGCATGTGTTAAATCACCACACCTCTTCACTAGTACACCAAGTTACACTAAAACATGTTAGATTAATTTGTAACAGTATGGGTTGCTGTAGTATTTGGATTAATTGCACTCGTAATGCAGGCAGAAAACTGTAATAGTGCTCGGCTTCGCCTCGCACTATTACAATTTTTTGCCTGCATTACTCGCGCAATTAATTCCAAATACTACAGCACCCCATCCTATTACATATACTAATATGCACTAGCTATGTAGCTAGCTACTATAGCTAGTGCATACTATAGCTAACTACTATAGCTACCTAGCTACTATAGCTAGGTAGCTGCTATAGCTAGGTAGCTGCTATAGCTAGGTAGCTGCTATAGCTAGGTAGCTGCTATAGCTAGGTAGCTGCTATAGCTAGGTAGCTACTATAGCTAGGTAGCTACTATAGCTAGGTAGCTGCTATAGCTAGGTAGCTGCTATAGCTAGGTAGCTACTATAGCTAGGTAGCTACTATAGCTAGGTAGCTACTATAGCTAGGTAGCTACTATAGCTAGGTAGCTGCTATAGCTAGGTAGCTACTATAGCTAGGTAGCTACTATAGCTAGGTAGCTACTATAGCTAGGTAGCTACTATAGCTAGGTAGCTACTATAGCTAGGTAGCTACTATAGCTAGGTAGCTACTATAGCTAGGTAGCTGCTATAGCTAGGTAGCTACTATAGCTAGGTAGCTACTATAGCTAGGTAGCTGCTATAGCTAGGTAGCTGCTATAGCTAGGTAGCTGCTATAGCTAGGTAGCTACTATAGCTAGGTAGCTACTATAGCTAGGTAGCTGCTATAGCTAGGTAGCTACTATAGCTAGGTAGCTGCTATAGCTAGGTAGCTACTATAGCTAGGTAGCTGCTATAGCTAGGTAGCTCCTATAGCTAGGTAGCTGCTATAGCTAGGTAGCTATAGTAGCTAGGTAGCTACTATAGCTAGGTAGCTGCTATAGCTAGGTAGCTACTATAGCTAGGTAGCTATAGTAGTTAGGTAGCTATAGTAGCTAGGTAGCTACTATAGCTAGGTAGCTACTATAGCTAGGTAGCTGCTATAGCTAGGTAGCTGCTATAGCTAGGTAGCTGCTATAGCTAGGTAGCTCCTATAGCTAGGTAGCTACTATAGCTAGGTAGCTGCTATAGCTAGGTAGCTACTATAGCTAGGTAGCTACTATAGCTAGGTAGCTACTATAGCTAGGTAGCTGCTATAGCTAGGTAGCTACTATAGCTAGGTAGCTGCTATAGCTAGGTAGCTCCTATAGCTAGGTAGCTGCTATAGCTAGGTAGCTATAGTAGCTAGGTAGCTACTATAGCTAGGTAGCTGCTATAGCTAGGTAGCTACTATAGCTAGGTAGCTATAGTAGTTAGGTAGCTATAGTAGCTAGGTAGCTACTATAGCTAGGTAGCTGCTATAGCTAGGTAGCTGCTATAGCTAGATAGCTACTATAGCTAGGTAGCTACTATAGCTAGGTAGCTACTATAGCTAGGTAGCTGCTATAAGCTAGGTAGCAACTATAGCTAGGTAGCTACTATAGCTAGGTAGCTGCTATAGCTAGGTAGCTGCTATAGCTAGGTAGCTACTATAGCTAGGTAGCTACTATAGCTAGGTAGCTGCTATAGCTAGGTGGCTGCTATAGCTAGGTAGCTACTATAGATAGGTGGCTGCTATAGCTAGGTAGCTACTATAGCTAGGTAGCTGCTATAGCTAGGTAGCTGCTATAGCTAGGTAGCTGCTATAGCTAGGTAGCTACTATAGCTAGGTAGCTGCTATAGCTAGGTAGCTGCTATAGCTAGGTAGCTCCTATAGCTAGGTAGCTACTATAGCTAGGTAGCTACTATAGCTAGGTAGCTGCTATAGATAGGTGGCTGCTATAGCTAGGTAGCTGCTATAGCTAGATAGCTACTATAGCTAGGTAGCTACTATAGCTAGGTAGCTACTATAGCTAGGTAGCTGCTATAAGCTAGGTAGCAACTATAGCTAGGTAGCTACTATAGCTAGGTAGCTGCTATAGCTAGGTAGCTGCTATAGCTAGGTAGCTCCTATAGCTAGGTAGCTACTATAGCTAGGTAGCTACTATAGCTAGGTAGCTACTATAGCTAGGTAGCTGCTATAGCTAGGTAGCTACTATAGCTAGGTAGCTATAGTAGTTAGGTAGCTATAGTAGCTAGGTAGCTACTATAGCTAGGTAGCTGCTATAGCTAGGTAGCTGCTATAGCTAGATAGCTACTATAGCTAGGTAGCTACTATAGCTAGGTAGCTACTATAGCTAGGTAGCTGCTATAAGCTAGGTAGCAACTATAGCTAGGTAGCTACTATAGCTAGGTAGCTGCTATAGCTAGGTAGCTGCTATAGCTAGGTAGCTACTATAGCTAGGTAGCTACTATAGCTAGGTAGCTGCTATAGATAGGTGGCTGCTATAGCTAGGTAGCTACTATAGATAGGTGGCTGCTATAGCTAGGTAGCTACTATAGCTAGGTAGCTGCTATAGCTAGGTAGCTGCTATAGCTAGGTAGCTGCTATAGCTAGGTAGCTACTATAGCTAGGTAGCTGCTATAGCTAGGTAGCTGCTATAGCTAGGTAGCTGCTATAGCTAGGTAGCTACTATAGCTAGGTAGCTACTATAGCTAGGTAGCTGCTATAGATAGGTGGCTGCTATAGCTAGGTAGCTGCTATAGCTAGATAGCTACTATAGCTAGGTAGCTACTATAGCTAGGTAGCTACTATAGCTAGGTAGCTGCTATAAGCTAGGTAGCAACTATAGCTAGGTAGCTACTATAGCTAGGTAGCTGCTATAGCTAGGTAGCTGCTATAGCTAGGTAGCTCCTATAGCTAGGTAGCTACTATAGCTAGGTAGCTACTATAGCTAGGTAGCTACTATAGCTAGGTAGCTACTATAGCTAGGTAGCTACTATAGCTAGGTAGCTGCTATAGCTAGGTAGCTGCTATAGCTAGGTAGCTGCTATAGCTAGGTAGCTGCTATAGCTAGGTAGCTACTATAGCTAGGTAGCTACTATAGCTAGGTAGCTGCTATAGCTAGGTAGCTGCTATAGCTAGGTAGCTGCTATAGCTAGGTAGCTGCTATAGCTAGGTAGCTGCTATAGCTAGGTAGCTACTATAGCTAGGTAGCTGCTATAGCCAGCTAGCTCCTATAGCTAGGTAGCTAAATGATAAAATATACAACAGTCGTATGTATAGCTATAACTATATACAGTATTACTATCCCACTGATCTCATGAAGTCATTTTACTGTATTGTTGTTGCCCAGGCAATAACTACTGGTAAGGTATTGTAAAGTAAGGTGTGAAATCATAGATTGTATAGACTCCGAAGTCAATCTATGGTGAAATACACAATAATATTATAATTATTTATCACAAAGTGAAAATGCTGAGGTAATAATTATGCTCAAAATTCTTTACATTATTCCCTTCAGAATTTCCCCAAATCTGTCCACATTATGCTCCAATATTCATACAATTATTCTTCAAAATTATTATGTTTAAAATATCCATGCATCACTTCTTATACCTGACTGCTCTATTAGAGTAACCTAGGTAAATCTGAGAAGATTAGAGTATATATACATTATTGATCTACTTTTTGTGACTTGACCATATAAAGGCCCAGATATTTACTTTTAAAAATGCCAGCATATAATGCTAGAATTAGCACAATATTAATTCTTTGCTAGAATTATAATTACGCTGATAATTATCCTGGCATAATTACCGCAGCCCTAGTAAAAATACATAGCTCAAGTCTTTACAAAGCTATAGCATTGTACATATAATATACATTTTACAGGTACTGTATGTATATTTGCATGAAGATATATTATATAGCTACGTACATGTACATACATATGTATGTCTTGGACTCTTGTGCATGTGCATGCTTTTAATAAAATATCTGACAAACCCAATAATGTGCATACACATAATAATTACAAATATTACAAATATTTCTAATTACATTACATAATTACAATTGTTACATTCACATGACATGACTTATTAATAGTTAGAGAATATCTGTACTCTTTTGCTTTCATGATCAGTTACAAAGATACTGCCGTTGTGACTCATGGCTATCCCATAGGGGCACGAAAACTGACCATTGCCAAGACCTCTTGATCCAAAGGAATGCATACAGTTACCGTCTTTATCATAAACCAACACACGATCGTGAAATGTATCAGCAACCAAAATCGTGCCATTCAAACCAGACGCAAGGCTGTATGGATAACACAACTGACCCTTGGGGGATTCCCTTGTGCCAATTTTACATATATAGTATCCTACCAGTGTGAACATATAGATGCAATGGTTATTGCAGTCTGCAACCAGTATTTCATTGTTTGCATTGATTGTGACATCATAGGGGCAACCCAGCTGTTCTGACCCAAAGGAGCGATGAAATGTGCCATCAATTCTAAACACAGATATACGTTTATTGCCGCTGTCAGCAACATACACTTCCCCTTTATGCACTGCAAGCCCAGTTGGATTTTTTAATTCACCATCATTACATCCCTCAGTTCCAAATCCACACAAGTACTTTCCATCAATGTTGAACTTTTGTACCCTATGGCTATCCGTAATGTACAGACAATTGTTTGGGTCAAATGCAATTCCCTTAGGTCGTTCAAGTCGGCCATCATCCAATCCTTGAGTGCCGAATTTCTTTATCAATTGATCCTTGTCATTGAAAATGTACACACAGTGATTAGACCAATCGGATACAGCCCATGTCCTATCTTTGCTGACTGCCACACCCCATGGTTCATCCATGTTACCGTCAATGTTTTGTATTTTATTTGGCTTGGATAAGCTGTTGTAGTTTCTTCTCACCATAACAGTATAGGGGCATCCTTTAATCTGCTGTCCATCAACAAACATGGACAATTCGACTTCTCCAAGTTGATGCGGTGATGTAAACGAAGCCATGTAACTGCCATCATGGTTGTCCCGAGCAAGCGTTGATTCTTCAAACCCGGCCATGTACACAAATATCTGACTGCCTCCTCTCAAACAACGATGTCCATCATCATCTTTAGTGATAACAGTGAACTCCGTCTTGCTGTCTCTGAAGGTGTAGCCTGGCAGACCGATTAATTCACAATTCTTAGGATTCGGTTTAGCGGTTGAGCACACCAAACCAAACTGTGGAAATTGTTCTTTAGCGGGAACAAAGACCATTGTTGCTAACTGCACTGGTTGAAGGCTAAGACTTTTGTACTTTGTAGTTACCTGCTGCACACGATGAACCACTTGTTTCTTTGCAGACAACACCTCTTGGTCAGAACTCTTCTCTATAGCATCGCTCAGTTCTTTTACGCTCAAAACTTTTGCTTGTGTGCACTCTATTTCTTCTAGTTGTGTTGTGACCGCTTTGTCTTTCTGTGACACAGTGTCACACACTTGCTGCTTTAACTGTTCTTTTTGCTGCATAAGCTTTTGAATCACTTCATCGTAATGTTGATCAATCTTCTCGTTCACTTCATCTCCCTGTTGTCGTATCTTCTTCCTCATTTTGTCAATGCTGTCATGTGCTTCAGAAAGATCTTTAATAATTTCATCCAGTGGAGCGGTAATGGTTTTTAGTGCTTTTCTAGGTTTATCGGCCATCTTCTTCACTGTGTCATGATCATGGCCATTGTGATCTTTCACAGTACAGTACATGCAAACAAGTTGCTCACATGTCTCACAGTAAAACGATAACTCTATGTCATGCTGTTTGCAGACTGGAATCTTTGGCTTCGGCTGTGGATTAACTGGAATGGACTTCAGTTCGGACAATGGAATGATTCCGTGGCTGGACATCCTCCTGCTGCGCTTGTGGTGCTCATTGCAGATGTGACATAAGAACAAGGTGCAGTCTGGGCAGAAAGCCTCCACTGGATCGTCCTTTGAACATTCATCACATTTTACCTCTGCCTCTCCTTCTACCTTATGCTTTAACACAAGTTCATCCACCAAACGATTTATGAAGAAGTTATTGTCCAACTCCTTTACCCCTCCTGCAGGTAAAGCCACTTCCATTCTGCACTCAGGACAAACAATCCTAGATTCTGCCTGTAGCCTCTCCAGACACTCTTCGCAGTAGGAATGGTGACAAGGTAGATATTTGGGATTTTTGAACAGTTGGTAACACACTGGACAACTGAGGTTATCTGTGGCCTTTTCTACCAACGTATTATGTGTACTGGCCATGACTTCTAAGTCTCTCTTACAGCAGTTATATATATAAATGTTAATGTAAAAACACTGCAACAAAACAACACAACTTGTAACAATATGTAACTATTTTAAATGCTATTGAATACAACATATATCATCTTTATTGGTTAATGCACAGCTAAATGGATAACATATAATATACAAGGTAATATGTGTGACATGGAAGTGATCAATGTCTCAGGTTTTATATTGTATAAATACTCTAATAGAACACACACCACTATCTAACTCACATGCTTAGCTTTTGCTTGTTTATGTGAGTGTGTGTGTGAGTGAGTGACTGTATGTACTAAGTATGTACATAATTTTATATATACGTATGTTATATAGTTATATCACAGTATGGGAGTAGGATATCTTTCTTATTACACAAGTCTGAAGCTGAGGACGAGTGTTAATAACAAAGATATCCTATGACTACTGTGATATAACTGGCTTCTTTCCTATCAAAGACTTTGACTTATAAAAGAAATTGATGATGTGTTATGGTGTTAAACACCTCGCACCTTACTGTACAATAACTTAGTTATTTGCCAAATATATAGTAGTAGTACAGTAAATTCCTTTGATGTATGGCTTCAGTGGGAAAGAAATAATAAATAAAACGTGTGTGTACAGTCTGTTTCTGTTCTTCTTTAGCTAAGTTTCCCTACATTATAAGTGAACCCAATAAACCGCTAAAATTTTATCCTTCAAACTTTTATCATTTAGCTACAGTATTTATTAAACATCATGATTTCAAGCAACTATATTCTAATGTTAACATCGCCATACATATTAGCCACATGCATTAAGTTACATTCCACTTTAACAACTTAACGTGGCCAATACATACCATACGTGCCAATAAATATCTGTGGATATTCATAGTTTTTTGTTATGTATTTAACACACTTCGTTGAACCATAAAGTGAAAGTTTAATAGGCACAGATTGGTAGCTACATATGGTTGGGTTGCTTACTAAATACACTAAATACTCTATCAAAGGCAAGGTGGTATGCTAATCAAATAAGCCAATCAAATAAGCCAATCAAATATCATGCTTATCAGTTTACAAACTTGGTAGCAGTCAATTGATAACATCAACAAACATTTCCTCTAGGCATGTCATGACATCACCATTAAAGATTTGTTAGTGATATGAATATAATAATATTGTGCATTATGTTTATTACATTCATTCCAGTACTAATGGTGAACACTATATGCTCAAGTGGTCGATGTACATGTGCACATGGTAGCCTATTTGTTGCTGTTCAATTTTACAGCACAGTAATGTATGTACATATATATATATAATTGTGACCAGCCTGATCATGAGAAAACATAATTATCTACGTATACAAAATATACCTACGCATTTATATTACGTACATATACAAACTCTTAATCTGTACTGAGCTATAATATGCTTTGTAAGTTTTGTGACACAAGATCTATCAATTAAATCATTGAGAGACATTTGGTACTCAAGGCTTGGGTGTAGCAGTGTACTAAAACTTTATTATGCAATTGGTTGTAGGTGATGGCCAGATCCAGGAAAAATTGATTCACAGTTTGTATTACCATGCACTCACATGGAATTTAGAAAAATATTAAATTTAATTTTTATTAATAATCATGTGATACTTTGTTAGATGCTGTGCTGGCCATGATAAACTACGTACGTAGTAATAGGGCTCAAAGTACTTAGCCATGTCATTTTTGTAGCTACATAATACATAGCTATATGAACATTTACACCCTATTAGCATGTGTTTATGGTGGTATATAAATCTTGTATATACCAGCTAGCTAGTTATTTTTAATTAAGAATAAAGATTCTCTGAAGCTGCTTAGATACGGGTAGCTACGTATATCACTCTATATTGTAATGACGTGCCACTTAAGGCTTTAGGTGTACTAACCGGCTTTGGTACAATTAATTGTAGCTAGCTACGTATGTGCTGGCTGGATCCAGTAATCTGAAACTTTAGGGAAATGCTTCACACTGTTTATCAGTTATATATCATGCACCATTGATCCACATGTATGCATGGTAGGCCTGGGCCGATTATGCCGGCATAATTTTGGGCATAATAGGTAGCTGAAAGCATCAAGCATAATGCTGGCATAATAGGCAAAATTTCTAGCGCGCGGCGCCAGTTTTATAATGAAAACATACTCAAATCATTTATAAGGGCCACATGCTTACCATTACACACAAACTGTACTATCTTACAACTGCTAGGCTGAATTCAGCAACTATTGCAATCCCTTTACAGTCGTTAGATCAAGCGCCACTAAAAATAATTAAAATTATTTTGTGAATGGCTCCCTGTACAAGAGATTTAATGCTGTAGAGGTACCAGAAAGACTACTAATACTCATAAACAAATAAGAGGTGTGATTAAAGTAAGCTAAAAGGATAGGGAGTGTTGAAATCAGATTATTTTTTGGAGCATAATGTTAATTTATGGAGCATAATTTGAGCATAATAGGAAGAATATTGGAGCATTGCTCCAAAGCATAATAGGCAATTTAAAAAGCATAATAGGCCCAGGCCTAATGCATGGCAACAATTTGACATTTTGTTAATCACATGAGGAATACCATGGCCATGCATGAACTTTTGATGTAAATATTTAGCCAAAAACAAATTTCAGTAGCTAGTTATATATAGTTAGGCTATAAGCATGTAGCCCATGCTAATTTTTATAGATTCAGCTTCTCTGCAGCTGCAGGGCGCCCCTTCTACTTATATCAGCTTGTCTGATGATGCTTATCCAGCACAAATTAAAGTATAGATACATCACCAGCTGCAACTGTAACTACTGACAGTGTTGATTTAGATTTAGGGGTAGCATAGGTGGCGGAAGTAGGAGGGCCATGGACCTCCAATAATTTGAGAATGCTCTGATGAATGATATTTAACTGTAGCCGCCTCCTTAAACTAGCCGATAGCTACGTGTATAGCCAGCTGATCACGGTGCATATAGCGGCTAGCTACATATTGGCTACATGTATGAGCATAACATTTGCTAGATAGCTAATAGCTACATGGATAATATAAGATGGTGTATTTGCTGGTCAGCAATAACTTAAGATAGCAGCAGGCGAAATGCTTCACCATACGTATATATGTCATGTAGCTATGCAATAATTAGAAAACCTAACATGTGCTACTCGTAGCTGTAAACACTAGCCGAATTGCATGGTCGTCAAGAAGTCTACGCATACTAAGCATTCCATGCATAGCTACTTGCACGTCTTGAGAGAAAGACATTAACTACAATAATAATAATAATAATTATATTATGCCAAAACCCAAGCATGTAGTTATTTAAATCGGGGGAAAATTAAGCACCTATATTATATACGGAATTATATGGCAGGACCACATGATTTGATTGGCTAGTAGCTAGCTATATAATATACATTTATATGCAGCTATACGTGTACCTGATATCAGATCTTCCGGTTCGTTATTAAATCTCACAACGTATGCTTCAGTGTTTGTTAAGGCCTGCATGAGCTGAGGGTCCCGAGTCAGACTAACTCTCGATCCAGTTGAGTTGGCAAATTCGGTTAGCTGCTATGCCACGGGCACGTGCCGGTTAGCGATTCTGGACTAATCGTATAATTATGATCGACGTGGTATATTCACTGTCTTCACAACAACTTCGAGCGAGACTATTCATCAAATTGTTCGAATAGGAAAAAACAAGCTTTAAGTACCGACAACACTTGATCACGTGATTGTACAGGAATGCAGACGCATACCTATGGTTACGGGGATACCATACAAACAAGGGTAACTACCTACTATTAAGACAATTAAATTACAACTAAGCCATAGTTATAGCCTATCCATAGAAACTATGAGATTAACTGGCTGCAGTGTTTATAGCTATATCCTCCAAGATTTGTATATGCATAACTAAAATGCACACATTGCACAGCACGTAGTCAATGTATACCTCTCAAGCTAACTGCCCCATGTGTGTAGCCAAGCATTATTAACCCCCTCCCCCAACATACCTCATGGAACTAAAACCTGAATTGCCAAAATGTTGTGTATGTGTGTGTGTGTGTGTGTATGCATCCTGCATGCAGAAGCCTTTATGGTGGATCTATAAGTTACAAGTAATAGCTACCGTCCCACATAACCACATTTTAGCTATCACTGCCCACTCCAGTTTTATTACTATATTACTACACAATGGGTGCATGGCTAGTGATACCCCCTCATTTAGGCATGCACTGTCACATGCACAGAATAATAATAAGTTGTGCATAATACATCATGGTCACATGTATGCAGTTATATGAGTGATAGATCATGCAGTGGGGGCTACTAAATGGAACAAAAATATTCATGCTGTCTAGAAATGGTCATGCTACATGACTTGAATTATAGTCGGGAATGTGAGAACATGATAAAGTACGTACCTCAACTACATTGTAGCTACACGACCATACAGCGCACTCTACTACACATACTGTGCATGGCAGGATAGCTGTACACTCCACTGCAATGGGCAGCTATTGTACTGCAATCAATCAAATACCTACAATACCGTCTTTACCACAAAGACTTTGAAGTTCATATCTAGTTACTTAATATGTCTGTAAAGTGCTATGCGTGCACTGAAACAAAAATATCGCCATGCTAATTTAAATTCTTAGTGGTCAGGGAGTCAACTGTTATTTTGATTGAATCATTTGTTCTTGTAAAAAAATTAGATATGCTTAGCTATTTGCTGTATGGCTAGCTAGGTATATTAATCTGTAGAAGATATGATGGTGGGTAGTGACAGTTTACTAAAGTATCCCAGAGTATCCTGCACTTTCTCTAATCCAATGTTGTAAGCTGGATGCGTCGGCCTCTGCAAAAATAATAACACACATGCGCGCACATAGACACACTCGGACAGCCACATGCACATACGAACGTACGCACACACACACACAACACACACAAATTACACACACATGCACACACGCGTGTACACATACATGCAGTGACACATACATAAACACACACATGCAGTGACACAATGAATAATAGCGATATTGTGATATACGTATCACGGACATACGTAATGCAATAACCATGCACAGGGATATAAATACAACTCAATTACATTACCAGTATTACAGAATCTTCATCATCACTGTTGATGTCATCTTCTCCAGTTGGGAAATGTTGACACACTGATAATCCACTGAGACAGTAACAGGTGTGGTAGAAATCTCGTGACCTTGACAACACCATGTGATTAGTACATGACTACAGTAGGCCATATATAGTAGCCACAGCAACAATTGTACACACAAAACATTACATACTGGGTGAGGCATTTATTTTGGGAATTTGAGGAAACAGCCATATGTACTATGGCTCCATCTATACAAACCTAGCTAATCGGTGTGGTATACTTATCTTCAATTTTCCCAACTATAGCCATTCTTCTTTTGGAGTTAAAACACCAAATCTAATTCTCCTCAAACACATGCAGTATTTAGTTAGCTTCAATGATCGAATAAACATTTGACACATTGTGAAATATTTGTGAAATCTTAAAAGCAACACAAAAGAACTTCTCATTTAATTTCCTTTGAATCCCATCACATTCCACCTTTTCTAGGTAGCTATAGCTACAGTGTAAGTACATATGTATTCACTTCAAAGTCCCCAAGCAATGTAGTTAGCCCGGTAGGCTTCTTCACCACATAGATGTATGATAAGTTCCAATTATCATGATATATTGCACATCGCACGATTATTGTTATTAGTAAAAACTGCACAATATCGATATTGATCAAGAAAATATGTATCACGACTAATAGATTGTCCGTCATAGCTGCACGTTTATTATTACCAGTAAACGCATATGCATGTGCAACCACACTACACATTTTGTACAATGTTGGAAGAAATGTAAATTCCCTATATATGTAAATCTTGGGGTACTAATCTGCATGTTTAAATAGAGAAATGTGTTAACACCTTTTTAGTAGTGAACACATAGTTGATGTGTACAGTTATAATAAGCCCCATACATGTAGCTCTATGGGTTTGTTGATGCTACACTTACAGGGATATTAGATACTAATATTTTACATTACACACACAAAAGAATATTCCAGTCGATATCTTCAGTTATTGTATTACAATACATGCAATATTGTAATAGGAATTCTCACTCTTAAGGAGTCACTATACATCAAAGCCTCAACACTATATAGCTACAGTACAAACAGACAATACACGGGAAGCACATATAAGAGCATATACTAGTCCTAAAGTATTGGGAAACTTATTGGGAATATCTTTACAAACCTACTCCTCTTCCAGTAATGATAACATTGCCAATACAAAGGAGTTCTATTGGATACATGGAAGTCATGCAACTGATTCAAGTCCATTCATACAATAGTAGTTAAGGTGGGCACATGACCTCCATGCTGTCGGCCCTACATTATTGGTTTTACATTTCCCTGCTCACCTTCCTGGCTTGTCCAGTAGACCTCCCATGGGATTCTGACAACAAACTAAGATGTACTTCATCAGGGCATCTGTATAATAGTGATAACACATATGTAAAGTTTTGAAAATACAGGTACCAAGGTACCAAAAAGATCTCTGAAAAGTATAGCTATGTATAGCCCTCAGGGTATCCTACGTATAGATCTTCTGTTAATATTAATTTTAGGTCACTAATAGTCTCAAAGGGTTACATCTCCTTATATCCCTGGGAAAGATTCTACACATACGCATGCACGTAGCTATATATTTACAGTACAATGAAAAACTACACCAAACTGAGCTATCAAAGTGATTTTCTATTGCAAAACTGAATTTCTATAGAGAGTCTTAAACTTTAAGAGGGGCCATGGCCTCTAGCTCCCTTACTCTCACTGCCCATGCTTGACTATCTTCTTTTAGTTCTTAAAGACATATCTCTTTAAGGGTAGTGGCTTAAAGAAGGATCGAGCTAACATATGTACACAATCGATTTAGCAAAAGCTAAGCCTTCAGGAAATATAAGTTTCTCACTTAATAATGAAGATTTAAACTAACCTCGGTCAAAGAGCCAGTGTTCTTGATCTTCCATTACTGGATCACCTGATGTTAAAATAATATAATTAGATACGTACCTCAGTCCCATCCATTTCTAGCCTTGTTGTGAGAGGACAGGCTGTACAAGGGGAAACACCCCACCCTGCCAGAATGAGTAACATCCATCCACCAGCTTATTACTCCTCCCCTGAAATCCTCCCTCGTATTTCATCTGACAATGGACCACCCATTTCTGATAGGTTAAAACAACAACTTAAAAGATGCATATTTAGAAGGAATAACAATTAAGGCCTATGTGTAAATAAGTTACTGTATAGTGCAATTTTTTACTGGAAATCAGCAATCTATCAAAATCTTCTCTTTCAATAGTTTCTATAGGCGACCTACGTAGTTGCTGTCCATCAATATTTTCCCATCAAACTTTTCAGTGAAGTGTCTACCCATCAATCTTTTGCCCCATCAATAATTGCACTATACAGTATATCACAACACAAGTATGATATCTTCTTAGCTACGTATTATCAGGAGTCCATCAATGGGCTCCTCGTATTATATGATCATACAAATGTCCATTGATGACCTTGACTACAAATGACTACATTTGTGAGGTTTTTCCATCAATGGGCTCCTCATATTATATGATCATACAAATGTCCATTGATGACCTTGACTACAAATGACTACATTTGTGAGGTTTAGATCTTAGGCATTTCATTTTTAACACTTGGGAATAATTAAAAGAGATGATCACTAGCTACCAGCAGAAAATGCAGCTGGGGGGGGGGGGGGATTGAAGTTGTCAAAATGTAGGGACTTATGTAATCTTGTAAGCACTAATACTATTAAATCTTTTAACATAGTTATTATATAGAATTTCCTAGTTAGGGGGCAAGAGTTAGCTGTGGGGAAGAATTACCTAAAGGGAGGCAAGAATAATCTAAGGGGGCAAATGCCTCATCATGCCTCCCATAAATACAGCACTGACTACTCCATGCAGGTGGATGATAACTACTAGAAGGTTCTTATCATCCAGTGGGATTGTCATTCAGTGTTCCTTTGATGTATTATGTGCGTACTTCTTCGGAATACGTAGAAGTATGAATTCAGATATCTAGCTACCTGTCAAGCTACGTATGGAGCGGCTGCATAAACATGATATTGTTAGATATTGTTTGCTAAACTTTACTAGCTTCCAGGTGACAAAACCAATGGATCAAGACAAGTAGCTAATATTTTACATATGATGGCACAACAATCTAGGAATGATAAATAATAAAAATAACAAGAGCTCTAGCAAATAATTTGTTCTTAAGTTGCCATACAAACAGTCTCAGGCTATACCCGGAAGTATGCTGGCTGCCTAAGGACAAATGATGTCACACACAACTTACCAGTAATTTGTTTACATCACACAGATGTGGTTTCCCTAGCAACACTAGTGCAGCAAATCCACAAAATGTGTAACCACCATGTGCTTCAGTTCCTGGATCACATGATCTTATGACATTACAGGGATCACGTGATCTGCATTCACCTGGTAAGGCTGCAAATCCTCCTTCATATGTCTGACAAGATGCTACCCATTCTGGTGTTTTATCAAACATTATCGGAACTTTGATATTCGTGAGTATCGCTGCAACTGCTGCCAGATATACTCCTCTAATTATAAGAAGTAACTATTTCACATGACGGCAACACCATTTTACCGGATGTCAACCTCTCCATCATCATGCATGATGTAGCTGCCATCTGATTGGTGCATTCTGATTAGAAACCTTTGAAGTGCTGGTCTACAATATTGAATGAAGGTAAATAAAACATCCTTCTACACGTATGTTTATATACCAGTTCAATAATGTTGACTATTAATTGTCCTTACTAACAATACCTATATATAGCTGGAAGGAATCATTTTGGCATTCAACTAATATACGTAAGTAACTAATAAAACATTAAACAGGGAATTAAAAAGGACGGTACACATATTACAATACAAATAATTATATTGCTATACAAGTCACACATGTACACATGAATTAGACATTAACACCCTTATAATCAACAGTAACACCTTCATGATCGAACTGAATAAGCACTAAAACATAGCGTGACAGGATACAAACAAACGTTTACATTTAGGTGGTTTAATGTATAAATAACAAGGGAATGAAGGAATAGATATTGTACATATGAGGCTGGTTTATACTAGCACTTTAAACCAGTTTAAGCAGTTTAAAAACCTTACAAGTGACAGCGTAAATGCATTCCAAACTGGTTTGATGTAGTTTCAAACTGGTTTGGTTAAACTACTTAGGGAGGTGGTTTGAAACCAGTATCAATGTATTATTTATATCACACTACAAAATTATCTTATGTACTTATTACCTGTCGTGAGTCCAAGACAAAGCTGAGGGCAAGGTTCATAAATGAAATAACGCATGAGTGTACTGGGATATTACCGTATAACATAAAAATTTTGACAGTAAAAAATTGACATAATTTTTACATTTGACGAAAAAAATATTGACGAAACTTCTTTCAAGCCTCCATTTCTATTTAATGTGCAATGCAAGCATAAGTATGGTAGCGCCAGGATTTCTTAAAAAATTGATGAAAAAATATTGACAAATGGACAAATTTTTGTCAAATTCGTCAATATTTTTTACCGTCAAAATATTACGTACATATAACTGGCTTATATACCAGTAATTACGTCGGTTTAATGCATGAATATCAATTTTCAATATTATATGTTTCAATCCTAATATAAACACACCTACCTATCAATGCAATCATAAGCTTCTTGGGTACCAAGGATACATAATGATAACACGGCGGCGTAGGTTGGTGCCAAGTGTGCCACCTGCCCTGGTCCCCCACCAAATCCGCCGTCGCTGTGTTGACATCTTGACAAAAACTGCACCACCCTGTAAGGGTGGGGAGTACGAATTGTCACACAATACGATACCCACCTACAGACCTTGTTGACATTGTGTGATCAACCGCTGTATCCAGTAATTCCAGTGAATGTAATATCCAATATGTAAGCCACGGGCGACTTGCATCCAAACACTAAAACAATAGATTTCATATTTTAAAACTATGTATGTGTATGATGTTGATGTAATGAGGTTAATTGATTACAGTAAAAAAATGGACATGAATTTACCTAGGATAAAATTTTTTGCTAATTTCACGGATTTTTGCAAAATCGTGAAAATTTCAACCTTGAAATTTTTGTCCTCCATTGCAATTTAATACTGTACTTCAGTTATCCATGAAAATATTATTCGGCAAGCTGCAAAATCCACAAATCAGTGAAATTTTCACTCTCAAAATAATTAGGCTATACAATAACTAAAAGTAGAATTGTTATGTAGAGCTCTTCAGCTACAAGTCAAAATTACAATGTCTTTTACACTCCAGCTAGCAAGCCAGTATCTTTTAAGATGATTGTTCAATGGTCACTGAATGTTCTTTGTGGTAATACCTGAATGTTTATTAAACTGAACCCACAATCAATTATTAAATATGGATATTGGTTGGCTAAAGTTAGGCGAATTCACTCTGATTCATCAAAGTTTCCCTTTGTACGGTATATGTTTTGACTTTAGTATGGAGAAGCTATGCATTTGCTTCCTGTACATAATTTGCAAAAGCTTCCTTATAAAATTCTGCACTTAGGATAAACACAACTTTGTAGACATGTAAAATGAGTAACTTTGTGATGGTTCCACAAAGTTGGTCATTTTTTACATGTCTATTTTTGTTGGCCCGTGTCACAAATTGTAATCTGAGGATGAACACAAATAGCAACATAGGAGGAGATCTTTACTCTGTATTATCTTTTAAGATGACTCAATAATAGTCACTAGTAACCTCTGAATGTTCTTTGTGGTAATATGACTGTTTAATAATATAAACCCACAATCAATTATTATATGTGGGGATATAAAAGGAAAGGCCAAATTACTTTAAGATTCCTTACATATGTATACGTAATTTTTAGAAGGTACCTCTGGGTATAACCCCCAAGGGCCTACAATATGTAATAGTTATATCCCAGACCGCATAGCACAAAACTTTGACGAATGGGGCATGCATGAAACTTTGATGAGCAAAACCCTGACAAATGGATTATAGGTTTCATAGGAGAAACATTAAGAAACGTTTCCACCGTCAAACTTTTACGCTATACATAATAGTTATACGCATATACCAAGGAGTTTATAAACCTGAAGGCCCAAGGCTGTAGCGCACGAGCGCAGCGAGGGAGCCACTAAGGGCCTGAGGGTTTATAAATTTCGTAGACTCCTTGGTGTATGCATATAACTGTTTTAGACTCTATAATTTAAAAAACATTCTTACATAATGTATCTTTGCTTCCTTTGTCGACACGGCGATACTAACCTTGAAAAGACGCTAAATTTCAAACGCCATAGCAACTACTTAAGCGCCTGCGTGTATTCCTAGTTAACGAGTTTACCTTTTTGCCTCATTCTTCTATGCAAGTTATGGCCGTGGCGAAGTGATATTGTTAGTGAATGTGACAAATTAATGAAGCACATTGTGTAACCTGTTGAAAAATAAGGTAATATTGTATTTCTTGCATTTATGTTTCTTTGTGCCCGAGAGTGAGGGACATAAGTAGCGTGGGCTGGGATATATGAGATTTATGTCCCTGCCCGCGTGTGCCAAATATAGTCTAAGGTATTTTACTTAAGTCTTGAGGCAAAGCTGAGGATATACGGATCCTTGGTTATCCAAAATATAAATTCCGATGAATTTTAATTGCTAATCAGGTTTGTAATAGTGTTCAAGTATTAAATTGGATTTGTGAATTATGCATGTTTTATAAATCCGGTCACACGTACAATAGTGTTGGGCACTATTACGATAATATTGTGAAGTGATGATATTAAGTGCCATGATAACCGATATTGAGCAAATTTTTCGATACTAAAGTACGTAAGTGTGTTACACATTGACAAAAGCATTAAAATTCTTGAAAATATTGTAATATATCCTTATACATATGTCAGTGTTTAGAGTACTGTTACTGCCAACTTAATAGATATCATGATATTTGCAATATTTTAATCGTATAGCACAAAATTTTTAATATCGCCCATCACATTATGAGAAGGAGTAGTCAATATCAGCACCAAAGTGATTAGTAATGATCACCATAGTAACCAATGAATGTTCTTTGTGGTGATATCACTGTATTACAAAAAATATTAAAACCCACCATCATATATTCTATGTGAAGATATAAAAAGCAAGGCCAAAGGTTGATAACAGGGCAGTGATCCATGTACTTTCTATAAAATTTTTGGAAGGCACCTCTGGGAAACCCCTTAGTGGCCTACAATACATAAACAATATGTAGTTACTGTAGAGTGATAATTATCATATCAACTACATTACTGACTGGCAGTCACTAGTGACTACCACTCTAATAATGTGACCACCTCTCAGTAGTAAACACTGACCAACTCTTAGTCTATAGATATACTGATTTTATGGGAGTTTTATTTTCATGATCTTTACATTGTGAATAAAACATTGTTGGCTAGCTACATTACTTACAGGTTATTCAGATCAATTCACTTCCTCAACAAGGTAAATAAATTATGAATTCATATTCTTTGCATGAAAATCGTGGTGCATTTTGGTGTGCTTGACTAGTCTAATATTGCTGCAAGTTGTGTTGCTATACTGACAACCAGTGGATCTAGCATCACTCAAACATGGACTTACCGAATACAAGTGCAGTGATACTATGTAATTCCGCTTGGTGTAGCGAATGCTCTATTAGAGTTTTTAAAGAATTTGTTTGGTACGTGATTTTTTCAGGTGGAGATGACAAATTTTTGGTGTTGTATCAAATCACAATTGTGTAAAACGCCATGTTAACCTGTAGCTATAGGTCTTATTTTGAGTTGTGTCTTCATTACAGATGGCAACTGCAGAGACAATTATACGTAGCAGTCTGTCATACATTTGTCAGGCCAAATAGTATGTTTGTCAGACAATAATGCGGTATGGTCTGACAGATCAAGAATAAATTGAGTCACGTACGTACTACGTACGTATGTTTGGTGGACTGTGAGAATGAATTCAGAGAGAATGTGAGATCAATTTTGTCCTGAATTACTACAAAGATCATTCAAAGGTTACTAGTACATCTATATAGCAAGTACCTAACTATAATTAGAAAATGGTATGCATAATATGCTTTGATCATTGAGAGATAATGAGGTATTTAAAAACCACTAAGAGACCTGCAAGCAGGTCATTAAAGTGGTTAGAGACCTCCAGTGAAATCACTGCAATAATACACCGCTGAGCACTGCTACTTATATACTGTAACTTATTGATATCGTGCTTGATACTAAGCGATAGCTTTATGGCGGCAGCTACAGTCTGCAAATTTTTGAGCAGTGCTACGTGCTAATAACTCACTCTATCATCATGTACTGCTGGTTCTTGGCCTCATCGTGAGTGTTATTTCAAAACCACAATTGATATGAATAAGTTACAGTATTTCAAACCCATCATTCTTACTATATAGAATCAATAAACTGACGATGGAGGAAACCAGCCCCACCCATCTTGAGTACCAGCCATTGGAAGCTTTATAGCATCAGTTTGTTTGTGCGACCACACCCAAGTTGGCCCAATGAACCATTGCCCGATTTGTCTGTTACTCAAGATAATATACCTTCATTTAATGCAGAATCAGTAATCCAAAGTTCATCGAAATCGATTCAGCCAGTCTTCTGTTACAGCCTTATAAAGTCCTCCTTTCATTAAAAAAAATTATATGGTAGTCAATGTCAGACTGAATTTCATTGGCTACTATTCCATAACGTTATGAATAAAATTAAAACCCACAATCAATTTATTAATGTTGCAGTATAAATACGCCAAGACCGCATCCTTGTATCTTTGTGTTTAAAAACCTCAGCTTCACCTGGTTTATAAAATCCACGGCTTCGCCTCGGTTTTTAAAATCCAAGAAAATTACTCGTGCTAGGTCTCTAACCTATACTTAAAATTTAAAAATGACTAGTTTTAGTTTTTGTAGAACTCCTTATTCTAACTGTTCAATTGCTAAGCACATCAGCACTACATATTTCAGGCCTCTGAGAGGTTTTAGAACCACCAGAACCTTCCAAAAATATTTAATAGCGTAAGTTATCAAATTATCGACACCACTACTCTGGGAGCTCCTATCCTTTTATATCTCCACATATAATAATTGATTGTGGGTTTATATTATATTACCACAAAGAAAATTCAGACTATTATTGACCATGCTGTAAACTACAGTTGAATCACTATAAAGGATTTGATAGATGAGGACGTTTTGCTAGCTACAGAGGAGCATGAAAGAAATTTCTAAGGGTGGTGTTCTAAAATTGTTCCATAAATTCTCTTCACATCATCAGCAAGGGAACTAAGCAATTGGATAACCAGAAGGGTCAATGTCTCCAACAAAATGAGGGCCTAAAGGTTACTAATTTGCTTACGTAGTTCCCTTTGCTACGTACAGTTTAATTGACATAGCCATGATTGTTTAGTGGTGAAAAGTGTGTCTAAAGCTGCTTTTGTCAAAATAATAAAATCTTTCTACTCAATTGCTTTACATGTGGATATAACAACATACGTAAATTTCTCATAGGCATTGTATGTACACATGTACGTATGTCCCACTAAAGAATGTAAAGTAAGGAAGGCTTTAGTGTCACTATCTATGGTGTTGGTCAGTGTTTACTACTGAGAGGTGGTCACATTATTAGAGTGGTAGTCACCAGTAGGCACAGGCGATAGAAGTACTAAAATATCAATACCAATATACTTGAAGTACTCACTACTTAGGCATTGAGTACTTTTCTTAAAGAATTGAATTTTTGATTTCTATGATCACGTGATGCTTTTCTTTGAAGTTAAGAAGTAAAATGATGGAATAGTAAGTAATACAGCCAAAAATAATCATCTTCAGAAAAAAACTCTGTAATTTTGATATATTTGTAGCAAATAAGCATGACAATTAAAAGTACTCACAATAGTATCGAAATGACTTTGATACCTGATAGAAAGTATTTGGAATTGTATCGAATGAAATTTACAGGTATCGCCAATCCCTAGTCACCAATGATAGCTGCCAGTCAGTAGTTGCTATGACAATTATCACTCTACAGTAACTATATACGTATTGCTTATATATTGCTTATATATTGTAGGCCGGGTGTCCCAGAGGCACCCTCCAAAAATTTTTATTATTGTAAGTTACAAATTAGTCCTGCATCACAAACCTGAGAGTTAGCCATCCTTTTATATCCCCACATATAATAATTGATTGTGGGTTTATATTATTTATTTTAATCAACAGTTGTAGCTTTACCACAAAGAACATTCAGAGGTTACTAGTAGTCTCATGTGTGTAGACCGTTTTGTGGTCATTACATGATTTGGCATGCTAGAAATAGCGTGGGCAACAGTGATACAGTATTTTGTTCTGGCCTCTCATGGAGCTCTTGGGAAATTAATGAACATGCACGTGAAGGTGTTAACACATCAATAGGCAGTGATGTAAACTCAATGGCACATGCCACATTGTTTAAATGGAAATCCGTAAGTGCTACGTATGATATGCAGGTAAGCAAGCCGCTTTCTTTCTCATCTGGCCACCTTGAGGCAAACGATGCCATCTGCCAATTGATTGATTTTTCGGTTGATAACTATAGTTCACTCGGTAAGCCCGTTATTGCACCATTTAAGGCTTCAATTAGGTGTTTAGTGTTTACATATGCATATTGTCTTAAGCAATTTTTGTACGGAACTGAAAATCTGCAGTAATACGCAGATGCTGCGATGTGTTAAACATGTGCATTACATGATCATGACGGTTCTCACAATGATGATTATATGTACGTATGTTCTAGAATGATGATGCATCAAAATCTTATACTTGATCTCTCATGCAACTACGATGATAAATATAACTATCACTATTGTAGAGTTTCCCTAAATGACATTCCAACGATTGCCTTCGCTCTAATGACAGCTCTCATACATAGAAGCAAAACAAAAAGCTGTAGAACTGTTTTAACCAGTAATAAAATGTTACGTGCGTTTTCACTTGAATGGTTATTAAATCCCTTGACGGTGAGTACACTATAATATTTCAGTCAAAAGCAATTTCAAGAAATCATATTTAGTGAAATTACATATTATGTATCACTACGTACGTGCTTTGAAAAAGTGACTATGCATGTATAAATATTTTTTTAAAGTTTGTAGTTTGAAATAGTCAATTTGTGCACATGTCAAAGAAATTTGAAGGTGAGTAGGGATCGATCTTTAAAGTAAGGAAACGAGGGAAAAGATTTTGGCACAAGAGAACACTATAAAAGATTCTAGCATGAAATAATTTATAAGTTTAATCCCTACACTTGGCTTGTTTATGTATATCTTTCTATACCCAACTGTAAAGTCACACCATCTCTTGTAAATATTAATGGTCCGTTGAATATCTGGTTATTGACAAATCATTTTGAAGCACGCACATACATGATGTAATTTTTAAAGGGAACTGAAATCTGCAGTACTTAGCTGTGTATTGTATGTAGCTAGGTCCCTAAGGGGTTTTACTTTTAGGCCCAAAGGAAACCTTCCAAAAATTTCAAACCAAAATAATTTTATGACATCATCCTCACACAATATGTTGAAATTTTCTCTGGCCCTTTATATCTTCACATATAGTAATTAATTGTGGGTTTATATTTTTTAGTTAATGAAGTTACATTGCAACAAAGAACATTCAGAGGTTACTAGTAACTAGTATGGGTAAGACATGCAGTGCTGGGTTCTTCAGTGGATAAATAACCTTCAGGAATGACCAATAATCACCTCAGCTCCACCTCGGTGATTATTATTGTGTCATTCCTTCAGGTTGTTTATCCACTGAAGTATCCAAGCAATGCATGTCTTAGTTGTTTAGACAATAGCTTGGGTGTCTTACCAGTAAGACACCTGTTTTCACAAATTGAACACCTAAATACTTGTATATCAGATAATTTTTACAAAACTGATTCTTAGAAGTTTCATACATACTTTAGTTCTCAATGTTTGTGGACTACTGTAGGGCAACTTATTTTCAAGGATACAGAATTTTGCGGATCGTCTTTAAACGAAAATTCTCGGGGATAATTTTCAAGGATACAAGTGGTAGCTAAGTATTATAGCTAATAGTTGAAGCAAATTTTTGAAGGCAGATATTTTCAAGGTTGTGTTTTTATCCTCAAAAATAAGTCACCTTACGGTATTTAACCACGTTCAATTATTATACATGTGTATAAGCCAAAATAGGAAATTAATCTTGTACATAGATTAAACAATTCAATATTGGAAAAGTGCAAGGCTTAATAATAAATTTATTACTAAATAGAATTACGCAGCATATTAACATACACCAGTGGAGTCTACAAATTTATAAACCTGAAGGCCCAAGGTTGTAGCACACGAGTGCAGTGAGGGTGCTACTACATCAATAACTTGTAACACAACTTAGAGTGAGGCAATATATGGGATTATGAGGACAATTGTCATAATCGTGATGGTGATGTTACCCCTGTATGATCCTTAGTTGCACACTTTTCCTTGGTTAAATTTGTTTCTTGAAACTATGTACGTATTAACACAACCAGCCATAAGCATCAACTACCATCACTATAGATTGTACACCAAATGATTATTACAACATATTACATCACTAAAGGGATACAGTTTGTTTGTACTAAATATGGACATTGTATGATAATCGCGATAGTTCTGATATACATGTGTTCCATATAATCATGATGCCTTAAAATCTCACAAGTACGTAAGATGATAATGGTCACTACCCTACTGTAAGGTATTGTGGGTCCCCAGGGGGGTGGACATGCGCATGTGCACGCTGCATATTTTTAAAAATATTTCACATGAGCCCATAGGTTACAATACAAAAGTCGGGACTGACGGGGTTGAATGGGGTAGAGTAAATATTTGGTTAGTAATCCACATAAGCTTCAAAGTGGTGTAGGTTTCATAGTGATTTTATTTTATTACTCTTATTTTGGCTAAAAATAGAAAGCACGCATACCGTCGATAAGAAATATTTAGCCTTTTCTACCTGAACGGTAATTAATATAATGACTGCTTTGACTAAACATCGCCATAATGGTAGTCGTAAATTGGTTAAATAAAACTATTTTTAGCAGCGCTTAAAGTGTGTCCAACCTCCTCTGGTAGGTCCCTGCAGAGGTTTCCCAGAGGTACCTTCCAAAAATTTACAGTTGATAATACTAACACATGATTGTTTACGTATCTTAGTTAGCTATACCCCTTCTTTTATATCCTCACAAATAGTAATTGATTGTGGGTTTAGGTTAATAAACAGTCATATTACCATAAAGAACATTCAGAGGTTATTATCATTTACTGGTAATAGCTAATACACATTTAAATTTTATGTTTCATTTTCTTTGGTCATCTGTGTGGCTTCAGAAACCTCAGAACCATCTTTAAACTCAGCGCATTGTAACTTAGCCATTTGTAGATACGTACTCGGAGTTCCAGTTTGGTTTGTCAAAAATAGTGCTATTCATCCAATCACTGCTGCAAGGTCCAGGTATGCTTTACAGACACGAGGCAATGTTATAAGGTCGGTCATTTGTGCAGCTTCAGAAACCCACGACCATCCTTAAACTAGTAGAAAGTTGTTCTGATATGAAAATTGTTATTGTAATAGCTACTATAAGCCAGTCTTTTACTACTCTTTGCTACTGCTTGGCATTCCCACTTGTAAAACTGAAGCACTCTATCTTGTTATTAATGTACATATGTACAACTGGTTATTAATCGCCCTTCTCTTCTATGGCAGAAATTCATGTCTCACTTCGTTGCCCATCAGGTAGTAAGTGTCATAAAAATGAGACTGAAAAGCAACAGGACTGGTTATTCAAGCTTGCTTTTCATGAATGGCCTGAGGGGTGGACACATGCATGCATGCGTACACACACATGCATACAAACTTATTCTTGGACACAAGAGGCACATGCCTTCAGATCGGGTAAAAAGCATTCCAACAAAATGAAATACAACTAGCCTATACTTTCATATGTACCTAAAATTAATGAGCTTTACAACATATTGAAGGATTTTTTATAGTTCATTTGCACTGAATTATGTTGTGATAATCATCACAATCATGTTCTAGAATGATGATGCTTGGAAATCTCACAACAACTAGCATATTAAATATCATCCTACATTAACTATTGTTTATGCATTGTAGGCCCCTGAGGGGTTTCCCAGAGGTGCCTTCCAAAAATTATATGTAATATTATGTGTAATGTATTATTCTACTGTTCATTAAATTACTCGTTCCTTTTATATCCCCATATATAATAATTGATAGTGGGTTTATATTATTCAGTTTAATAAACAGTCATATTACCACAAAGAACATTCAGAGGTTACCAGTGACTATATGAATATTATTGGGAAGAACAACATGAACACTGATTCAGAAGCACTCTGTTTTACAACTGGTTAAATGCCTTTTACTGCAAAATGAATGGTTAGTACAACATTATCTTGCCATCCCAGCTTTGATAGAAGCTCACCAGATGCTTCGTTACAAACCATGCCCATCAATATTATTTATAGCAAGTGTCATATACACACTCCGTCTGATTATAGACTATAAGTATAGGTTAGAGACCTAGCACAAGTATCTTCGTGGATTTTAAAAACCGAGGCGAAGCCGAGGTTTTTAAACACGAAGATACGAGGGCGCGGTCTCTAACAGACTTAGAAAATGGGGACATATTTATACTGCAACATAAGTAAATTAATTGTGGGTTTTATTTTATTCATAATAATAACGTAATGAAATTGTAGCCAATGAAATTTAGTCTGACATTTTAAAACAACTACCGTATAAAAATTATTAATGAAAGGAGGACTTTATAAGGCTGTAACAGAAGACTGACTGAACCGATTTTGATGAAGTTCGGGTTACTAATTCTACATTAAATGAAGGTACATTAGCTCGAGCAACAGGCAAATCGGGCGGAAGGAATGATTCGCTGGGCCGACTCAAGTTGGGCGTGGTCGCACAAACGAGCGCTATAAAACTTCCAATGGCTGGTACTCAGGAACAGTGGGGCTGGTTTCCTCCATCGTCGGTTTATTGATTCTATATAGTAGGAACGTACTGGGTGCTTGATAACTAAGCGATAGCTTTATGGCGGCTTAGCTACACTTGACAGCGTTTACAAATTTTTGACCGCTGCTACGTGCTAATAATTACTCACTCTATCGTCACGTACTGCTGCTTCTTGGTCCCATTGTGAGTCTTAATCCAAAACACAATTGATATGAATGTTACAGTATTTCAAACCCACAATCGATATCAATAAGTTACAGTATATAAGTAGCAGTGCACAGCAGTGTATTATTGCAGTGATTTCACTGGAGGTCTCTAACCACTTTAATGACCTGCTCGCAGGTCTCTTAGTGGTTTTTAAATACCTCATTATCTTTCAAAGATCAAAGCATATTATGCATACCATTTTCTAATAGTTATTAGTGCTTACAAAATAAGTCTCCTCCCACATTTTGAAGAGCTTCAATTGCTCCCATCCCAGCTACATTTTCTGCTGATTATTACAATTAAATTTATTACACAATTATAATTACAATTACATAATTTATATTATAATTACAATTACATCATTTATAACTACATCACCTTACCTCAAAGTTACAGCTTAGATGGTTGAGGCCATTTCTCAGATACTCAATGTGATTGTCCTTGAACAGTGTTGGTCTGTCAGTAATAAATCACGATGATGTCATAGATCACATGATCCTGTACCTTGAGGGTAAATTCTCTGTCAACTTATATAATCTCTTCACCTTAGCCTCCACCTCAGCCTGCATCATGTGAGATAAACTAATAAGGTATTCCCCAATAACTGTAGGGATGTATAATCTAATACCGTATAGCTCCAAAGTTTTGTGGTCGAATATTTTCATGATTTTCGTGAATTACACAGAAATCACGAAAATTTTTATCACGAAAATTTCCTTACACCACCCTTAAGTACAGGGCTTCACACTTCAAAATCACGAAATAATGATGAATCATGAAAATCAGCTAAGATCACGAAAATTTTCAACCACGAAAATTTGGAGCTATACGGTAGAACTTCACTCTACTCAAAGCATCATATTATTCTAATTAATGCTCAAACAAATTATACTCTAATTGAACAGTCATTTTAGCTTACTCTTGGCAGAGAAAATATTGGCAAACGGATGGATCCAGCCAGGTATATAGTACATATATAACTAAACCTTTTACTAGCTATACGATAGAAAGTGGAACGGAATGGAGCACTGGAATAGAGTACTGGAATCACACAATTTGTGTTTAAATTTGACTGAATCACTTACTAATATTGCAAGCACAAGATATCCATATTTGGACAAGTTGATTATGTGGTTACTAGTGACTACTAAAACTAGCTACTCCTGGAGGTGTAATTTTTGATTACACTGTCAGTATAAACATATACCATTTATCTACGGGTTTTAATTTTTGAATTATACTAATCCACTAAAAATCAATACACCCATTATCATAACATAACGTTAATGATCAAGTGATGCAATACATGTCCAGCCGTGAATATGTGAGATTTTGTGAGCCTAAGTATAAGAATCATTCCTAAGAAACGAGAAGGGTGTGTTTCTGTATTATGTATGTGTGCGTATGAGTGAGTGAGTGGCCCTGGGTAGATACACACACCTTCTGATGCTTACATACATTAGTACAGAAACATGTGTGATTTAAACATATAATTACTTTGGTCGGTTAATTTCTCGACCATCATTATTAGAGTGTTCAACATTAAAACACACGTTACTTACTTGTTCAATGCTGGTCACGGTTGAAGGCTCGTTATCATCACGCGACAACTGTACCTCTGCTCCTGTAGATTGATCACAACCGGCCATGTTAATAATTTTATAGCGCGCATATCATTAATGGACACGCCAAAGTGTAATATGGAGACATGGAGATAATAAAATATCTATGATACTACCTTCATTTTCTGAGCGATTAGAAAGACATGTTAAAATGGCTAATTATAATGACTCGGCTACTATTGCGCGTGGTAAAATAAACTTTTATTACAGGGGCATGCGCACCCGCGCTTAGAGCCAACAAACACTCTAATAGTACAGTCAATAATATTGAACGTATTGTATAGCAGACAACATACGTAGCACTGTGGCATATCGGAGGAATAAAATATCCGCCGATATTCCAATGTTTTACCAGGTATGGTTTCATCCCAATAATTAATAGTCTGGCGGCGAGACTAAATAATTAAGCGGAAAGATAAAGCTGCGGTTATCCTTGAGAATTCCAGATATCCAGTTTGTACGTGAAAATCCTACAATCCTACAATCCACTCGCTATAAGTTAACAATAATTTGATGTGTGCTTGTGTGTATGCAAGAACGTAAGCAGTAAACTTATAAAAATGTTTATTAGCTTAATACCGTATTAATTATTGAGATACAAAATTAACTATAGAATTGAAATACACAATTAAGTAGAAATATTATTATAAAGTTACGAAGTTGTATCTTGTCAGCTCGTGTTCCCTCCTATTGGCAAAGTGCAGTCCAACAGTGAACAACATTGTTGTCGCAGGAATCTGTAGTGTAGTGAAATGAAGAGTGAGGGTACATCGCTATGCACACACGTACACATACATACACATACACACACGTACACAGACGGACAGATACACACACACACACACACACACATTAAGCTCACAAACACCTGTCCATGTTCACACATATGTATCCAAATACTAACACAAACATACACACACTACGCACACGTGTGGCGCATGCACACATGTACACAGACAGACTGATACACGCATACATGTATACTCACACATGCACGCATACACAGACATGTATGTGGTTATTGGTACACACGTACATGCTCACAAACACACACACAACACGCGCACACATACACACACGTCTACAGACGCAATATAAACGCTATACACAGGGTTACTCACAGAGAAGATAATAGAAAAGATTAAACCAATGATTTCAATGACAACAGCAGAATGCAGATCATAGCCACTCCTCCAATGATCATACAACCAGCTGCCGTCACCTTGCAGTACAGCACCCACACATATCAAGTAGATCAACATTAAGAATATGGACTGTTTGAACGGCTAAGGTTAATCACCGGTATAATACAGTATAGAGATATAATGATATATCGCCATATCGTGATATATTAGGCAGTGATACTGTATCGATACACATAGGTTACATACATACAGTCATAATACACACATACGTATGTACATAGACACACACACACTTGATAAGGATACTGTTGCCATGGTAATCAGATTGTGAATGAACACTGCCAACAACAATGCAGCAAAAAACACGCCTCCTTCAATGGACACCAACCACCAGGCGAACAGCGACCGAGTGAAATGAATAGAAGCATCATCAGTATCTCTAGAGTATGCAGGGTGTGTTAATCACAGATACCATGTACTGTATAGCCTAAAAAAATTTGAGGGTGTGGATTTTGGAATACCCACGAAAATTTTAGCCTTGAAAATTTTGTCCTACAGTATAATTCAATGCAGCACTTCTGCAATCCACAAAAATTTTATCCACGAAACTGCTAAATTCACCATTCCATGAAAATTTAAACCCTCAAAAATTTTAGGCTATACGATATTTTGATGGGGAAAAATATTGACGGATTTTATGCTGAGCTAGCTGTTCGTTTCCACTAGTATAGCTAATACAGGTTGCCTAGGATGCTGTCCATCAATATTTTCCTTGTCAATTTCTACATGAAGTGCATCTCAATATTTTCCCGTCAAAAATTGCACTATACAGTACTCTGAAGATGAGGACACCAACACCTCAGTCAATAGAGCAGCAGATATTTTTGCATTTTGTTCGCATATTCTATAAACTTTACTAACACAAAAACCTAGAAACAATATCCAGGAAATGTTACTACATCTGGAGATGTATCGACCATTTAATAAGCCAATAATAACAAGAGCTGTTACCAAACCTCTGTTGTGCCATACAAACAGCCTGTAGTTTTGCCCAGAAGTATGCCTGCCAAAGGACAAAAGTAAAGCAGAGATCCAGGGGCTATGTCCCCAGATGGTGCACATTCAAGTGAATGCTTTAATAGAGTACTTGACTGCTATATATTAGAGAGCATTACTGATTTTAGTGTGCAGGACATTTATATACCCCACCCACAAAATTACATTGCACCTGCTGTGTGTTAAACATGTGCGGTATATATTCTCAACAATCCCAGTTCCATACACTTGCATTAATGTGTCTAACAAAAATTGTTATTGGTGCTGAAAGGAATAATCGGATATTCGAAATAATGATATTCGTATAGTTTGAAACCAATAAGAATATTCGTTTTTCTATTTAAAGCCTTACATTTATCTAGTATAGCAGTTTCTTTGCTTGGTTTTTATTGCATGATGGATATTTGACTAAAACTTTTATTTAATTTTGGATACTTTTTGGTTGCTTTTTGTGATTTCCTTTCAACTAACCTGATAAGTTGTTTTATCAGAGGTATTAGGTCATTTTTATATATGGTTTTGGACAATAGATTAATCGGTATTCGTTTGAGTTGGGAACCAACTATTCGAATAGTAAAATTGCCATTTGTTTCAGTACTAACTGTTATTGAAAATTCTAGGGGGATTTCCAGAAACCCCTGGAAACTCCCTGCCACTGTTTAGGCTACATGAGTAAACTGGACAAATGAAAGAAAAAATTGTAAAAATGCTGGGTTAAATATTGTGAGTGCACAATAATGCCAATATTATTGTCTTGTCAATATTGATAGCACTAGTTTCTAATGACGACAATATTGCCTACCGTATAGCGGGAAAGTTTGGCGGCGAGAAAGTTTGGCGAATTCACTGATTATGAGCATTTGGCGAGGAAAAGTTTGGCGAATGGATAGATTCAGCCATAAGGTAATAATTATTTGGATGGTTTTAGTTTGGCAAATCACGGACAATTCGCCAAACACGCCAAACTTTTCCCCACCAAACTATCCCGCTATACGGTAGTTGAGTGTTGCAATTCAATGAGTATCATCCCATCCCTAGCCCTAACACATACGTACATACATATTGTTACAGTACATATGATGTAGATATCATAATTATACTATACGATATTCGCATTAGTTATGTGCAATCTTTTGAAGGCAAATTTTTAGTGACAAATTTTTGGTAGTCTCACTTAGTCAACATTTTCAAAAATTTGTATATAATTTTAAAATTCACGGATGGAAAACTTTCACTGTTTTTGTAATTTTTTACTCAAATGAAAATGTTTCCCATTGGATAGTTTACTAGATTAGACATTAGTGTTGCACCGATTATCGGTTCACTAATCGGTTACCACCGATATAAGCCTTATTCCAAATGACATCATCACATTATGCTTGTTGGGGGACTCGGAGTATTGGGAGAGAAATTTTGCGTTAGATTTTTCACGGTCCAGAAAGGAGATAACAAAATTTAATACGCAGTTATGGCGATAGAAAGTACTGCCAAATATATTTAAGTGTTTTGACAACTTTTCAGGCTGAAAAAATAAAATGTCTGCTTTTATCATGTATAATATAGCCGTGGCTTACCTTATTACCATATTGGTTTTTGGCGAGCTTTACTCATTTCAAAATGGCGAACAATAACTATTCACTACAAGCCTCCATTGGTCGCAACACTCGAAAATATTAGAGTCCCCCAACAAACATAATGTGATGATGTCATTTGGAATAAGGCTTATTGGCTTATTTTTTGTTTATCAGTATCAGCACACTTAGGCATGCTATATAGTAGCAGATTATTTACTAATTAAATTTTTTGGTGGTTTGCTGGTGGTTAAGAAGCCATATCTTATACAAACACTGAGGTTAACACTGTAACTTTTCAGACAAGTCTCAGCCTACCTTTATAGAAGTGCTAATTTGTATTTATAAGCTAGTTACATGATGTATGCTTTAACTTGTGGGATACCTCCAAGTTCTGTAGTTGAAGTTTTCAGTACAGTTATGAACAATAGTGGCTTTAAATCAATAAACTCTATATCGGCTTGGATATCGGTATATCGGCAGATTTGATGCAAAGATATCGGTTATCGGAAAATCCCAAAATTTCCATATCGGTGCAACACTATTAGACATTCATTATTAAAACAAAAGCTGCTACCACAAAAGCTTTCTCATGAACGTTCATTCTCTATTTTGACCACGAAAGTTTTCCCCCTTGAATGTATTGCTGCATATGATATGCAAATCCTTATTTTAATCATTTCCATAGCAAACTTTAAACCCCACAATTGCAGATGCACATATCCATCATAGCTGTGAGGCTTCCCCCAGACACAATAACATGATGGTTTATATGGCAACAATGTTTTTATAACAACAAGTATGGAAACAATAGAACAATTATTTAAACAACTTGCCTTTCTCTGCGGAAGGTGAATCCACACACGAACACTATCCAACCAATGAAGGCCAAAACGTTGAGAAAGTAGAAGAACTGCAAGACAATAAAAAGTGATGCAATGGCGGGCTTTCACGTGTACGTGCATTTTTGACCTTCCAGGATCAAAACCCGCGCTTTTGTATTTGGGAGTTAACATTTCCAACATTCAAACTTTATTTATATACTTACCCGTCGGAACACCTTCGGTTTGGCCATTATTCTTAAAAAGGCGCGGTCCAGGGCCTCGACGCAGCGATTTCCTCTGCAACACAAACACGCGCAGCGACACGGTCCTGGATTATTTTCCTCAATTCCCTGTAACTGCTGCCTGGGCCTTAGCAGGGCCGGTCCATCAGCGCTTTCGCTGTAGCTTATAGAAGTCATGTGATGGCGGTCGTTTAATAGAAATAGTAGTTGCTGTATAGCCCCGCCCCTCAAATTATTTTCCTGGCGTATTTGACCTCGTGTGAATTTGTAGATTTCTTTCAGTAATTTGATTCACGTTTTTCTAAGGTATGTGATTGAATGAATATTTTCATAATCGAGTTATTCTAGTAAGTGGCTGTTTACTTGTAGGACCAGTTGCCATGGCGGATAAATCAACTACTCCTGAAGAAAAACGTTCTCAGCTGTTACAGGCAGATGCTGCTATGGCTAGCCTGCAAGCTGACGTAGAGAAGAGACGTGATAACAATTTAGACGTGATTCAGAGCACCTTTGAGGCGCTCCGCAAATGCGTCGACGAACGAATTCGCGTGCTTCAACAGGAGGTTCAGGATGAAGCCGCCGGCACGCTCGATATGATTAAGGAGCGCAGAGAAAAGTTCAAGTCACTGTCTAGCAAACTAGAGCACATGACGTCAGGAGAAAGTGACTTCACAGAGGAACAGATTACGGAAATAAATAAGCAGTATACGGAGCTGCGCTGTAATGTAGTGGAGAGGATATACAAAACAACAGAAGTGTCTGTACCCCAACTGGACTCGATAACCAGCAGCATTGAGTCACTCGGTCAATTGCAATCCATAACTATTCCCAACATTGAACCTACCAAATGTACTGTTGAAGATATCAATGTGCCAAAAGGCAAGAAAAGCAGTTTTACTGTGACACTGCGGGATGGTGACGGACGAGTATTAGGCGGCTGTGCTGACAGTATTAGAGTGACAGTAATGGCTACCGGTAAAGGAAAGATACATTTACAGGAGACGGCCACCGTAGAGGAGCAACCCACTACAGGCAGTTATCTAGTCAAGTATTGCCCAAAGACAATTGCAACATACCAGGTGACCACATTAATGGGATGTTATTGCGCCCTCTGTGTTCATCTAATATAATTAACTTCATAACATGCATAAGGTGAAACCATAGTAATTTTAGAGAGAGATTATTCATTGGCATGTTGTCATACATGTTGGTAAAAATCATTAGAAGCTATACAAACTTGCTGAAATAGATATATAGGTACACACACACACACACACACACACACACACACACACACACACACACACACACACACACACACACACACACACACACACACACACACACACACACACACACACACACACACACACACACACACACACACACACACACACACACACACACACACACACACACACACACACACACACACACACACACACACACACACACACACACACACACACACACACACACACACACACACACACACACACACACACACACACACACACACACACACACACACACACACACACACACACACACACACACACACACACACACACACACACACACACACACACACACACACACACACACACACACACACACACACACACACACACACACACACACACACACACACACACACACACACACACACACACACACACACACACACACACACACACACACACACACACACACACACACACACACACACACACACACACACACACACACACACACACACACACACACACACACACACACACACACACACACACACACACACACACACACACACACACACACACACACACACACACACACACACACACACACACACACACACACACACACACACACACACACACACACACACACACACACACACACACACACACACACACACACACACACACACACACACACACACACACACACACACACACACACACACACACACACACACACACACACACACACGTAGATAAATGCCTATAGATCTGCACAGAACAGACGCATAGAAAATGAAAGTTGTATAGGGGCCAAAATTGTAGTTTAAGGAACAAAAGCATGGTAATAATTGTACTCAGTCCTGCTGTAAAGTATTGGGGGGGCACTGGCCTCTGCATGCAACTGGTGATGTTCTCTTAAATAAAAAAACGTTTCATATACATACATATGCCTATATTGTATCAGGAACTTAGTATAAAACTTTTCGAGTAGCTAGCTAGGTTGTAAGCTAATCCATGAGAACAGCAATTTTTTACCTTGAAAATGTATAATATATCTCATGTACTGTATATTACATAATATTATATGTAATGCATATATTACATATTCTTTTTAGAATATACCATATATGTGTGTTAAAGCACTGCCGCGAGTATGTACGGAAAATACAGCACGAGGGGGTGTGTCGAGAGGTAAATACAGCACGAGGCGTAGCCGAGTGCTGTATTTACCTCGAGACACCCCCCGAGTGCTGTATTTTTCGTACATGACAAGCTAAGGCAGTGCTTTAACTGTTATATAGTATTTCTTGCCGGATTCAGTCGTCTATAAGGCGCAGACGGCCTGAAGCAGATCGTGGAGCGCGATGGTTCAAGTTCTTAGAAGGTCGAGCCTCTGTTTACGCTACCAACCAACTGAACTAGGCATGAATTATCGATGTAGCTTACGTAGCTAGCTGTTGAGGTGGCGTGGCATAGTGTCGACAAGCAAATCGACAACACCATTAACTCGAATGAATCAGTTCCGGCGATTAGTGATTTCGACAAGCAAGACTAAGGTGGTAGATAACAAAAAGAACTCTATTTTACGCGTTTTTACAGATAAGTAATGGATTTCATTGAAATCAGTTGGTTACTGCTACCAACATCTGGAATTTCACACCTATAACAACAACAATTATTTACATAACTGTACTGTATTCACGCATAACTGTACTTTATTTTCCATACAGCACACTTGCTACTTTATGGAATATAAAGTACACTTTTGCCCTTTGATCCGCCCACGCAAAATACTTTATAGCGGGTTATTGTCGAGGTGGAAATATTTCATGAGTACCCAGTGGTGCCATTATATATTACGAGGAAAATTTTCACAAATGCATGGCTCTTAATAACATTGCTACACTTAATTCAGCAAATATTTGTGACAGAGAAAATTTTCACGAATTGAGCTCAATTTGCTCAATTCGTGCTCCTCAAAAATAACCATCTATATGGTAGTTAAAAACTTGTAACATTTGCAAGGTCCTTTCATGGGGTCTGTATATACTGCGCAGGAAATTAAGTTTATTGATATCTTTATTTAATTTTTTCAGATAACAATAAAGATTAATGGTAAGCAGTTGCCGGGGTCACCATACATTGTACAGCCATACTGGAGGGATTATTCACAGCTTGGTAAGGACATCAAGATTGCTAATGGCTTCAACTTCCCCTGGGGTGTGGTCTGTGGGCCTAACAACGAGATTATTATCACCGTGCCACATAAACTACAAATTATTGATCAAGATTTGAAACCTCTTAAGGAGTACGGCAGTGAGGGATCAGGGCAAGGCCAGTTCCAAGGACCAGCTGGCATGTCATTCTATACTACCGGTAATGTCACAGTGCTTGCCGTGAGCGATTGTCGTAATCATCGCATTCAAAAGTTCACCTATTCAGACAGCCTTGATATCAGTCCATTGGCAGTGGTAGGCAAGAAAGGAGACAAAGAGTTGGAGTTCAATTTACCTCGTGGATTAGTCTTCACATCAGATGGTAGCCTAGTCATTTGTGACTCAGAGAATCACCGAGTTCAGATCATTTCACGTAGCAACAAGTTTGTCAGAGCATTTGGTGAAAAGGGAAGTGATCCTGGACAGTTCAATGAACCTTATGATGTTGCCGTGCGTGGTCATGACACTATCATTGTCACCGATCGACTAAACCATCGTGTGCAGTGCTTTACAATGGATGGAAAATTCACCGCCACCCTGAATATTGCTGACAACCAGTTCCCCAGGGGTGTGTTTGTAACAGCCGATCAATCAGTCATTGTCACAACTGGTTCTGGTGGCTCTGACAAGATCCTTGTAGTCAGAGAAGGAGAGGAGCCAGTGCCGTTTGGCAAAAAGGGTCGGGAAGCTGGAGAGTTTAACTTGCCAATGGGTGTTACCATGGACACCGATGGACGCGTAGTCGTGGCTGACCACTGGAACAAGAGAGCTGTGGTGCTCACGTGATCACCGTATAATACAACACCTCGTACAGCACTTATTAATTAATTGAGTTATATTGCACTATGTACACAACAGCACTTACTTGCAACCTTTTAATTTATTAAAAGCTTTTCCGCTGCCTACGTTTCGAGCTATGATTTCATTCACACAATGGGGGGCTTTTATTAGAAGGAAATTGGTAAACACTTGTAGCCACACCTTCAAAATATTTTTCACCCAGTCGTTATCTTCGGGTACAACATTTCAGTTAGAGATAAAGAAAGCACAGGATTTTTAGTATCATTATTGCTTGTTTCCAGAACAATGGCAAGCGGCGCAGAGGAAAAGCGATCGCATCTACTACAAGCCGATGCCGCCATGGCTAGCTTGCAAGCTGACATAGAACAAAGGCGCGACAACAACTTGGCGAAGATTCAACAAACTGGTGACGCGTTGCACAATTGTGTTGACGAGCAAATTCGTGTGCTTCGACAGAATGTCCAGGACGAAACGGCCAATTCGCTCAGCTTGATTAAAGAACGAAGAGGAAAGCTGACCGCACTGGCTGGTAAATTCAAACATGTCGGTTCAGGAAGAAGTGGATACACAGAGGAACAGATTACGGAAATTAACAGGCAGTATGCGGAGTTGCAATGTGGCGCAGTGGAGGAGATATACCAGGGGAAGCGCAGGACATCAGAAGTGTCGCTCCCGCATTTGGGCTCAACAGTCACTCCCGTATACAAAACAGAAGTAGTTCTACCTCAAATCGATCCAATAACTAGCCGCACCTCCAGTAGGTCACCCTCGAAATCGCCAGACCTACCGACAGCGCCTGCTATTGATTCAACCAATTGTTCTGTAGAGGATATTAATGTTCCTAAGGGGAAGAACAGTAGCTTTACGTTAATACTACGCGATAGTGAAGGACACGTGGTAAAAGGTTGTTCCAGTAACATTAGGGTGGAGGTCTTGGCAGTTGGTAAAGGAATATATGAAGTAGTGCGTATCGAGGAACGACTTAATGGCAGTTATCTCGTGAGCTACACCCCCAAACATGGAGCCTCCTACCAGGTATATTATACCCCACTGTACATATTGCAATTTCGACCGTGGTCAAAAATTTGACCACTAAAAATTGTCCTTGACCCTTGACTTGTAGCATTTTTCCTCCTTGACCCTTCATGTTGAAATCAGTTGTGAGTTTTAGTTATATATATAAAATTATTATTTTGACTCTTGACTATGCATGGCTCTGAAACAGTTGCCGTTGACCACTTTCAGAATTTTTTTTGTCCTTTGACTTGTGTTTTGATGGCGGTCAAAGGTACAAGTACACAGCACATGGGTGCTTCACCCCCTTGATAATAATAAAAAATGATATTAATAATCCAATGGTTGCATAATGGCTTTTGGTTTATCACTAAAGTGTTATGGAGCCAAAGATCTAGAACCGTGTTTGGATTTTTAATTTTTGCGCCATGGTAACAGCTGCTAAATAAAACACATCATTGCTTATCTAATTTCTTGTAAGAGGATCAAACAGGTTACTATCTTCAACATCATACAAGAAAATCAGCTGATCATATTATCTGAATGCATCATACAATTGGCGATTAAAGATATAGTTCCATGGTTAATGCCCGAAACCAACACGAGAAAACACGGAATCGATCATTGCATGTGTAAACAATGGTTCCATGGTTTCATAAATCAAACAAACATGAACAGAAACGGTAACGATCATCACATGCCGACCTCCTGCTGTTTTGCTGGAGAATGGTTCCATGGTTCATGATTCAAGCAAACGTGGACACATCCATATGTGCATATGATGTAGCGATGGAATGCGCACAGTTTAATTCAGTGTGTGCAATGGTAATTAAGGGCATTGATAGTTAGAAGAGTAGGGAAAACCCCTCATGTTAAGGTATGCAGGGGAATCCCTATAGCTTAACAATAATAATTGTTTGGGACCACCCTCCAATAATTTTCATAGTTAAGTTACCACAGACCATGTGTAACCTAAGGCCCGCAAGACTTGAATGGCTTCTTGTATTCTTTAGGTTATATTGCTTGAGTGAGGGGGAAAATATCAAGCATTGTATTGTGAAACTTGCACTTGCAAAGAAAATCACTACACTATACAGGTATGTTGTGTGCCCTTACGTTAGAGATTTGTATCATAGACAAAAATCAATTCAACAGCCTGGTTACTTTGTTCTGTAGTCACGACACGATACAGTATTGCGATACATCCAGTTTTCATGACAAACCTAATGTTTAATTAATTACGTATAAACTAGATAAACAAACTGCTTACATTGCTAAATTGCACAAAACTGACTGATCAAAAATATCGATACACTATCGTATCGCAATATTTCGATATATCGATATGTATCGCACATTACTACACATGAAAGTAAATTATGACATAATAAAGGTCACACCTTTGGTCGTACATGGTCTATGGACAACTGGCATTATAAAGATATAATGAACTTCTTTGTATGTCACTTGTGTGGTAGTTTACATAACGCCTTATGAATAATGGCATCATTGACATGGCATATATCATAACTTTAAAATTTTAAAGGGATCAATTTTTCGTGCTACGTATATGGCTACAAAAAGGAAAAGATTTTGGCCTAAAAGAGCACTAAGATTCTAGCATGAGATACATCATAAAAGTTTACTTACTCTTGATAAATTATCTCGTGCTAGAATTTAGTGTTCTAGCAATACATTTGAAAAATATCAAAATCTATTTTATAATACTAAGCTGACATAATAAGCAGAAAGTGCAATTTTATTGACACCTTTTTTCATGATTTTCTTGCCTTTCAAGGAGTTACAGGAAGAAAGTGAAGGATGAAAAGAAACGCTAAGGTGCAGTGGTTCAGCGGAACAGTAGTTTCGTAAATCAGACACAATTTCCTTTTTTGTGTGAAAAAATGTGGAGCCATACTCCTAGTGCTTGTGGGTCTAATGGCCGGCAGGCAGTCAGACAAAATACTGTATATTGCAAATTGTTCAAGGTGGAAGGTTTCGCGGTTAAACTTTTTCGTTCTAGTTTTAAATGGAATACTACGGTTGATTGAACACTACAGGAAGAAAATAGGACTGTCAATGCGATATACAGATGTTTATTTCAAACTCCTCTGCCATTAATAAGATTTCATGTGTCCACGCAGTTGGCATGCCGCGCATCGGCATTGCCGTAACTGTACCTCAGGCTACACTGTAATTTTCAGCTTGATACAATCTTACAGCCACACTGCTTAGCCATATCTGCCAAGGTCAGAAAGCGACATGTTAAGTGGTAAATATAAGTATTCGGAATTATTAAGCAGATGTGTTCGATTAATGAAATCGCATAGTCTACGCACGTGAGCACATTTTGACCAGGGCGAACGAACCGCGAAAGTTTTCCAGCGAATTTGAAGTACCTTGTCCATCCGTGAAACTTTTCCACCTCGAACAATTTGCAATATACGGTACTGGCAGATTTGAATTTTTTACAATCCTCATATTGCATTGTTAGGATTTTACCAAAGTACAGTGTTATTATAGTGTTACCAATGCTTTTCAGTCCGTTTTTCGGGTAAAGTATATTGTGAGGCATGTTATGGAGGCACATGAAAGTCGGATGCCATGTATTTTGTGTCAATCCTTATGTACGTATTAAGTACCACTGTAATTACTAGTAATTTATTTCAGATAACAATAAAGATTAATGGTAAGCAGTTGCCGGGGTCACCATACACTGTACAGCCATACTGGAGGGATTATTCACAGCTTGGTAAGGACATCAAGATTGTCGATGGCATCAAATTCCCCTGGGGTGTGATCTGCGGCCCTAGCAACGAGATTATCATCACCATGCCACACAAATTGCAAGTGATTGATCAAAAGAAGTTGAAAGTTCTTAAAGAGTATGGCAGTGAGGGGACTGGCCAGGGCCAGTTTTGTGGGCCGGCTGGAATAGCAATTCACCCCACCACTAATACTACGGTGCTCGCTATCAGTGACTGTCGTAATCATCGCATTCAAAAGTTCTCCTATTTTCACTCAGATACCACCATCACTCCACTGGCAGTGATAGGCAAGAAAGGAGAGGATGATTTAGAATTCAATATGCCGCGTGGACTGACCTTTACAGCAGATGGAAATCTCATTGTTTGTGACTCAGAGAATCACCGCATTCAGATCATTTCACGTAGCAACAAATTCGTCAAAGCATTTGGTGAAAAGGGAAGTGATCCTGGACAGTTCAATGAACCTTATGATGTTGCTGTGCGTGGTTATAATTCCATCATTGTCACCGATCGACTGAACCATCGTGTGCAGTGCTTTACAATGGATGGACAATTCACCACCATCTTAAATATTGCTGACAACCAGTTCCCCAGGGGTGTGTTTGTAACAGCCGACCAATCAGTTATCGTCACAACTGGTTCTGCCGGATCTGACAAGATCCTTGTAGTCAGAGAAGGAGAGAAGATGATATCCTTTGGAAAAAAGGGCCGTGAAGCTGGAGAGTTTAACCTACCAATGGGTGTTACCATGGATACAGAGGGACGTGTAGTGGTGGCTGATCACTGGAACAAAAGAATCATGGTGCTCACATGATCATCATGGTGTATGTAATGCTCCATCCATATAATACTACTGTTCATTTAAACTGATTGGTTAGCTACTTGCATTTTTTTGTAACTTTTACAAATTTTGTAGTGACACTATTTTACACAACTTGCATTTTCGGATTTTTTTCACAAAGTAAAGAGGCAAGCCATAGCTAGTGACAGCGTTGTTTAGTGTCATACATGCACAGACCTTATGATAATGGTCTGTCATCGGACATCCTGGAATTTGACTGACCTTGACCGACCAAATCAAATTTGACCAGACCAATTTACTATACGGAAAGTTAATTTTTATTATCTATAAATTTACAATAGAAAAGTAAATTTCCGAAAAATTTTCAACCCTTATCATAAGCACTGCAATGACTACATGAAACCGTATAGCACAAAATTTTGACAGTGGAAAATTGTATCAGCCTTACATGGAACAGCTGTAAAATTTAATGGTAATGAAGTGCTAAAAATTCATCAATACTTTTCCTCGTCATTGTAGGTCACTAAGTCTGAAGGACTCTATGGGCTCCTGATACTGTATATTACAACTGAGAAAGCATTGATGGATCTGATGCTAAATGTGACTGTCTGAGCAAAAGCCAGTCTAGTTCACACTTCCAAATTTGCCACTTTAGTGCTTTATAACTTGTTGGGTAAAGCATACAGACTTCAAATTTACAGGATTAGTAGAATAAACATTACTTTATCATTGCTGAAAATTTCAGCTTTGTGTAGCATTCTAAAAAGATTTTATGGACCATTAACTTGGCAAAATCGGAGGTGTGCACTATATAGGCTGGTTTTTGCTCAGACAGTCACAATTAAGTTAGCAATCCATCAAGAATTTCACTTTCAATAGTTCATAGTACGTAGTAACTGTACGTAGCTAATGGTTACAGGTAACCTAAGATGCTTTCTGTCTATATTTTCCCCATCAGATCTGACCCTCAGTGCAGTGCATTCATCAATATCTTTCCCTATCAACAATTGCACTGTATAGCTACAATAGTGCAATATATGCATGTGACTGGCTTTGTGAAAACCCTCCACTTACACACATACAACTTTTTGAATTTAACACTACATAACTTTAATATCCAACACACCTAATACCTAATATTGCCCCAACATTGTTTTATGACATGTGACATAGTATCTTTACTAGATGTCAATTAAGTTATGAGTTCCTAAAGTTGTAAATTTGGATGTGTGTAGGTGGAGGGTTTTCGCAAAGCCAGTCACATGTTTCAGGATAACACAACTGATTTCCCCTGCTATACATTGTTGATGTATTTTAGTGATGCATGTAGCCAATTAACTTTAACTACCCATGCACAGTTACATGTTGACATACTAACAATTTGTACTGTTACATGTCAAGTGACTATAGGTAGTGTCTTAAGGTATGTATGTAGCACAGGTTTTACCATATATGGCATGTAGCTATGTATTTCTATACTGGAATTGTAAACTACATAATTATGGCCAGCTGGAAGACGGTAGCTATGGTACTTTCTTAACATAATGCAGCTAAGTACTTTCCTTCATGATCAAAGCATCAACAAATATGCCCTTAAACCTTATTATGTGCATGATCATTAACTAGCCAGCTGGTGTATAGCTACAACACTAGCCATGAAATGACACCAGATCAATGATTTTCTGAAGGAGGTCCAAATAATTATATAGAGGTGCATGGATCTTTGAAGCAGGGCCCCCAGAAGCTATATAGGGTGTTTTGTTCTAATGCAAGATTCTAAGCATATGTTTAAGTATAACTTTCTAACCATATATGGAGTTACAAGTATAACTGCATAATGACAAGCAAAAGTATAAATAACTAAAAGCTGTGCTGTGCTTTCATCATGAGAGATATTTATGTAGCATTCCTTATTACACAACTGGTCAACGTGCACTAATATATACTATAATGTAATGTTTACCATCATACCATAACTGACTGGCTATATATCTGGTGCAGAGGTGTATCCAAGGAGGTACTATTTCTTGAGTTATGTGTCATTTCACTACAGTACTTTACCTTGATAATCAGGACATTTTGGTCAGTCCCAAGGTGTCCATATTATACAGGTTCCATGCATGTAGCTACTGTAGTCTGTAGATGTACGTACGCTTACTAAAGGACAACTTTGGGACCATAACTTACTGAACTTAGTGTGTGGATTATAAAAATGTGATCATTTGAAATGTCCATATTAACAGATTCCACATGTACGTAGTACTGAAATATTTGGCTAGTCAGGGAGTTCCCTATAAAGTGGTTGCTATAGTGGCACCATGTGCTACCTTTATCAAAATGTCTTTGATGTGATTGAAAAGTGATAAATATGCTTTGATGTTGGTATAATAGTAAAGAGACAATTTTACCACTCTACTGTTATATTCTGGGCATACAGAACCCCTAGCTGTATAGTTATGACTAGTCACTAGACATGTAGCTAGCTAGCTAACAATTCAAAGTACAAAATAGTTAACATGTGAACATGTAGCTGTGTAGACTAATGGTATATAGTAGCCGGCTACCTACAACTATACAATTTGCTAGTATACAATTTCACTACAATACATCAACAATGAGCTATAGCTATAGCAGAGGAAACTTCAGTAGGCCTAGCTGCTGCACCTATTAGCTATGCCGGAATAATAGGAAGTAGCTAGTTAAAAGAATTAGCTAATTAAGAATATACGTAGCTAATGCATGCTGGAATAATAATAATAATAGGACTATAGTACAAAACACTTATGTACTTACTCTCTAGTATTCTCTGATAATCAAAGTTAAAAGTGCTGATTCAAAGTGTTTAACATGTGAGCTTAATCTATTGATTTTGACAGGATAGCTGTATAATGTCATATTTATAGAGTGATATTCAGTAGTAATTATTCAGCTGTCCAAGGAGCTGCTATAGCTATACTCTTTTGATCATTCTAATGTAACATTTACAGGAAACTCAAATGTGACTCGGTCTGACAAAACCAGTCTTATCACTGCAAAATACACCCATCCATATTATGGTATCTATCTCTTGTTCTGTGTGTGCTATTTGAATTCTGTAAGTTTTATTGAATTGCTTAGGATTTTCTGCATACATGGTGAAGTTTGTACTAAAATATTGTGTTCAGAGAAAGAGGTGTTAAATTTGAAAGACTGAATATTAGCTCAAATTTTTGCAGCAATAAGATAGTTTTGTCAGACCGGGCCACAAATGTATAGCATTTAACAATTCATATTTACAACAAAGAGGCTATGAATTTTTGTATTTAGTTTATTTTGAGCTTGTTCACAGTTACGGTTGTACCACATATTAATCTGGAAGATATGGGAATAGCTATATCTTTTAAAGAAAGCTCTACAACAGTGTTTAGTAATAATATCGCTGTATGTGGTGGAGCCTATGGTTAGCATTAATGGTTAGCATGATATGGTTAGCACTCCACCTGTTTGATGTAATGGTGATGTACGTAATGTTGGTTTGCACTTAAAAGGTTTTCAGCAGGATAAAGAGATTTTGATGTATCAAGCAAGCAAACAAGAAGACAGATTTCACTGTTAATCCCATATGGTGTGGCTTGCTAAGGCTCGCCCCAATTAATGATGCTGATATAAATTATTTTTGTTATAGCAATCATCGTTGTGAACAATATGCGGACTCCAATTCCTACCGTGAGTCATTCCTTGAGGTAATGAAATATATTAAAGATTAACTGTCACAAAAGCAAGAATTCATCATTCATAACTACAAATTGTACACTGTTACCAGTTGGTTACCATAGCTATAAACATACGTATTTGATTAACACACACACATAGCTATCAGTATAATAGCATCAGCTAATTCACATAATTATAATTCATTATATTCAGTGTATTCTCTATGTTATCTTGTTATCCCCCACTATTCTTATTATTACACCTCACACATAATATTATCACACATTATGTTATCATATGCATAATACAATTAAGCAGTGTTAATTCTTCTTTCTGTAATTATAGCATCTTCTATTGTTCTTGATGTTTACGTACATCATATTGATGTAATTGTGCATGCCTATAGGCATTTGTGGTTTATAAGTGAGCACAGGATTTTCTGTAATAGTTAGGGCTAGCACTGGAAATTTTATATTCTCACCCTATGATACGTAGTTACACGTATGAAAACAACTGCAGTAGCAATATCATCTGATGCATCATCATAGCTGGTTGGACATCACCTGCATACTGGTGCTAAATATTTATTTCACTATTATTGTTCTGTGACTTCATGAATTAGAGACAACCTTGGAATTTTAATACTGAAGTCTATCATAGCTATAAGATCTTGTGTATAGCCAATCTTCAATAAGGCTTGTCCCAAATGACCTCACAAAACACATTATGGAATTCTAATACTTTTACTATAGGAATTTTGGACAAGCACATATTCTTTGCTAGTCAGAACACACTCAGTTATCAATACACACTTGTCTAAACTATGTTGTTTGCTCACTTCACTGCATTATGATGAATCAACTCCCCATCTATAGACATTACAAATAAAAAGGTGACCAAACAATTCATATTAATGCATACTGTAATCAATTTCAGTAAGCTACGTACGTATATAGCCTTTGTGCTTGTACTCTAATTGTGATGGATTATACTCGTAGCTACACTGAGTCAGAGCCACAATAGGTAGCTAGTACAAGATAGAGTGAAATGAGTAATGCTTCTAACTTGTTTTCCAGGCAAATTTCTATAACTTCATTTAATTATCTAAAGCTTCATTATGTAAAATAATGATTTACTATGCACATACATATATACATACATCTGTTCTGTCCTGTCTACTGTCCGTTCACCAAAAAATGAGGAAGGGATAAAAACAGCTGGAGCAGGCCACCATGCCACACTGTTGGCTTACTGGTAATGGTTATGGTACAGCTGCACAGAAACCAGAAGACACATTGTAAATCCAACAGCATGCATACCTGGCATACATAGTGACATGTCCACCACAACTGTCCTTGCCCTAAGTGCAAATTTACAGGTGTTATTCCTGAAGCTTGTAAAACCCCTGCAGAGGTTCAAGATTGGTGTATCTCAAATGATACCATCAGGCCATCAGTTGGACTTGGCACATGTATACAGAATCAATCCTTGTGATCGTAGTCAGTGTTAGCCGGTTAATAGCCATTCCCAAGGGTCGCTACAAGGAGGTAATGACTGAAATATTGTAAGAAATCAACCCCCCAAACATGCACACACACACAAACAATTATAGCATAATTTAAGTACATATACCAGGCATCAAACATTATGTGGAACATAATGCAGAAAATTATACAATACCAAAAGTTCAATATATCCTAATAGAATAATCACCATACTAAACAGTGTAACATGTTACAATGGTTTTTGTGCAAGTTTATTCCTATGCACAAATCTATATATCACGTGCTTCATTACTAAGACCACACCCATCGACTGTATCAATGGCAAGTGCCATATAAAGGAACTAAAAAGTAGTAGAACTTGTTTAACTAGTTATCTTGTAATGATTTTAATAGCCTGGGGTGTGGACACACACACATGCCGACTTCTTAGGTTTAAAAATCCATCAACAGTTTAACTTCCAACTATGATGGGCAAACATTACAGAGTAAAGTCAATCATGTTATGAAGCTAAAATGTGAAATGTAATGATGATCAGCTGCTGGCAAGTTTCACCATTATACAGTATGTACAGTATAGCTAGGGTTGAAACAATACAGTACATAGCTACATAATAATCAATTACAAGGAAATGCAAATGCAAGGTTATTATTACCCAGTATAGCAGCATATACACTACAGTAGGTTATCATGTGGCTACTATCCCCAGCCATACAGTCAGCTGGTCCCCATTAATACAGCAGCTGGGTGGACTGGAGCAATGTGAGTAGTAAAGCTCCTTGCTCAGAGAAATAACAGCAGCAGCTGGGCATCGAACTTGCAACCTCTCCATTAGCAAGCCGACGCTCTAACCACAAGGGTACTGCATCTGGCCTAATGCTAAAATACAATCCAGTTGGCCTGTTACATTCTACACACAATCATAGATAGCTACTCTACTGACACAATAAATGAAACACTAGCTCCTTAGAATAAAGTAATATAATTTATATAGTTTATTGTCTATGATTTAATCTACCTTGCAGCGAGCCTTGCAGTCTTGGCGGTAAATAATATGGTTCCGTCCGGCGAATATCTGAATATTTAGTTCAAATCCCTGTACCATCCATGAATGTTCGTTCAGCAGCATCTTACAGTTAATTCCTACAGGTGTAACAGAGTTGAGGCGAAGATCCAAATTCTTATTAATGCACAACTATTTCAATAAAAGCGCACTCGCTACTGATCAGGTAAACGTTAAAGAACGCGAGTTAATAGTAATAGACAGTCCCTTCTCCCTTGTGCTTATTCTGTGTGTGTAAAGGATGTGTCACTGGGAATTGTAATGTAAGAATAATATTTGTTGTGTATGTCATTAATTTCTACAAATACCTGATAGTGATGATGGAGTGGAAGATGAAGAACATGATCAACCATTGGTTAATCTCAATGATAGGTTAAGAGAGTTGACAGAGACCTGGTGAGTACTAATTAGAAATATACTTATTTACAATGACATTTAAACCATGTGTGCTGCTAAGGCCAGCGCGGGCCCGTTTCCTTGAAATTGTTTTCATCTGCGAAGTCGGTTTGTGTGTGTCTGCCCCCCAGGCAATTGAAAAGCATTCATGCGAAAAGAAGCCTGAATAACTAATCAAACAAGTCCTACTGCTTTTCAGTTTCTTTGTATGACACTTGCTATCGATATTACTGATGGGTGGGGCCTTAGTAACGAAGCACATCGTAAGTTACTGCCAAAGAAGAGCAAGGTAATGCTGTGTTAGCCATTCATTTCATGGTAAAAGGCGTTTAACCAGCTGTACATTGCTAACAAGACGGAGTGCTTCAATTGTAAAAATGGGGCATGCCATACAGATTGTGAAGTTTTTAAAAGAAGACTAGCCTTTGGTGTTATAGTATTTCAGCTTAAAACAACTTTATACTTTTACAGTACTTTTACCACTAGAGTATACAGCTGGTTTAAACAAAAGAATTGAATTTGTATGCGTTCCTTAGTGATGAGTCTTTGCTCACATGACTGACCCGTGACGTCATCAATTACTGTTACAATATATTGAATAGCAGTTGATTAACTTACACAGTGCCTGGTTTCTTGAAATCATTTTCGTGAAAACGTTGGTATGTGTGTGTGTGTCCGCCCCCAGGCTATTAAAAACCATTCATGTGAAATGAAGCCTGAATAACCAATCAAATAAATCCTACTTCTTTCTATGACAGTTGCTATCGATATTACTGATGGGCGGGGCCTTAGTAACGAAGCGCGTCGTGAGTTACTGCCGAATAAGAACAAGGTAATGGAGTGTTAGCCATTCATTCCATAGTAAAAGCCGTTTGAACAGCTGTACATTACTAACAAGACAAAGCGCTTCAGTTTTGAAAGTGGGTGTGCCGTGCGGGTCACGGAGCTTATAATACAAGACTAGCCTATAGTGTTACAGCAGAGCCTGAAATAACGGTCAGACATTGGACATTTTCCGACCAAAAGAACCAGATGTCTGGGCATTTTGAAATTTGGCCGGACATTTTGTCCAGACAAATTTTTGGGTTTTTTGTTGATTTTAAAGTATTTCCCATATTTTACACTATTTTGTCTGAACAAATTTCTAAATGTCTGATCAAAATCAGTTTACTTCTGACACTATGTCTTAGCATTTTTCTAGCTAATTTCGGGCTCTGGTTACACTAAGAATTTCGGCTTAAAACAACTTTGTACTACTCTAAAAAGTTCTATCACTAAAGTACTGGAGTATAAAGCTGGTTTAAACAAAAGAATTGAATTTGTATGCGTTGCTATTAGTGTTGCACCGATATGGGATTTTAGCCGATATTCTGATAACCGATATAAATAAAATGTTAACTGATAAAACACAACTGATCCGATATAATCAATGAGTCACTATTGCTCCATAAAAATCATATAAAATAAGGTTGGAAATATCCCACAAGTTAAAGGTTTCACCATCTGTTAGGTTATATATACATTATAACACTTCGTTATAACACTTCAATAAAAGCAGGCTGCTACAGTTTTAAATGCTAACCTCAGTGTTTGTGTAAGGTATGGCTTCCTGGCCACCACTAAAACCACCCAAAAATTTAATTAACAATACTGGTACTGCCCAGCAATTTATCAGATCTGTTAGTAATTTGACACAGTTACCAATGAATCTCATTATGTGCAGACTTCAACATGCACATATAAGCTTGTTTCCATTTTTGTCAGCTTCTGGACACCAGTTACGCTAGAAGGTTAGCAAATGAAGCACTTACGATTCGTAACTTGTCTATGGTTAGTGCGAAGGTTAGTGATGCATGCGTACGTATATAAATGTTAAAATGATGAGTGGTTGTCCTAGCAGACCCTTTTATCATGATGAACTTGTGATTGTGGGTGCCATTTTCAGCATATACTAGTTCCACGTTCAAACTAGTTACAACACACTGATATATAGTGTTAGAGCCACAAAGTGTTACTAACTTACTGAATAGTGTATCATTATAATTGTAGCTTATCTACAGTACAAAGTAGAACTGAACAAACCTTGATTGAGGCGGTTTATCATGTTTAATGGGATAGCTCCAAAAGTAAAATGCAACACATTTCAGTGCACTGTGTTGTGCATAATGACATAATCTCAGATATAGACTGTATAGATGAATGGCTACAATTTAAAATCATCGTTCAATGGTCCATGGAGATTTTTCATTATTTCTGAAGACTACCTCAAGGATGTTGTATGATGACTTGATCACTATCCTTCTGGTAAAATTACATGGGTGGCTAGCTTGGCTATCATTTCTTCATTCTGGATCTAGCCCTGTAAAATAGTAAATCCTTAGCTTTCTGTTGTCAAACACAAATTTTCAAAAGTAACTGATTGTTTAGAGGCCTAATTTGAACATCAATCAGTATCAGTATACGTATGCAATAAAGATGGCATTCGTAGTAGTACAAATTAATTGTCAAGGAAATGTACTAACAGCTTGGTATGGTTGCTCATTTCTGTTGTCTTCTATAAGCTTGCTGGTTTGTATGCCTGTTATTCCACTGGACAGTATATCTGCCCGCCCGCATCAAATTTTTGAGGATAGGACTAATAATTAGTCAGCTATATTTGGTATTTATGTACACTTGCTTGTACACACATGTCATACGTATACACACATGCACAAACATGCATAGACCGTTTCACTTTCTCTCATGCGTACTCGCATGCACATAACATAAAAATTTATGGCAACAAACTAATTGGCCCTTATAAGCTTGCTAGATTGTTCACTTACCACCTGAGAGCATGCACAATACACTTCACAGCCACTAGCCCATAAGGATTGTGCTGCTTTGTACCATGCAC
>OZ005746.1:335000-434998 GCA_963930835.1 Spongia lamella | reverse complement strand
GATTACCTCTTTCCAACTTTTCGCGAATAAATTTCGAGGTATAAGCTCTTTCACCAATAAATATTATCTTAAAACCAAATTTCAAGGATTTGATTTTTGAGGATACATCAAAATCCTCGAAACCTTGAAATTTTTGTCCCTCAAAAATTTCCAGCTATACGATGAAACATAGCTAGTATCTGAGTGAATAGACGTTTATATAATATATGACGTTTATGTTTAATTGTTGCTGTTATCTTTAAATTTAGTGGTTTACTTTGTGGGCTTCAGCAGTGCAACATTTTCTGGTAGTGAAGGTTCAACTTCCACTGTCTCATTATTTGTCTCACCACCTGCTCCATTTGATATTTCGTTGACTCTACAGGCTATGGACATCACAGCAATGTGTAAGTGATTAGTATCTTTGTAGATATTGTGAAATTTCTTATGCTCTATGGGAGTTATATATGTACAGTGTGCATAAGAAAAATGTTCACTTGAGTGTATCTTTGTGTATATTAAACTTTGTATGTGGTTGTTAGCAATAACCAGGATCACCTGACTATAAAAGTTGTGAATTTCCGTAGCCATTGTATGTATTTATGATGTGTTTATCACTTTAGTTGGTGACGATTACTTTTTCAATGCTGAATCCATTGATCCCAATGTTGCTGTTACTATACTGATGGGTAGTACTACTTTTGATGTCGGCTTTACTATTAAGAATGACAGGATTATAGAACTAGAGGAAACATTCCAATTACAAATATCACTATCTGAACAGTCAGTTGCTCGTGATGTTCTACTGGGAAGGAGTGAAGCTATTGTAACACTAGAAGACAGTCAAAGTTTTAGTAAGTTTTTAGCTACCATTGTCTAAAAGTTTTAGTTTCTTAAAATTGCTTTTGTCCAACATCTCACTGTATGTATGTATGTGTCTAATCTTGAGGACATTAATGTGAGCAGTTTACAATTACATATGATAAGCCTAACATAAATCACAATAAACAGTTTAAGGTAAACATACATAATACATAATTATTGGGCAATGCTGGTTACATGGCAAAGTGAGTAAGCTATATATTGTCAATTATCAGTGAAAGCACATGTCACTGGGTCTAGAAAATTGACCATGTACTGTACGTACGTAGGTGCAAAACCTGTATTCCATCTTATTGCCCAGAGTGGCTTATACTAAGCTACGTACACTCAAGAACTATCTATGCACACTGTCTCTACTGGCCAATGTGAACTGATCTGCTTTTCTGGAGGCCATTTGTCAGCCGTGTAAAGACAGGGAATGAATTAGGTGACTAGGACTTGGTAATTACAGCTACTGTAGATGTCTAGTAGTGTTGTATAAATATGTAAGTGCATTGTGGTTACTGTTTAGTGGTCTAGTTGCTTGCTGCTATTAAGAGCTGGCAAGTTATAGGCAGTAGTCCTGAATGTTTTAAAATGGCAGCTATTTCTTGTAATAATACAATGCAAGTATATGACTGATTTTCCCTGACATGGTCACATACCTCTTTAAAAAATATAAACACTCATATACGGTACCGTTCAACTATAACTTCATTTTTACACGCGTGAATACACGTGGTACCACTAGAAATGTACACAGCATCCCCGTTACGTGTTTGCATGGACCACGTTTCCTCGTAGCGTGTGTCGTGTATTTTATCACGGGAACTACACGCGTGAAACAATTACTTAGTTTACACGCGTGGAACAAGCCACGCGTGCACTCACACGTTTAAATTATATACTCACTGAGTATCGAGCACCACCACAGCTGTAAGAAACGCATGTAATTCATTGGTAAACTACCACAGATGTAAGCAATACGCGCGTAGTACGTACATTGGTAAACTGTCAGCCAGATTCCATCACGTAATTAAGCTACGTACGCTGTAATAGCGCACACATAAATCTAACGAATAAATTTAGTGGCGCTTTTTGTTGCACGGATACTTAGGTGGATGGTGGATACAGGAAGTACGTTTAACAATGCCAGACGAAGTACGTACAATGCAGGGGATGTAAGAAAATGGTAAGTAGATTTAGGGCGTTAGAGCCTATTATTAACCAAAAGATCACGTGACGAAGTCAGACATTTTGTAGTCTAACTTACGCGCACCAGGTGAAGCACGAGGAGAAATGTCTAGACGCTGTTCAATGCTTGTTGCTGACAATTTTATTACAATATTGCGAAGGGTATCGTTAAAAAGTTACACTACGTAGAGTCTATTTAATATATATACAGCAGTGGATGTTGACACCAAATCAGCTTGTGTGAACACGCGTGCGTGCATCAGTACCTTGCTTGGCGTCGTTGGCTATGCCTGCAATAGACAATTCACGTAAACTAAAAGTATATACAATTGCCTATGAAAACGTATGGTTGTTTGGCTTGTGCTACGTATATGGTTCTCGTAAACTTCTATGTATGTAATTAGCCACGAAAACGTGTCGTGTAAACACGAACACGCGGGAGTCTTGTCATGGCATTTCACGTGTCATGCAAATTTACATGTTCCCGTCTCGTGTAAATCATTATTTCCACGATAATTTTTTGCACTTCACACGCGAAATCATGCGTGATATCACGCGTGGAACGTCACGCGTGTGTGAAGTTATAGTTGAACTGTACCGTATGCGTAAGAACCTGCTGAGAACTGGCCTATAATAGGTTAATTTGCATGAAGAAACATGTAATGTTATGGAGTAACAGTGAACTGGAGGGGCTAAATCTCCCTAGCCTCCCTACTCTACCACCTATGTAAACACCACTGCTTGTATTCCAAATACCTATTGCACACCTTACGTACGTATATCCATCAACAGCATTCAATTCAAAGCATCAAATATTCTAGGGCTACTCTCCTGTTTAGTATTACTAAGGTTAGGAGTGCACGAAAAGAAGGCTGGCTTATAGTGTAGTTTAGGCTAAAACTTTTATCACTAAGGTGCTGAGGTACCCCTACCTGAGAGCAATGGCAGTACTGATGTGATGTCTCTCCTGGTGTGGCTGGGCTGCGGCCTGTAGGAATGGTGTAAGTGCTAGGAATCTTGGGGCCCGGCATGATAGCAGGTTGAGATAGAGTAGCTGCATACCTGTAACTGGGAGAACTATCACAATAACAACAACAACAACAAATGATTAGAATACCGTATACGTCAAAACATTCGAGGGGGAAAACTTTCGCGGTTTTCGCGGATTTTAGCAAAACGCGAATGTTTTACCATTGAAACTTTTCCTGCTTCACAATTAGAAAATAATTACCGTTCGCAGTGAAGTCGTTCTCCAATCACAGGTGTCCAATTGTCTTGATACACATGATAACCACGGACAGAACTGTCAGTTTCAAATTCGGCTTCAGCCATGCGCCCAGTGCGTGTGTTAAACTTTATTCTAATTTGCGCATACTCTAAAATCCGTATCGCAGAGGCACGCGTGGGCTTTAAGGCTGCAAACCGCGAAAGTTTTCCCTACATAATGCACATTGTTGATGAACCGCGAAAGTTTTCCCCCTCGAATGTTTTGACGTATACAGTACATACACATATGTACACAAATATTATAACTTGTACAATTCATGTATGCAGAAGTTTAAAAAGGTATGTGTGTGTGTGTGTGTGTGCCTAAACTGAGAGGGTTAGGATATGGGTTATTATTTTTGTTAAACCAGGTGCGCGCCGGCCACAGGCCGGCGCGCGCCTGGTTTCTTGAAATCGTTTTCGTGAAAACGTCGGTATGCGTGTGTGTGTGTGTGTTTGTGTGTGTGTGTGTGTGTGTCCGCCCCCCAGGCTATTAAAAACTACTCACGTGAAATGAAGCCTGAATAACCAATTAAATTAGTCCTACTGCTTTTCTATGACACTTGCTATCGATATTACTGATGGGCGGGGCCTTAGTAACGTAGCGCGTCGTGAGTAACTGCCGAATAAGAACAAGGTAATGCAGTGTTAGCCGTTCATTCCATAGTAAAAGCCGTTTGAACAGCTGTACATTACTAACAAGACAGAGCGCTTCAGTTTTGAAAGTGGGCGTGCCGTGCGGGTTGCGGAGCTTATAATACAAGACTAGCCTATAGTGTTACAGTAAGAATTTCGACTTAAAACAACTTTGTACTACTTTTAAAAAGTTTTATCACTAAAGTACTGGAGTATAAAGCTGGTTTAAACAAAAGAATTAAATTTATATGCGTTGCTATGTGCTCCTTAGTGATGAGTCTTTGCTCACATGACTTACTCGTGACGTCATTAATTACTATTACAATACACTGAATAGCAGTTGATTAACAGTGGTTTAACTTACACATCGCCTGGTTTTTAGATGGTAGAACATCAACTTGTTTTCTTACTTGTACTACGCATGCTCTGTTATTCTTATTGGTGCACCTATATATGGTCACATGCTATTGACGATCATCTGGTGATCGTTCTCACATTAACTCTGTTTAACAGGTATTTAAAATGCATATTCATTGCTACGTATGTGCCCGTAGTGATGAGTCTTTGTTCACATGACTTCCTTGTGATGTCATTGTATATTCTCAGCAATAGCAGTAGATTAACAATAGTACTTATATACGTAGCACCTGAATTTTAGATGGTAAAACATCAAACTGTTATAATATCATCTGCAAATAATATTTAGGTATAATGGTAGAATTTACACAGTCCAGTTTTAGTGGAGTGGAGAACACAGGATTTTTAGATGTTGCATTACAGCTCACAGGAGGAACCTCCAGTACTCCATTTAGTGTAACTGTTACTCCATCAGAACAGTCACCAGTATCTGCTGAAGGTAACATAGTGTATATTATTATGTGTTGAGTGAAGAGTGTTTGACTAACAGGTGGTGCTGACTTTAACACTACTACACTGACTGCTACATTTGAAAATGGGATGACAATGAGTAATGTTAGAGTTCCATTGGTAATGGATAACATTGTGGAGATGGATGAAGAGTTTGTCATAACATTAAACCAACCAACAGTAAGAGGTGTAACTCTAGGTACTATTAATGTGACAACTGGTATTATCATCGACTCAACTGGTGAGTGATTACCCTGATAAGTGTATGTACGTACAAACCTACATGACTGAGCAGTAATTATATATAAGTATAGGTTAAAGCATTTCCGCGAGTGCTATATGAAAAATAAAGCACGAGGCAACGAGGCCGAGATGGCTAATATAGCACGAGGCAAAGCCGAGTGCTATATTAGCATCGAGGCCGAGTGCTTTATTTTTCATATAGCACGAGCAAGGCAATGCTTTAACTGTTATAGAGAATTTCCTCTACAAATTCGCGCGCCATTATAAAACGTCCAACCTTACCAATCTTTCAACAGAACGGCTTTATCATCGATGTATCCCAGTGTTTCCTACTGTTTACTGAATTGTCCATCAATATATACAGCGAAAACAAGAGGTTTAAAGTCTTTCATTTTATTTCCCGTGCTATAACTACCCAATATAGCACTGTTCGCGCGTTTCCGGTTCTATAACTACCCAATATAGCACTGTTCACGCATTTCCGGTTCTATATCTGCAATATAGCACTGTTTTCGGCTTTGATCCTCCAACGCAAAATTCTATATATATGTAAATTTAGTACTAATAATGGCCCAGATTGCTGTGGTCTGTAGTTCATATCATTTCTGCAGAATGTAAAACTTTGTGGAAAGCCTTTGAATTGTCAAATTCAGTACATTATCTAATAAGTAGTGCGTAATGCATTGATAAATTTCATTAATTAAATTATGGTACCGCTCAATTTACACTTGAAACTCGTGTATGGTAAACTCGCGTGTATTTTCCACAGTTCTTCAAGTTTCTATAATCCTGCACATGCACGAAGGTTTGCCATGTCAATTTCATGTACCTTTCGAGGTATGGCTCAAGTATCAAACTCACATGTTTGAGTTTTTATCAATTTTACCAGTTAGGCACTGGAGGCGTACACATAGGCAAAGCCTGTATGAGGTGTTTATCTAAAGCCAAGGAGCTTATGAATCAAATGGAGTATTAGCACTAGCCAGATGGTCAACTCGTGACATTCGTTCAGTATGCATGCACGATATCAACATAGAAAATATCCATTCTTACCTCTTCATTCCAGTTGATAATAGTGGCCATAACAATGTTAAGAGGACGTTTAACTTTGTCAGTGTGCTCCTCCCAAATTCATGTGATGCCTGCAATGGTGTAATGGTATGTAGTGCGTATATAGATGGTATGCTGATGTGATAAACAATTCAAAAGGGCACATCTGATAGAGTTTGGAGAGGTAAAGCAAAGCTGTGAACAGTTATGTCATAAAGACATTATGCGCGTAAGTAACGTACAGTACAGGCACTTATAGCTGTAGCAAGTAATAATGCCCTTTACTGGCGGTACTCACACATGATAATCTACACTCATATAGAGGTAATATAATCACTCTTATTGTGTATCGAGTTACACGAGGTGTGTGTCGAGCTCTTCACGAGGTGTGTGTCGAGCTCTTCACGAGTGCTCTGATGTCATCAATTTATCGTGCACATAAAGAATCGAGTAAGCTTTGTGTAGTGCATGTAACATATGTATCACACATGAGTTTTTAATTGAGCAGTACCGTATATTTGATGTAATAGCCTTATTTTAGAATACTGATATTGTCATGCAAAAATCTTATTCTACTTTGAAAGATCAATCCTTAAAATTTTGAATTTCTACTTGACTATTCTAGTTTATTTGCCTACTTGCATGAGTATAATAATTGTGTAGTATCAAAACTACATTTTGGCTGTTTGTCAATTTATTTTGCCATACATAATATATGTAGCTGTTTTGTTGCTGTATAGTTGGTTATTTTTGAAGGAAATTTATTTTTGGATGTTTCGTTTAGCTGTTTCCCTTCGAAAATAAATTTCACCGAAATTTATATGCAATAATAAAACTCTACAATTTAAATCTAATAAATTCTTTGAAACATAAATTTGGTACACTTGTTTGAAAATTTCTTCTTCGAAATTAACCCGTTATATGTTATGTGCTATTGCTTACAAGCACATATAAACTAGTATACAGTAATTCATATGTAATGTTTTGCATGTCCGCTAGGGGCTTGTAAGGTACGTATGTGAAAACAGATTGTGGTTGATCCCTACTATTAAATATGTATTGCTGTATTTAATGGTACGTACAGTGTGTGGCATAAGTATTTAACCAAGGAAATTCTGATAAATTGAAAGAAATCTCAGCTTCAAATTTACAAACTACTAGCAGATTATTAAGGATTTCCTGTCAAATATTCAATCACTGTATTAAATTTGTATATACGTACGTACGTATGTATGTCACATTTATGATTATTTATAGTTGTGGATGTCCAGTTTTCACAAGCAAGATTTAATGGAACTGAGAATTCAGGAGTTGTAGTAGTAAACCTTGAATTGGTTGGAGGAAGTTCTGCTAGTCCATTTGATGTAACTGTTACTCCATCAGAACAGTCACCAGTATCTGCTGAAGGTAACATAGTGTGTATTATTATGTGTTGACTGAAGAGTGTTTGACTAACAGGTGGTGTTGACTTTAACACTACTACACTGACTGCTACATTTGGTAGTATGATGATAATGAGTAGTGTTAGTGTACCAGTGATCAGTGATGATATTGTTGAAGGAGTTGAAGAGTTTGCTCTATTGTTAACTATACCACCATCAGTTGGTAGGGGCATAATAGCGAGAACTGGAAATGTAACTGCAGTAGGAGTTATTATAGATTCTACCAGTAAGTATTTATGGATATATATACATACGTAGTAATAATGTGTATATTTTACTGGTTAAAACAAAAGTCAGGGGTGGATCCAGGGAGTCTTTGGGGTCTCAAGACCTCCTCCAGAAATATATCAATGAAGCCAAAAGAATGATGTATTGGCATTAAAATGTATTATTCTTGAAACAAGTGTCATTTCAGCACTTTATATACCGTATACGTCAAAACATTCGAGGGGGAAAACTTTCGCGGTTCATCAACAATGTGCATTATGTAGGGAAAACTTTCGCGGTTTGCAGCCTTAAAGCCCACGCGCGCCTCTGCAATACGGATTTTAGAGTGTGCGCAAATTAGAATAAAGTTTAACACGCGCGCTGGGCGCATGGCTGAAGCCAAATTTGAAACCGACAGTTCTGTCTGTGGTTATCATGTATACCAAGACAATTGGACACCTGCGATTGGAGAACGACTTCACTGCGAACGGTAATTATTTTCTAATTGTAAAGCAGGAAAAGTTTCAATGGTAAAACATTCGCGTTTTGCTAAAATCCGCAAAAACCGCGAAAGTTTTCCCCCTCGAATGTTTTGACGTATACAGTATGTAATAAAACAACCTATATCTTCCAAGGGGTTGCACCCACCACACTCCCTACTCCAATACTTCCTTGTATTTACACTTTAAACATGCTCTAAATCTTGCACTAGGTATGATTTTGGTGTTATAATAACAAAAAACCTGTAGCTTCACCCCCTGCATCAGAGATACACCTCTGTATTCAGACCCCCCCCCCCCCCTCAGGAAATCCTGGATCCGCCCCTTGAAGTTGCTCGACATATTTCATCTTTAGAATATTATATACATAGTATAGCTACTAGTGTTTATGTACGTAGCTAAGCCAAATTGTATGTACGTAGCGCTGTGTGTAAATAAACCAAACTACCAAAATTACCTTTTTATTTGAATGAACACTTTTCATGATAACAATTTTCTATAATACTACGTATTTTCATACTATGATCCAGATTGAATGAAATTTTTACTTTACATGGAAAATTTTATCATTGTATAAAAACCGATCAATGCAAGTTTACGTAGAAGAGCTAGACTTGTCTAGTGTTGCCTGCCTTTTGCGCTGCACACTAGCTTTTGATTACTTGGCAATGCATAAAATGGTTGACAACACCAGACTAGAGCTACATACGTAGCAATTGGAACAATGGAGCCCATATGTATAAATCGCAAAGGTTGAATGGGCAGCTGGCAGATGTGAGAATTATTTACTGATATTGACAGTTACTTGTTTGACACATTCCTGTGCAAGTGAGTGGTTTTGAGAGAGCACTCGCTGCATTATTTTGTGACAAGAGTCACAAGTACAACTGGGTCATGAGTCACATGAGTCACATGTGACATGAGTCACAACTACAACTGGGTCTGGTCTGACTTTACCAGACTGGGTCCAGCAAAGGATCTTTGCTAGTATTTTTACTGCTAGACAAAAAATGACTTCCTGTAATTCACAGTTTACCGAGGCAATATGCCAGTGATAATTTATAGACTGTGTTTATTAGAGTGTATTCACTTTTAATAAAAGATCAGATGTGACTGTTCTATTAGGATATATCGGTCTTTTGGTATAACGGCATATTATTGGGCTTGCAGACTTGTTAGATAATTTAGTAATTACCACTGCCTGCTGTAAAGTAAGGGACCTGTCTCCTGTTCCCTTTGTTCCTACGCCCCTGAAGAGTTATAATGAACATCAAATAAAAGTACAAATTGGACATGTGCAAAAAATTTTAAATGATTTGAGTATCATTTATTAAAATTACGTATATGAATAATTTACAAGCTAATTACAGTATAATGGTAGGCACACAACACACATATAGAATATTGCATAATGCGTACTTTAATATATTATTATTATGTGTATACTATATGCTAAACAAAACACCCTGGGTGTAAAAAAAGTGCGAGGCCAATCAGAAGCAGCATTGCAAATAGGTATGTACGACCAAAAACGTTGATATCAGTTGAGGCCAAGAAGTTACTTATCAAAAATCTTTTTAACTACTTGAATGACATACGTACAATAGTTTATAGCATATTGTCACAATTATGATTGACTTTGTCACTTGGCCACCTTTATTAATAATGATGGTGTGAAAAAGGTGGCCAAGTGACAGAGCCAATCATAAGCTCACTACTGTCACTCACTATCACTAACCTTCTTGGCCTCGCGACTCACTATCGTGAGTCTTGATACTTACATTAATTTTGTAGCAAAGTTTAACGACAATGAATTCACAATAATATTGTACGTACCTCAAAATATTTTCATCAATTGTATTTTAGAAACAAGCGATAGTAAAATTATTGTTAGTGTCTAATAACATTATAATATACTAGTTAAAGCATCATCACAAGTGCTGTGCGGAAATACAAGGGGCCTAGGGTGAGATCAAGTGGCAATTGCAAATACTGTATTTGCCAAGTGACCCAACCCTGAATACTGTATTGGTCTTTAAAGGTAGACAAAACAAAAACAATTCAAGAAGCAGATGTTAGTCTGTGCTGGCATTAGCTTGGTTTAATAATACTACATTTTAAATTATGTACAGGCGTAACTATGTATAATTATTATACGTATGTTACAGTTATGCTACAGTGCAAGTACATTATCCTATTTATTGCCCCAGTCCAAGGCAAAGCAACGTATGTATAATAACTGAGTAATAACTAAGATATAGAGCGGCTGCGTGTAATGTCAATTGTACTTAGACAGGCATACTTCCAGGTGGCAAAACTATGGGCTGTTTATATGACAACGGAATTACATGCAAACTCTTCACTACAGCTGTTATAAGATTTATTGGATATAGCGATAGATTTATTAAGTAGCTGATACGTCTCCAGATGTAGTAACTTTCCTTGGTTATCGTTTCTAAATACTTGCATCGCCATATGTACTACACTCACTCGTCTCGAGCTCCTTTGCCACCAAGAAGTTACTGCGATTATTTGAAGATATCTCATATCCTAACATATTCAATAATATCCTGTTTATGCAACTTCTCTATTGAACGAGTGTACTATTTTACATCCCACTGAGCAGAGTTTCTGTTAACCACTATAACTCAATCATTATAACTCAAATCATATTTGCATCCGTACCAGTGACCACCACCTTGTTTCTGCAACCAACACACCTACTGGGTGACCACTGGGACAACTAAGTTATCACCCAGTGGTATCTTAATTATCACCCAGCAGCTTCTTTTGATTCACCCACACATAGGGTTGTAAGTAGCTATGTTATATATTTATGTAGTGTTCATGAAATAATATAAATACGTACTTATTCCATAGTGTTAATGGTTGAGTTTGCATCAGGACAGTTTACTGGTTCAGAGTCATCAGGATTTATACAAGTTGTAGTGACAATAACAGGAGGATCATCCAGTGATCCTACTACTGTAACAGTAACTCCCTCACAGCAGTCACCAGTATCAGCTATGGGTATGTGATGAATATCATTGCAGTAATTATATAAAACGATTGCTGTATTCTGATAGGATCAGGTGTGGACTTTAACTCTAATTCATTCAATATAACAATTAATGCTGGAGCTATGGAAGGTAGAGCTAATATATCAGTGAGTTGTGATGATGAGGTAGAAGGATTGGAGACTTTTGATATGAGGTTAACATTAGCAAGTAGTAGTACTGGAGTAACACTGGGTAGAGACACATCTGTTGGACAGATCACTGATAGTACAGGTAATGAACTGAAGATTCAGTCAGTTATGATTTAGTAGGTTAATGTTTAATAGTTGAGGTGAGCTTCAGTCAGTCATCATATGGAGTAATGGAGGATGATGTTACAGTAACATTAGTGATAGCACTGAGTCAAACATCATCAGTGTCATTTGAAGTAACAGTCAATACAATGGATATAACTGCTATTAGTAAGTGTACTATTATTAAAGTGTATTTTGCTATCAAGCATTACATAAAGGATTTTTTAATGGAGTAACACACCAGAAGTGTGCTCCAGCTCTAGATGAAGTGAATCATTATAATTAATGGACACACATGGCCATAATATGTACATACACATGATTAATGCTTATCAAAGAATATCGAGATAATTTAATACTCATTTTATTGAAGTGTTTTATCAGTTGCACATGCAAGTTAATTAATTTGAACTTACAAATTGAAAATTACAAAACTAATAAAAGCAGTATAAATATAAAAAGAGCAAACAGTTAACGTGTGTATCCTACATATTAAGCTGTTTATGTACTTCATAGATGGAGAGGATTACACTGGAGGCATGATGATGATTACTGTACCAGCTGGAGTAATGACACACTCATTTACAATATCCATTACTAATAATGATATTGTGGAATGTGTTGAAACATTTACTGTAACAATGTCATCAGTCACCACTTGTGGAGTTACTATAGGAAGTGATAGTAGTACTGAAGTGAGGATAACAGATGATGACGGTTAGTGAATATGTATTTTGTGAGTGTTATATTAGAGAATATTATTGACCAATAGGAGCAACAGTGTCATTGAGCCAATCACAATATTCAGTAGCAGAAAGTGATACTTCATTAAGTGTGATTATAATGCTGAGTAGTAGAGCATCTGAAGATGTAATGGTAGAAGTTACTCTCAGTGATGGATCAGCTAATGGTAATGTAGAGCAGTATAATGTTGTTGAGATATTATAGTAATTTTGTACACAGCTGGAGAAGATTATGCAATGTCCACTGCACTAGTGTCTAATGTCACCATTTCTGCTGGATCATTAACATCATCATTTGATGTAGACATCATTAATGATATGATACAGGAAGATAATGAAACATTCAATATTGCAATAAGATTGTTACCAAGTTGTTTATCATTGTCACTTGGTAATTCATCATCTACAGTAATGATCATTGATAATGATGGTACTAATAATAACATGTACATTAATGTTGTTATTATCACTATTATTATTATTGTACAGTGGCAATGATAACATTTTCATCATCAACATTTAGTGGAACAGAATCATCCGGAGTAATATCAGCTACTGTTATAATATCAGGAGGAATTGTCAGTAGTAGAGATATTAGTGTACCAATCACCTTTACTGAAGGAAATGCAACAGGTTAGGTTGTTACAACCTTATAGTATGAATAATGATCAATGATGTGGCCAAGGTGGGGTACACTGGGGCACATACCAAGTTCATCTTGTTCTCCACCAAGTTCTCAGCTGAGCTCAAGGGCTAAGCTGTTATTATAATAAGAGCAATTGGTTATGTACATGCACAACTCAATCACAAGTTTTGAACTAGCCTGTCTGCTTACCTGCTAGTCTTGTGCATGCCTGCTAGTTATATAATCAAAATTTGCACATGAGAATGATATGGAATGGAGGTTTTTTGCAGAGCCATTCACATTTGACATTTCATAATTTCACGTTAGTCAAATTTAATATAATCAAATGAAACAGTTGCATTGCAGCAAAATCTCTTGTATACGTATGTGACCTTGTGAGGGAAAACCGGCCTAGTTCACACTTGGTAAAATTTTGAGAAATACTATTTCGAAATATTAAAACAACCTGCTGCCTGTAGCTGACCGTCATGTATTAGCAGCAATAAACAGAGTAATCCATTAGATTTTGTATAGTTAACCTTGTGAATGGCTGATGACTGGATTTCAGGGCTTCTGAGGCATTTTTTCTGATGTGCACTGATTTCAGTCCAGTAAAGTGAGGGGTGGGCGGGTAGGAGCGTGGGTAGGGGAGGGAGGGTCGGAAGGGGGCTCAGACCTCCATACAACTGCATTTAGAGCAGGAGAAGTCACCAAAATTAACTACATTGAGCCCATACCACACCACAAGGCCAAGGAGGCATCTAGCTAACAATGGGAACAATTCCAAGTCATGGCCGGCCCAAATGGTGCTCCCTATAGATGCCTTTCTGTTAACCGTGACATCACATGGTCGGCAAAATGCCCTCCAGAAAAGCAGACCTGCTCACATTGGACAGTGGAGACACTGTGCATGGATAGTTATTGAGTGTAGCTATGCCCTTGTGCATTAAAAGTGATTTCAGTTTTGATGCGAACATGATCGGTTTTTGCAGAGACAGTCACATATATGCTGTTAGTTGTAGTGTTACATAGCAATGTTGTACGACTTGCTCATTTATTGTCTGTTTACTACGTATATTCGTGTATAGCTATGTTTCTTGTTTATTAATGTTGTATCCACATATTAAGCCAAACATATCGGCAAGTCTGACTATGATGCACCATTCTATCTGACAACACAGAGCAACTGAAACAACACAGACGTCAAACACATAGTGAAACATACTAGTCATAGGTTACAGTTTATCAAATGCACTTGTAGAAGTCTGTCTTTCACGTCTCATTAATTAATAATTTTAAAAATCAACCCATGCCTAATGCTGTAATGCTGTTAATGCTGTTAATGTCTATGTGTATGTTACTTCTATAAACACAAGGGTGACTCCAACAAGCTTCTTTGTTAGCCAAAAATGACAGCAGATCTGCAATCATAACTGTGTGAGTGCAAATTATACCTAGACAGATATTCATGAATATCTTCAGTTCTATAATGATTATTTTCATTCTGTAAGCTTTAAAAGATTCTCCATTAAATTCTGCATTTGTGGAAAATTTTAAATTATTGTAATATAAATAGAGCACAAGTTATGATAAGACATGTTTCAATTTTGTGCGACTAGATGGTTGATTTTTGCAGGCCCAGTCACAAATACGAAACTCTTTACGTACATTTCCATACAAACTCGTGTGTTCTTATTCTCAATATGACATTGTGCAATGTATAACAGAACACATTGTTTTAATACCCCTTAGTAGCTAAACCAAACTGAAATTTACTACATTACCAATACATTACGTACTACAGGAGTGGCGGAAGCAACTTTTAGTAGGTCCGGCCAGATAAGTTTATAGCACAATGCAGATGATTAAAGTATTTTTCTGGAGGAATCAACTTTTGGTTTACTCTAAATAATAAACATCTCCCTGAAAAGTGGTCTGGCCAAAACCTGACCAGCCTAAGTGGTTCCACCACCTATGTATGTACTAACACTAAGCTAAAATATAAATTATACTGCAGGCTACCTATAACAAGTTCTTATACGTACGTAGGTGTAATGGTGTACGTAATTGTCCATTACTTTCTGTTATTGCATAGACAAAGATTGTACATATGTATAGAAATGGTATAATAATATATGAATGTATATGTGAAAGATAATTACTTGTTGCCTTAGGGAACAATGATGATTTCAACTCTGCAATGCAAACTGCTATAATCACTGCTGGGACCAATAGCAGTACAGTAAACATTGCAGTAATAGATGATGACATTGTTGAAGGAGATGAGACATTTACTATGAACTTGAATGTACCAATGTTACCTGGAATAATAGCTGGTACTGTTACCATGTCAACTGCAACTATCATTGATACAAGCAGTAAGTTATGTACATCATACAAGATGGTTGGATTGTTGTGGTTAATTCACTATGTCAGTGATCAGAGTAAGATTTTCACAAAGTCGGTTCACTGGTTCAGAGGCTACAGGATTTGTAGTAGTAAACCTTGAATTGGTTGGAGGAAGTTCTGCTAGTCCATTTGATGTAACTGTTACTCCATCAGAACAGTCACCAGTATCTGCTGAAGGTAACATAGTGTGTATTATTATGTGTTGAGTGAAGAGTGTTTGACTAACAGGTGGTGTTGACTTTAACACTGCTACACTGACTGCTACATTTGGTAGTGAGATGACAATGAGTAATGTTAGTGTACCAGTATTCAGTGACGATATTGTTGAAAGAACAGAGCAGTTTGATTTAATGTTAACTGTACCACCATCACTTGCTCCAGCAATAAGAGCAGGTGGTAGGAATAGTGCATTGGGGGTGATCATGGACTCTACCAGTAAGTATAGTATAAGATACTACACCATTATCATGCTAATTTTAAAACTTATAAGAATGTATAGAATAATACCACGAGCATAATAGTATCCCAGTGCTGAAAACAGGTAAGCAAGTAGGATGCATGAAACAAAATTTTCACTTTTATTAACCGAATCAAGCAGTTTAATACATACGTACACAAAACTCACATGATACAATGAAAGCAAGTACCATACATATGTACGTACGTACAATCGAATCAATTTGCCATTACTATCTACGTATAAATCAAATGTTGAAAGTGGTTTAAAGTGACTAGCACCTCTTAAAACTGACCAGTATAATTGTTACATAAATTATTGATGCATACATTAAATAGGCCTACGCAACAGTTGAGTATTTTCTGTAAACTCACAAATAGTCCTGCATATGCACGAAGGCTTATCGTGTCAATCTTGTGTGCCTTTCAAGGTATGGCTCGAGTATCAGAAACTCACATCTTTGAGTTTTTATTTATCAATTTTACCAGTTAGATATTGGAGGCATACACAGAAGGCAAGGCCTGTATGAGGTGTTTACCCGAAGCCAAGGAGCTCAGTTAAGAATCAAATAGAGCATCGGATGATCAATTCGGGACATGCGTTCAGTATGCATGCTTGTTCGAGTAAGCTTCGTGTAGTGCATGTAAAATATCATGCACGCACTAGTTTTTATCACGTTTAAATTGAGCGGTACCGTAGCTATAGTGTTACAGTAAGAATTTGACTTTGTACCATCTTTTCCACTAAAGTACTCGAGTGTAAAGCCAGTTTAAACAAAATCGTTGCTATGTATTCCTTAGTGATAAATCTTTGCTCATGGGACTTACTTGTGACATCATTAATAACTAATACAATATAGCTAGCTATTGAATCAACAGTGATTTAACTTATACAGCGTCTGGTTTTTAGATGGTACATATTATGTTATTCTTATTTAGCAGAACCATGTACATTATGAATGAACCCAATAAATTGCAAGTTTTCTCCCTCAAAAGTTTTGTCTTTATAGTAGATTGTGAAATTAAGCCTGATAGATTTTATAACATATACATAATTGTCAGTTTGGTATTTAATTATTATAGTGTTAATGGTTGAGTTTACATCAGGACAGTTTACTGGTTCAGAGTCATCAGGATTTATAGAAGTTGTAGTGAGAATAACAGGAGGAACATCCAGTGATCCTATTACTGTAACAGTAACTCCCTCACAGCAGTCACCAGTATCAGCTTTGGGTGAGCTTACATACAACTACGTATGTAGTATAATTATGTCATTCAACACAGGATCAGGTGTAGACTTTAATTCTAATCCATTTAATATTACAATTAATGCTGGAGCTACTGAGGGTAGAGGTAATGTCCCAGTAGTTCTTGACAACGTGGTGGAAGCATTAGAGACCTTTGATATGAGCTTAACGATAGTTACCAGTAGCACTCAGGTGACTCTTAGGAGAAGTACATCTGTGGGACAAATCATTGATAGTACTGGTAAGTGAATGATTCTTCTGCTATGTGGCATAATCCATCAGAGACAATGTTAAACAGTTGTAGTGAACTTTAATCAATCATCATATAACGTAATGGAAGGTGATGACGCTGTGGTCATCACAATAATATTAAGCCAAACATCATCTATGCAAATACAAGTAGAGGTGAATACAATGGACATGACTGCAACAGGTAATAGTAATGATCACATGATAATACTAATCCTTATGCTTATCGTAGATGTAGAAGATTATGTCGGAGGCATGATGATGGTTACAATTCCAGCTGGAGCAATGGAAGAGTCATTCACAATACATATTGCTGATGGCAATATCGTGGAATGCACTGAATCATTTAGTGTGAGAATAGTATCAGTTACCGGTAATGGAGTTATCACAGGAAACATTAATAATGCTGAAGTAACAATAATGGATAATGATGGTAAGATGTGTTACTATGCATATATGTAACTGCTTTGTACATTAGCAACAAGACTGTAGCAATGTTTTGTCACTGCTTATGTATTTTATAATCTCAACCAAAAACATCCTGGTTGTAAAAAAAAGAGCAGCCAAGAACTAAAAAAAGACCTGAATAAAAAAGATGTGAAATCAAAATGGGCGGTCAAGGCCTGTGTAGTGTTACTGCTGATGGAAATAAAATTTTAATAATCACAAGTCAGGCCGCAAAACATTAACAAATTGATAACTTAATGTTTTGCGGCCTCACTTGTGATTATTAAAATTTTATTTCCATCAGCAGTAACACCACACAGGCCTTGGCCGCCCATTTTGATTTCACACCTTTTCTATCCAGGCCTTTTTTAGTTCTTGGCCGCTCCTTTTTTACAACCAGGGTGTTTTTGATTTCACTTCTTTTTTAGAAACAACAGGTCATTTATTAGTTACATATACCGTATACGTCAAAACATTCGAGGGGGAAAACTTTTGCGGTTCATCAACAATGTGCATTATGTAGGGAAAACTTTCGCGGTTTGCAGCCTTAAAACCCACGCGCGCCTCTGCAATACGGATTTTAGAGTGTGCGCAAATTAGAATAAAGTTTAACACGCGCGCTGGGCGCATGGCTGAAGCCGAATTTGAAACCGACAGTTCTGTCCGTGGTTATCATGTGTATCAAGACAATTGGACACCTGTGATTGGAGAACGACTTCACTGCGAACGGTAATTATTTTCTAATTGTAAAGCAGGAAAAGTTTCAATGGTAAAACATTCGCGTTTTGCTAAAATCCGCGAAAACCGCGAAAGTTTTCCCCCTCGAACGTTTTGACGTATACGGTATGCAGAACATTAGTGACTGTTCTATTAGAGAGTATCGATCTATTGTTGCTACAATTACGGGTCACCAGGCTTTGTCACCAGGTCTAAATCAAGGCTCAGCGTATTATCCCACCATATATACTTATAAAAACGGCTTATTTCAACTATGTTGATATGAACGCCTCTTTTAAAAAATTTCGCAAAAATTACACCTACTTGTTTTCGTGATCATAAATCGGCTATGCTGCTCCGATTTACAAATCCATCAAAATGGTCCACTTTTAATGTTAGATTAGTGCCTGATAAAATTTCAGAACGATAGCACCAACATTTTTTCCGGTAGGCGTGTCAACAAATTGGTTAAAAAAATTTCAACTATCGCTCATATTTTCCTTAATTTTACTACAAATCGTACCAAATTTTGTGGAGATGTAGGGTTTAGGTAGCGCTACTTGTGCACCAAATTTCATTGAAATTGGTGCACAAGAACATAGTTTCCATATGCTTTTATTGTTTGGTGCAAAGAAGAAAAATACGAAGAAAATCCGACAAGTTTCAGGGACTCGTATCTCAGGAACTGCTGGGGCTATTTCTTTCAAATTTGGTATGTAAGATACTGTATATGAAGACACTAAAATATGTAGATTTGGTAGAAATAGGTGCCATATAGTTTTTGAGTTATGATAGGCTGAAATCGGCTACTTGACCAGTCGCGTAAATAACACACTGGTGTGCCCGCACGTATTTTTTCTTGGTTTCGCATATTTTTGGTTTCTTGGCCGCTGACACACTACCGTGTGTCTTGATACGTAACCTTTTTATTAAATTAGGCAAGCCATGCAGATGTGCCTGGTTTATGTTGAACGTGTTTCAAATTAGTGTGTGTATGTACGTATGTGTGTGTACATGTGTGTCACTTAAGAAATTTATGCATTCACTTTTAAACCTCTACATGATCAATTCAACATATTACTTTTTATGGAGCTTTTATGTACGTATGTGCAAAAACCAACTGTATTGTCATGTGATTCACTTTTGCTAAATACTATAGCCACACACTCAGACACACAGTAGCAATGCAGCTAAAGATGGCCTGGTCTACTTTCACTCTTAGTCTATGAAGGGTCACAACAGAGCTTTTGGAGTCACTGGGGAGGTAAAATGGGGTGGCACAATGTCCCTTGGCTTGTGTTATTGTCTGTGGCTGTTTCCGTTGGTTACTAAACAAACAGCTGAGCTGTCTGTGTCTACTGGCCACTGTGGCCACCTTCCAACTTACCCACCACCTCCCTCCTGACCCACTGACCTATCCACCACCTCCCTCCTGACCCACTGACCTACCCACCACCTCCCTCCTGACCCACTGACCTACCCACCACCTCCCTCCTGACCCACTGACCTATCCACTTACGTATACTCAACACTTGTGATATTCTCAAAAGTTTTCAAAACCCAACCATTTCAACTGACTATCAGCTGTGTTCATAATTATAATACTAGCCTATTCCTGGTAAACTGAATATCTATGTACGTATTAGCTCTCAATGTATCTATGGAACAAATAGGCTATAATCTTCTCTTTCCGGTCTTATAACAAAAAAATTATTTTTACATGTGCGCAATGTTACAGATGCATTTTCTTTTTGTCCACTGGAGAAATTTTCTGTAAGAACGTGGGTATATTAGATGAATGGCTGTAGTGGATCCTTTTCCAATTTGAACAGGAAGAAATGAAGGTTAGCTGGCTACTTGCAATAAGTGCCAACCAGGGTACTGACATCAGTGAGAAAAGGGCCAGTTAGAGACTTGAAATAGTCTGCCCATGAGAAGAACACTCAAGAGGGATCAAGCATCTCTAGAGTCTTCCTCTTAACAAGCGGATTACTCGTAAGGAGTCACAAGTTTCAACTGCAATTCACTAGTGTACACCTTCAACAACACGAGAGTTTGATACACACGAGTGTGAAGTTGCATTTGAGCTGTACCATATTTTTAACATACAAGGTTATTTTCTCCCTTGTTACAAGGTAATGACCACTTGGTTACAAGGTTATTATAACTTGTTTGATTTAAACAACCTTATCAAAACTATGTTTCAAGTCTGTATTGTTGGAGATCACGGATAATTATACCACATGAAAGTTGCCGCAATCCATCGGATTTTATCTCACTTACTTTATGCCTGCTGATAATTTAGTGAAGAGTCTTTATTGACGGGCTTACTCGTGACATAGTCATGATAATGTATATTCTTAACAATAGCAGCAGATTATTTTACATTTGTATATAGTGCATGGTTTAGATGGCAAAATCTCAACCTGTGTTGCCCTATAATTATATTTATATATTGACCAATAGGAGCAATAGTGTCATTGAGCCAATCACAATATTCAGTAGCAGAAAGTGATACTTCATTAAGTGTGATTATAATGCTGAGTAGTAGAGCATCTGAAGATGTAATGGTAGAAGTTACTCTCAGTGATGGATCAGCTAATGGTAATGTAGAGCAGTATAATGTTGTTGAGATATTATAGTAATTTTGTACACAGCTGGAGATGATTATGCAATGTCCACTGCACGAGTGTCTAATGTCACCATTTCTGCTGGATCATTAACATCATCATTTGATGTAGACATCATTAATGATATGATACAGGAAGATAATGAAACATTCAATATTGCAATAAGATTGTTACCAAGTTGTTTATCATTATCACTTGGTACTTCATCATCTACAGTAATGATCATTGATAATGATGGTACTAATAATAACATGTACATTAATGTTGTTATTATCACTATTATTATTATTGTAGTGGCAATGATAACATTTTCATCATCAACATTTAGTGGAACAGAATCATCTGAAGTAATATCAGCTACTGTTATAATATCAGGAGGAATTATCAGTAGTAGAGATATTAGTGTACCAATCACCTTTACTGAAGGAAATGCAACAGGTTATCACAGGGTAAAATAAGTGCTTTGTAGTAAGAGATACTTTAACAGAAATACGTATAATGTAAATTTTATGTAGAGTGAAAATTGCATGTTAGTACCAGCTACAGGTAAAAATTGTGTCCTTAAGTTTATATTACTTACGAGTAGGTTTATCAAGGTTGAGCGTTAATGTATTACTTGACTCGGTTTCCCTACTGCGAGTAGGTTATCCTACAGTAGTCTAAGGCAGAGCCAAGGACAAGTGTTAATATATATATAACAATATACAACCTCCTGTTGGGTCCTTTGATCCACCCACGGACTAGGATAGTAAAGTTATACCCCTAAGCATACCATGGCTATTCCGGTTTGACTGTTTGGCCGTTATTGCTTTAATAATCTCTAATACAAATGTCACAGAAATTGTACCATTGTGAAACCCATTAGATGCCAAAGAGATGGTAATAGTTGCATCTATCCCCTGGCCGGTGTGCTTTATGTAACAATTATAGTTGTTCTCTATGGAACAATTACTCTGTGACGACGCAATGTGTATACAACCACTTTACACACTTAACTCACAACACTTTTAGAATAAGGACGTAATGCTGCTGATAATGAATACTTCTAGCCTCTTGATAATACTGGGTCAGCCAGAGTTCACCGTCTGATCAAAACGGTAGTAACATAAAATCTCATTATTAAATATTAAAGCTTTTCCTTCATAATTTTTTAACTTTGCACTATGTCATCAGTATATGCAATTATGTCATCAGTATATGCAATTATGTCATCAGTGTATGCAATTATGTCATCAGTGTATGCAATTATGTCATCAGTATATGCAATTATGTCATCAGTATATGCAATTATGTCATCAGTATATGCAATTATGTCATCAGTATATGCAATTATGTCATCAGTGTATGCAATTATGTCATCAGTATATGCAATTGTGTAGCTAACTATTAACGTGATAAGTTAAGAGGTAAATATAACAATATAACTACATACGTCAAAATTCTGTGTCCAATACAACTATGCTTGTTTCAGGAAGCAATGTTGATTTCAACTCTGCAATACAAACTGCTACAATCACTGCTGGGACCAATAGCAGTACAGTAAACATTGCAGTAATAGATGATGACATTGTTGAAGGAGATGAGACATTTACTATGAACTTGAATGTACTGATGTTACCTGGAATAACAGCTGGTGCTGTTACCATGTCAACTGCAACTATCATTGATACAAGCAGTAAGTTATGTACATCATACAAGATGGTTGGATTGTTGTGGTTAATTCACTATGTCAGTGATCAGAGTAAGGTTTTTACAAAGTCGGTTCACTGGTTCAGAGGCTACAGGATTTGTACTAGTAAGCCTTGAATTAGTTGGAGGAAGATCTGCTAGTCCATTTGATGTAACTGTTACTCCATCAGAACAGTCACCAGTATCTGCTGAAGGTAACATAGTGTGTATTATTATGTGTTGACTGAAGAGTGTTTGACTAACAGGTGGTGTTGACTTTAACACTACTACACTGACTGCTACATTTGCTAGTGGGATGACAATGAGTAGTGTTAGTGTACCAGTGATCAGTGATGATATTGCTGAGGAATCAGAAGAATTTGATTTAATGTTAACTGTACCACCATCACTTGCTCCAGCAATAAGAGCAGGTGGTAGGGATACAGCAGTGGGGGTGATCACTGACTCTACCAGTAAGCATGTCATAATTATTATATGTTACATCTTTACTGTATGATAATTGATTACTAGTGTTGGTAGTGAATTTTGCATCAGGACAGTTTACTGGTTCAGAGTCATCAGGATTTATAGAAGTTGTAGTGACAACAACAGGAGGAACATCCAGTAATCCTATTACCGTAACAGTAACTCCCTCACAGCGGTCACCAGTATCAGCTATGGGTATGTACGTATGTTTCATTTAAGTCACTAGTGTTAAACACATTAAGGAAGAAAAGCTGTTTTCAGGACTACACCAGTACATACGTATCTTGTAGTTTGTTTGCATTGCCACTTTAGTGCCAACGCACAGCAAAGAATAGAAAAGTATTCACTCAAACCTTACACTCACAAATTATATATTATAGAGATATGGATGTGTTACTGACAATGCACAGGATGCAATGTACTGAAAACCGATCCCTACAGATTAAAGTATAATTTATGGTTTTTCACAATAATGAAAGAATGTAGTCAGAACTATTAACTTAACCCAAACTTTGACGATTGAATAAAGAAAGAAAAACCCAGACCAGTTAAACCCCAGACCCCAGGCATCACACAATCTAGGTGAGACCTAAGGGGAGCCACACAGCTGGGATCCGGTGTGTTTTCCGTATACACTTAACAGTACTGACTCCCTGTCCACAGGCTTATAGCCTTCTTAATGGGTCCCTAGTGGGATAGTGTAATAAATGAAATCTGCATTTGAATACACTCCAGTTTTGATTAGAAGCAGGGGGTTTAATCAAACATAAATGTCTGGTCTTATATGTACTTACATGCCCACTGGGGTCCTTTCATTATGGCTAGCAGCTACACAATCATCTTACAGTAGCAAGTGTTATGTGTGTAAGCAAAAGATTGCTAACCCAATGAATCATGCAGTAAAATTTCAAAGGAAGAAGTTACGTATTTCTTTATTGACCATATGTACAATTTGTAAAACACAGTCACATTCTTAATCCATTACTCTGCAGGATCAGGTGTGGACTTTAACTCTAATTCATTCAATATAACAATTAATGCTGGAGCTATGGAAGGTAGAGCTAATATATCAGTGAGTTGTGATAATGAGGTAGAAGAATTGGAGACTTTTGATATGAGATTAACATTAGCAAGTAGTAGTACTGGAGTAACACTGGGTACAGATACATCTGTTGGACAGATCACTGATAGTACAGGTAATGAACTGAAGATTAGTCAGTTATGATTTAGTAGGTTAATGTTTAATAGTTGAGGTGAGCTTCAATCAGTCATCATATGGAGTAATGGAGGATGATGTTACAGTAACATTAGTGATAGCACTGAGTCGAACATCATCAGTGCCATTTGAAGTAACAGTCAATACAATGAATATAACTGCTACAGGTATGGATATAGTAGCATGATATGATAAAGTTAACAGCACTGACAATTTAATAGATGGAGAGGATTACACTGGAGGCATGATGGTGATTACTGTACCAGCTGGAGTAATGACACACTCATTTACAATATCCATTACTAATAATGATATTGTGGAATGTTTTGAAACATTTACTGTAACAATATCATCAGTCACCACTTGTGGAGTTACTATAGGAAGTGATAGTAGTGCTGAAGTGAGGATAACAGATGATGACGGTAAGTGAATATGTATTTTGTGAGTGTTATATTAGAGAATATTATTGACCAATAGGAGCAACAGTGTCATTGAGCCAATCACAATATTCAGTAGCAGAAAGTGATACTTCATTAAGTGTGATTATAATGCTGAGTAGTAGAGCATCTGAAGATGTAATGGTAGAAGTTACTCTCAGTGATGGATCAGCTAATGGTAATGTAGAGCAGTATAATGTTGTTGAGATATTATAGTAATTTTGTACACAGCTGGAGATGATTATGCAATGTCCACTGCACTAGTGTTTAATGTCACCATTTCTGCTGGATCATTAACATCATCATTTGATGTAGACATCATTAATGATATGATACAGGAAGATAATGAAACATTCAATATTGCAATAAGATTATTACCAAGTTGTTTATCATTATCACTTGGTACTTCATCATCTACAGTAATGATCATTGATAATGATGGTACTAATAATAACATGTACATTAATGTTGTTATTATTATTATTATTATTATTATTATTGTACAGTGGCAATGATAACATTTTCATTATCAACATTTAGTGGAACAGAATCATCTGAAGTAATATCAGCTACTGTTATAATATCAGGAGGAATTGTCAGTAGTAGAGATATTAGTGTGCCAATCATGTTTACTTCAGTAACTGCAACAGGTTAGGTTTTCATAATGTATAGGTTAATGCTTAAACACTTGTCATCTACGTATGTGCAGTATTTGATAAGGGTTTAATAATGGTTTCAAATAATGCACATGCACGCACACTACATACTTATATACTAACACCTTGTTATGCATGCATGCACATTGCCCTTACAGTACAACTCTGATGCAAGTTGATGTCATTGCATGAGCGGTTGCACAAGTGCATGAATGAATGATATTCCTCACTCATATTTTCATGTTATCTATTACATGTTACGTCCATGTACTGTAGGATTCGATTTAATTAATGTCTGTCACATGTATCTAGAAATTAGCTCTTTTGGTGCTCAGTGTTTCTGTTGTATGTTGTTATTTTAAAACGTCAGTACAACTGCTATGGCAATTTTTCATTAGTTTTGTTGTGGGTGTTTGTCAAACTGAGTTTCAGCTTTAGAAGGCAGGGTGACGAGTTGAGTAGCAAGTTGTTTGAGACCTGTGAACCATCTTTATTTTGTAGAAAAGTTCATTCTACAGAATATCAGTCACTAATAACTCTCCTGTTGTAATTTAACTACCCAGGTATATTTTGAGCACGCTGAAACTTGACAAACACTCATGACAAAACTAACAATATATGAAACAAAAATTACTATAGAATGCATTTACCTTATTAACTGAACAGTTTCACACTGAAATAACAGCAGACAGCAGAAATACTCAGCCATTTTCTAAAGGTAAATGTCACGGACATTACGCAAACAGAATCCTACAGCACAAGGAAGTAACACATAAATAACATGAAAACGTGAGTGAGGAATATCATTCAGTAGTGTGTACATATTCTCCTGTGATACTACATGTGAGGAGAGCATGTTAATTACTTGTGCAGAGTGCTCAATGCAAGTAGCAATTTATCAAACATCAAACTAGAGGGAACTTTAAGATTAGCTGTGATATTTTCTTTTCTCATACATAAGGTGGCAATGTTGATTTCAACTCTGCAATACAAACTGCTACAATCACTGCTGGGACCAATAGCAGTACAGTAAACATTGCAGTAATAGATGATGACATTGTTGAAGAAGATGAGACATTTACTATGAACTTGAATGTACCGATGTTACCTGGAATAATACCTGGTACTGTTACTGGGGCAGTTGCAACTATCATTGATACAAGCAGTAAGTTATGTACATCATACAAGATGGTTGGATTGTTGTGGTTAATTCACTATGTCAGTGATCAGAGTAAGGTTTACACAAAGTCGGTTCACTGGTTCAGAGGTTACAGGATTTGTACTAGTAAGCCTTGAATTGGTTGGGGGAAGATCTGCTAGTCCATTTGATGTAACCGTTACTCCATCAGAACAGTCATCAGTATCTGCTGAAGGTAACATAGTGTGTATTATTATGTGTTGACTGAAGAGTATTTGACTAACAGGTGGTGTTGACTTTAACACTGCTACACTGACTGCTACATTTGGTAGTGGGATGACAATGAGTAATGTTAGTGTACCAGTGATCAGTGATGATATTGCTGAGGGACCAGAAGAATTTGAGTTAATGTTGACTGTACCTCCATCACTTAGACCAGGAATCACAGCAGGTACCAGGGATAATGCAGTAGGGATCATCAATGACTCCACCAGTAAGTGTATTTTAATGTTAAAGGTTACATCATTAGCTTTTGTTATATTACTAGTGTTAGCAGTGGGATTTGCAACAGGACAGTTTACTGGTTCAGAGTCATCAGGATTTATAGAAGTTGTAGTGAGAATAATAGGAGGAACATCCAGTAATCCTATTACTGTAACAGTAACTCCTACTGTGCAGTCGTCGGTATCAGCTATGGGTATGTTAACATATGTACATACGCAAAGGATTTGAATTTGATGTACATTTACACACACGAGCACCCTATACATACCAACTTCCCAGGTAAAACCAATTTGCATGCTTAAATCAGAACATGACAAACCTACATACTACAGCTCTATTGGTGCAACACTAAAGATGCTATATTACGTATACGTACGTACGTATATATAATAACCTCAGCAATGTTGCTACTTGACCCGCTAGCGAATTTTAAAGGTAGTCTGTACTGGAAAATGACTTGGGCTTATAGGTTAGTGTTAGTAATGAACATGGTTTAGCTACTACAGGAGTCTAAACACATTGTGATTTCTTACATCACACGACATCACATCGGAAAAAGAACACGCGCATTTGTATGGCAATGTATGAAGATTCATGTGCTTCTTGGATTATCAGTTAACAAAGAAGCTTGTTGGAGCATCTTTGTATTTCTGGCAGTATTGTACATGTATACACGTATGGACATCGATAGCGTTTGTTGTGGCAAATTTTTATATTCTTAAAACAAGAATTGTGAAAGACGGACATGTACTAGTGGGATCAATAACTAGCAATTCATGGCTAGTTTTGTCGAGTTCTGATCGCTGCATGTCTGTTGTTCCAGTTGCTGTGTATTGTCGGATAGAATGGTGTGTTAGTCAGTCTCAATCGGCTTTAGCATTTTGATTAGCACAACTACGCACGCTAGTGTTCATGTTGCACAGTGGTGGCAGTGAATACAGCCTTCCTTATCATCGCAAGATTGTTTATCACACATGGTAAGGACATATACTTGCAATCATTAAACGATTCATCTAAAAGTAGGGGACGTAGCTCTTTGTTTCGAAAATCTCATATTCACCACCTCACCTTCGTTCATTGTTGTATAATTGGCAATGCATTGATACAGAGGACAAACTCTCTTTGTCACTAACTTGCTAGGAGAGAAGTATAAAAATCAAAAACAGGCTTTCTTGTATCTCCCTGCCCAAAACAAGGTGAGTTTTAGTGCCTTCTTCCAATGCAATACGTACAATAAAACTTTTCCGGAGCCCGATCTGACGTCACATATACTTACAGCAGTAACTTTACAGCTTAATATCTCAATAATACACCATAATTTGATTATTAAATATGTTGTTTTATGTGTTGCATGATTAAACAAACACATCTAACTAATAAAAAGCACCACTGCAGTAAATTATGAGGTTTTCTTCTGCCAATCTGCCAGCCAGCGTTAAGCGGAATTGACCTAGTGCCTAGTGCCTAGTAGACTGTTGTATGTATAAAATAAATGTTATTTCCATCGGCACGAATCTGTGCTATTCCGATTGTCATGCTCTCTGGAATTTCCTTTGACCTAAGGTGTGAAAGTGTTACATTACATGTTTGATGTGAGTTATGTATACCATACATGACATTAACGACCCATTATTGCCACTCGATATCCTGACTATAGTGATTATTTTACTCTCATAGGATCAGGTGTGGACTTTAACTCTAATTCATTCAATATAACAATTAATGCTGGAGCTATGGAAGGTAGAGCTAATATATCAGTGAGTTGTGATGATGAGGTAGAAGGATTGGAGACTTTTGATATGAGATTAACATTAGCAAGTAGTAGTACTGGAGTAACACTGGGTACAGATACATCTGTTGGACAGATCACTGATAGTACAGGTAATGAACTGAAGATTCAGTCAGTTATGATTTAGTAGGTTAATGTTTAATAGTTGAGGTGAGCTTCAATCAGTCATCATATGGAGTAATGGAGGATGATGTTACAGTAACATTAGTGATAGCACTGAGTCAAACATCATCAGTGCCATTTGAAGTAACAGTCAATACAATGGATATAACTGCTACAGGTATGGATATAGTGGCATGATATGATAAAGTTAACAGCACTGACAATTTAATAGACGGAGAGGATTACACTGGGGGCATGATGGTGATTACTGTACCAGCTGGAGTAATGACACACTCGTTTACAATATCCATTACTAATAATGATATTGTGGAATGTGTTGAAACATTCACTGTAACAATGTCATCAGTCACCACTTGTGGAGTTACTATAGGAAGTGATAGTAGTACTGAAGTGAGGATAACAGATGATGACGGTAAGTGAATAGCTAAACAAAAAACACCCCGGGTGTAAAAAAAGTGCGAGGCCAATCAGAAGCAGCATTGTAAATAGGTATGTGTGATATCAGCTGAAGTTACTATCAAAAATCTTTAAACTACTTATGTACTTGCAATGGTTTATATTGGCTTTGTCACTTGGCCACCCTTATAATAATGATGGTACAAAAAAGATAGCCAAGTTATATAGCCAATCATAGTGAATGTACAAATAGAGAGTTTGAAAAAACTATGCAAGCTCCCACAAGCCATGAAAGGTGTGCGATGAAAATAAAAGAAAGAATAAACAACCACCATGTAAAGATTCTAGTAGTGAAAGGAAGGACTTTATAAGGCTGTATCAGAAGACTTGCTGAATCGATTTCGATGAACTTCGGGTTATTGATTCTTAAAACAATGAAGGTACTGGTTCTCTAGTAATGGGTGAATCTGGTGGGAAGGGAGAGTTCGTCATGCGTAATCACGCAACAAGCGTACAATGGCTAATACTTAGGAATGGTGGCATTGATTTCCTCCATTCTCGGTTTATTGATTTTATATTGTACAAACGTTTTGGGTCTGTAATGTCTATGCGGTAGCTTTCATTAGCTAGAGCATTTGTGAATGTGAGGGCGGTGCTACGTGTAAATAACTCACTCAGTGGTCGCATTGCCGCACTTCTTCTTGGCCTCGTGACTCACTATCGTGAGTCTTGATGTATGTATTTTGTGAGTGTTATATTAGAGAATATTATTGACCAATAGGAGCAACAGTGTCATTGAGCCAATCACAATATTCAGTAGCAGAAAGTGATACTTCATTAAGTGTGATTATAATGCTGAGTAGTAGAGCATCTGAAGATGTAATGGTAGAAGTTACTCTCAGTGATGGATCAGCTAATGGTAATGTAGAGCAGTATAATATTGTTGAGATATTATAGTAATTTTGTACACAGCTAGAGATGATTATGCAATGTCCACTGCACGAGTGTCTAATGTCACCATTTCTGCTGGATCATTAACATCATCATTTGATGTAGACATCATTAATGATATGATACAGGAAGATAATGAAACATTCAATATTGCAATAAGATTGTTACCAAGTTGTTTATCATTATCACTTGGTACTTCATCATCTACAGTAACAATCATTGATGATGAAGGTATGTAATACTAATAAATGATAAGGTCTAGACAAGCCAACTGTCGTAATAGTATTCATAATTGTGGATATTTTGATAGCCATTACTAATTGTCTGGTGTGAAAACCATAATCGTAAGTATTACGGTTTCTACCGCCATCTTGATAGCATAATTTTCACTATTGCTCAGACTTAATTTATTAATAACAATCATCAATCACTGATGCATTGTGTGAAGTTAAAATTTTAAGTCAACACGTACGTACTTTTCTGATAGTCTCCTGAAATGCATGATTGCTATAATGTTTTAGACAATAGTCACATGAGTTAGCATGGCTAGGCACGGGAACCTGAGGGGGTTATTAGGCTATTTTGTACAGAATAAACTATAATCCTATGGAGTAATAGTAAAACTGGGGAGGAGGGCTTTGCCCCCTTTTCCGCTGCCGATACACATGTACATGAAAGTTATCATTGTATTAATGCAAACAATTGTGTGTACTTTAGTGATTTCTGTCTGCTTTGATCAGTTAACTTATACTATTCCTGAGCAAGGAGGACCACTAACAATTACAATGACGCTTAGTAATCCTTCTTCATCTGAAATTGCTCTACAAGTTGCAGGAAATGATGGATCAGCTTTGGGTATGTTTTTATATATGTACATACGTAGTACGTACGTACAGTAGCTGCCATATTACCAAGAGTCCATAATAGAGAAGAGATTGTGTAACTCTTGTATACCCTATCAAAAATGAACCCATTAAGTAAACTACCGTATAGCAGGTTATTTTAAGAAGGAAATGTTTCACAAATGTCCAGTGTACCATTATTCATGAGCCCTTAATGACATTGCTACACTGAATCAGTAAATTTTCATAGGATTGAGTTTCACGAATTGAACGAACTTCGTGAAAATCTTCTACCTCACTTATCTCGTCTATCAAAGAATAGTGCTTATTGCATGTGCAGGCCCCTACTCATCAGTTGCTGGCACGTGAACTTTCTGATTACAACATGCGCTTTTGTCATGTTAGTGAAAGTGTTAAAGAAAGATTTTATAAGAGTGAAAACTACTGGAAAACACTCAGATTGATGAAGAAACATGAACGTAAATAAGAAATGAGAAATACGTAATTTGTTAACTTTGATAGGTTCTACAGGTGGGGCTTCGCAACTTTTTCCTTACACAGCTTTATTGCTCGCTGTATTGAACAAATGGTTTTCTCTACTTGATAAATTGAAACAGGTCTCTAGCAAGTTTAAGTTTGTAAGAACAAACAGTTTCTCAATGCAATTTTTCTTTCACTCTCGTAGGTGCTTCCCAGAACTCTACGGACTCTGGAATGTGAGACTACGTGCTTTCATTTACAGCATTTCCATGATCAAATTTTTACATGTACACTTTATTGTTTGCAGCATAAAATCACAATGCGGCTTCAAACAAGCTAGTTAAAAGTGACAATAAATTGTTTTAACACTCAAATTGTGTTTAGCATATGTATGTATGTTGTACATGAATTTACTAACATGTGCAGAGATGCTTAACAGGCTTATTTTTGATAGCGAATATATAAGAGGACACTCTCTTCTCTGTTATGAACTCTTGGTATAACTCATAGTGAACAATGTTTGTGGTTACATACATACGCGATACGTATGTGATTTACTTAACATCTTTCTTGTTTGTAGTAGAATATTGAATGAATGCCTATTGTGATCATACAGTTTAGTATTACTACATTTAGCTACGCACATGCTATTGTACGTATGTATAGCACTGAATAAAACGTATAAGCAGTTTAGAAATAATAAGCAGTAGCAGATGTAATAAGAAGATCATTCTGCTGGTGTAATTACGAACATTTTTATTTAACTACTCTTCAGAAAATATGTAATTACTAAAATAAATTTACTTACGTATTTAGAAATATAACTGGTGACAGTTATAAGCATACGTAAGCTAAAGTTTCACAATAAAGTAAGAGTCGTATATACGTACACACAAGACGTGATATGCTTTTACCACACACATGCACTGCACATGTGACACACCAATCTCCATTGCTGTAAGGCGGTTTCACCTGCATGTAAGGTATACCCATGTGTAACAATACCGCTGGTCAGTATCATACCTACCTATTAGCACAATGCTATAATAGTTGTAGCACATCCATGAGGCTTGTATCACAAAACAATTGGCACTTTTTAGAATAAACATATATAGCTTACTCATAAATTATAAAGAGTTTTAAGAAATTACAATAGTCCTCATCGCATAGCGATTTGACTGAAGGTTTGTTTATTAATTAAGACTGCTTAGTTTCTGAAATTATTATAATTAGCTCATACATAGCTAATGTACTTCATCATACTTAACGTCCATGAAATTCTAACCACAATTATTGTACTTGTTTGTACGTATAATTATTATCATCATTCAGGAAATGTTGATTATGATCCTGGACCTTATGAGGTCACTTTTCCTGCTGAAATGATTACAGCATCATTTGATGTTTCAATAACTGATGATAGTATGTTTGAGGGAAATGAAACTTTTACTGTTAATATTCTTCCCAGTACATTACCCAGTCGAGTAGTTCAAGGGGCTGGCTGTGTTGTTGCAGTGACTATAGATGATGAGGATAGTAAGTATAGTAACATTTAGTAGTGAATGAGTTACTATGTCTTATGTAACAGCATGCAGTGTAGCCTTCAGTCAGTCAAATTTTGTTGCAAATGAAAATAGTGGACAAGCCAGAATTGAGATAGTGGCATGCAATCTATTACCAGCTAACTTTGATATAATGATAAACACAATGGAAGGATCAGCCATTGGTGAGAATTGATAGTCTATAGTAACGCATCATGTGATGCTTGGCATTGCTTAATCATTATTGTATGTATCTGATAGCTAGTAAGCTAATGGACCACTGCTGAGTATAGTACGTGCCTTTGAACAGTAGTAATAAAGTTAATGAAAACACAGTACAAAGGCGCCTAGCTATCTCAACTTTACTCCATTATAAACAATCCCAGGCAACAAAAGTGCCTGGAGGACAAGTGGCTAAGAAGCATTGTGTGAACTTCTATCCTTTACTAACTAAATGAATGTGCACTTGCGTACGTAGTACTATTAGCTAATGGTACATACTACAAGTTCACAGAGTCTTGCTGGCTCATGAAAAGTTAGGGGCCAAATCTCAAAAATTAGGGGCTCTTGCAAGAACTTCTCCAACCCGTGATAACAAATTTCAATATACGTACATATTCTTAGACCAAGTTTCATAGACTTTATTAAGCTTCTGATGACAATCACATGACCATTGTTTCATCCTCATGTAGGAGGAGGTACTGATTATGACTCTGGACCATTCACAGCTACAATAACAGCTGGAAGTGACAGAGTATTCTTTAATGTAGCAGTAACTGATGATGATATAGTAGAAGAAAATGAAAACTTCACCCTCATTATTGATATGTCTTCTTTACCTGATGACTTTATTCTTGGTTCTGTTTCCCAAGCCACGGTTGTTATCACAGATGAAGACAGTAAGTAGCAGAGTATGATCACACACTTTATACATAAGTATGCTAAATAAGGTGCAATCTGCTTTTCATCGGAAGTTTGTTACATACGTATAACCTGCGTATTGCATAAGTAGTTAATGAGTAGATATCTTATTGGCATATAGGAATTAGAGTAAGGTTTACTCAAAGTCGATTCACTGGATCAGAAGCAATGGGATTTGTAGTAGTAAGGCTTGAATTGGTTGGAGGAAGATCTGCTAGTCCATTTAATGTAACTGTTACTCCATCAGAACAGTCACCAGTATCTGCTGAAGGTAACATAGTGTGTATTATTATGTGTTGACTGAAGAGTGTTTGACTAACAGGTGATGTTGACTTTAACATTGCTACACTGACTGCTACATTTGCTAGTGGGATGACAATGAGTAGTGTTAGTGTACCAGTGATCAGGGATGATATTGCTGAGGAATCAGAAGAATTTGATTTAATGTTAACTGTACCTCCATCACTTGCTCCAGCAATAACAGCAGCTAATAGGGACACAGCAATGGGGGTGATCACTGACTCTACCAGTAAGTGTACTTACTATGTATGTGTGCTATAGTTAGTAGATACATACATGCATACATATTCCTTACCACTTAGTAGTACATGCATACATATATGTGTAGTACATACGTACGTACGTATATATGTAGCTACAATATTTAAGAAGAGTAGGGATCAACCTATTAAAAGTAGGGAGACAAAGATCGCCTTTCTGACACAGCTACATAGGTTAGATTATCAAATTTTATCTACGATACCGCTCTAAGGTAACGTCACACTTGCTCGCGAATTTTTGTCGAGTAAACAGCATTACTCGATCGAGTTTTGTGTATTGAAGTGCTCGCAGCGTGTGAAGTGACGAGTACTCGAAGTAAACTCAAGTACATGATTTAGCATAAAGCTACGTAAGTACTGCATGTACGTGACAGGCCTTATAGTGACAAAGCGGAAGTAGATGACGAGTACTCAAGTGTGAAGAGTAACTTCACGAGTCAACTTTAGTTTCCTTTAGATATACTATGTAATGTGCGGTAAAAGCCTAACACGCATAAAATATTAATCTATCAAGCTCTATTGCCGCATAGATATTAATTTTATATTGCTCAAAAATATTAAGATACACTTACATGCATTGTTCTTTTGTTGTGTTGCCTTCTTTACCAGTCTCAAATGATGAAACTAATCCTATTTTAATCACTAACAAATTGAAGAACGAGCAAAATTGATGTACTGAGACCAGTACAGTGACTACATTGTAAAACATGTTACTGTTTATACGCATGCCCAAGTATTATTCTATTTAAAGCATAGCGTATGGTTCTAATAATAAATCTCGAGCAAACATTCCTTGTGATTCGAGCTTTGTGTGAATGCGAGTATCTTCAAGTTAGTAAACCCTCGAGTGCTTTATCGCTTGAGAATGATCGAGTTCAGCATATCAAGCATTCGAGTGGCGAGTGTGTAAGTTGCGAGCGAGTGCGACGTTACCTTAGAGCGGTACCGTAACTTTTAGAACTTGTTTAACTGGTTATTAACTAGCTACTAGGCCTGAGTCAATTATGCTCAAAAAATTGCCCAAAGTGCTTTCAAGAATTTTTGCCTATCATACTGTTCTATGGATAGTATCAATGTCATATTTCTGCTAATACAACATTATACTGGCATAATAATAATAATAATCATGTACCAACCAATAGCTTATTATCACGCTGGCATAAGTGATGCAGGCATAGTTGTACAGTTTTTACCTGGGAACAAACACACACACACGATTTCCCGAACATTCAAATAACAAGTAGGCATGTGCCATGCAACTAGCACAAGCCTGGCAATGATATAATTAATGTACCTGCCGGGTGATTGTATTCATGAAATAATTTTTACTTATTCCATAGTGTTAATGGTTGAGTTTACATCAGGACAGTTTACTGGTTCAGAGTCATCAGGATTTATAGAAGTTGTAGTGACAACAACAGGAGGAACATCCAGTAATCCTATTACTGTAACAGTAACTCCCTCACAGCAGTCAGCTATGGGTATGTGATGAATATATATCATTATAGTGATAATTTATGTTTAAAAACATCCTGGGTATAAAAAGGTGCGAGGCCAATCAGAAACAGATTGTAAACATGTAGGTTTGTCGACCAAAACCTTTGATATCAGCTGAGGCTAAGAAGTTATTTTATCAAAAGACGAATGACATAGGGCTTAATAAAGCCGTATCAGAAGACTGACAAAAGCAATTTTTGATGAACTTCAGTTTATTAATTCTTCAGACAATGAAGGTAATAATTCTCAAGTAACAGTGAATCAAGCTTAATGATGATTCGTCGAGCTTGTGTGCATGGCAAGCAACATAAAACTTGCAATGGCTGGTACTTAAGAATGGTGGTGTCAATTTACACCATTCTCGATTTATTGCTTTTACATAGTAAGAACATTCTGGGCCTGTAATACAGTACTGTTCAAAGAAAACTTGATGCCTGCTGGAATGAGACTCGCGATATACTCATTGGGAACTCACACACGTTTGTGCGGGTGATAGATCAAATACCTGTAATGCAATATCAGTTTATCACCATGGGTGTCCTGATAAGCTTGCAGGCTTGCCCGAGGGTTCACCACAAAATCTACTAATGGTAATCTACGTATGTGCACATCTAATTCTAAACAAAATATTAAAAATCAAAACACCACAAGAGACAGGAAACACCCTTTCTTACCTTCTAGCCAACGAAGCTGGGCTTTAATAGACACTTCGCCTCAGGCATCTACGTATATGAATGAAAGAAATAGAAATAATAGTTTAGAATATTTAACAATGGCTTTGGATGTACATACTTAGAACAATAGTTTGATAATAAATGTAAGACGACCTGTAGAATGTGTCTATTTGCTTATGTATGGGGATGACAATGTATAGTGGCATGCCCATGTGTGTTGTGGCCATTGTCAGTCGATACTTACATTCCTAACCATTGTTGGGTTGATATGATATGACCCGCAAGATTGTGAAGTCAAACCTGAGATAGTCCGTATGGGTGAATTGGGTGCTTGCACCTGCTTACTTTTAATGGGTGCTGTAAGATGTACATACAAAGTATTAACCCGGTACCAGCATGCAAGTTTTTTTCAAGCAGTACCGTAACTAAGTGATAGCTTTCATGGTGGCTTAGCAATTTGAGTGCAGTGCTACAACTCACTCAGTGATTGCATTGTTGTGCTCCTTCTTGGCCTCGCAACTCGCTATCATGAGTCTTGATTACGATTACTATCGTACTGTTATAGGATCAGGTGTTGACTTTAACTCTAATTCATTCAATATAACAATTAATGCTGGAGCTATGGAAGGTAGAGCTAATATATCAGTGAGTTGTGATGATGAGGTAGAAGGATTGGAGACTTTTGATATGAGATTAACATTAGCAAGTAGTAGTACTGGAGTAACACTGGGTACAGATACATCTGTTGGACAGATCACTGATAGTACAGGTAATGAACTGAAGATTAGTCAGTTATGATTTAGTAGGTTAATGTTTAATAGTTGAGGTGAGCTTCAGTCAGTCATCATATGGAGTAATGGAGGATGATGTTACAGTAACATTAGTGATAGCACTGAGTCAAACATCATCAGTGCCATTTGAAGTAACAGTCAATACAATGGATACAACTGCTACAGGTACATGTGATATAGCTACGTACCTGTATGTGATATCATATCTGCTACGTATCTTTCATGTTCATGTTCATACTGTAGGTGGAGAAGATTACAATGGCAACCCGATAACAGTTGATGTTCCAGCTGGAATGATGATGCAGACATTCATGATAAATATTATCAACAATAATATTGCGGAATGTGTTGAGAGATTCAATGTGAGGATAATATCAGTCACTACTTGTGGAGTTACTATAGGAAATAATAATATGAGTGAAGTGATAATAACAGATGATGATAGTAAGTTATTAATTAAATATAATCCTCTCTTAGTTTGTGCTTTAATTTAATTTGTCATGCTATTAATGGTAGTTTGCTAAGTTCCTAATTTTATTAATGGTGAAACATCACCATTAATAAAATTAGGAACACCAGTTGCACACCTTATACTTGCCTAGCATACAATATTGTAAATTAAACTTTGAAGCTTAATTTCAAAAAACTGAGGCCCACAATAACTTTCACTACAGAGTGATACATCAATATAGATTGTGTATCTGAAAGTTTATGCAAATCATTTGAAGGGGGTATAAGTTATAGCATCTATCAATCTGTAGTGTAATAGCCCTTCTCAAATACATTCAAGTGTTTACTTCAGACTGAAAGTAGTATGACAGGTAGAGCATACATAGGAGAAGTGCTGATACAAATTTGGCTGAAATCCATGAAGAAATGAGTGAGTTATCAGACAAACAAGTGAATGTACAAAAAGAAAGTTTGAAAAAACTTCTGGAGTTCATGCAAGCTCCCGCAAGCCCACAAAAAAAGTGTGCGATGAAAATGAAAGAAGAAAAAAACAACTGCTGCATAATAATTTTTGTGGTGATAGGAAGGACTTTATAAGACCGCATTAGAATGGCTGAACCGATTTTGACCAACTACGGATTATTGATTCTTCAAACAATGAAGGTAATAATTCTCTAGTAAACAAGTGAATCGGGTGGTTCGTGGTGTGTAGTCACACAACGGGCACCATAAAACTCGCAATGGCTGGTACTTAGGAATGGTGGTGCCGATTTCCTCCATTCTTGATTTATTGATTCTATATAGTAAGAACGTTGTGGGCCGGTAATAACTTACTAAGCGATAGCTTTAATGGCGGCTTAGCTAGAGCGATTGCGAGTTTGAGGGCGATGCTATGTGTAAATAACTCACTCAGTGGTCATGTTGCTGTGCTTCTTCTTGGCCTTGCGACTCACTATCGTGAGTCTTGATGTTAGCAAAAAGATTATTACATTTGAAAGATTGAAAATTAGGTTAAATTTTATATATATGTAGATAAGATTGATTTTCTCAGGTATAGTCATATTGATAGGTGTGCATGTCCTTACTAATATGTAATTCCAGAATGTGGAATTCCAGAATACCAAGTTCAGTTCATTTTACAGTATAAGCAATTGCACATTACTCATAAGACAGAGTGCTACAGTTACAAAAGTGGGTCTCCCATGCAGGTAGCAAAAGTTTAAAAGAAATTGGCTTAATTTCACAGCAAGAATTTTGAATTTGTATTACTATTTATCACTAAGGCACTGGAGTACGTATCCAGCCTGTTTGACCTAAAACTTAAATGTGTATGTGTGTACGTATGTTGCTATGTGATTCACAATCTTTTTATGTTGCCTCGTCATGTTATTGTATTCTTAACAATAGCGGTGGTTTAGTGTCTGGTTTTTAGACGATAATATGTTGACTTGTTTTGGTTTATAGGAGCAACAGTGTCATTGAGCCGATCACAATATTCAGTAGCAGAAAGTGATACTTCATTAAGTGTGATTATAATGCTGAGTAGTAGAGCATCTGAAGATGTAATGGTAGAAGTTACTCTCAGTGATGGATCAGCTAATGGTAATGTAGAGCAGTATAATGTTGTTGAGATATTATAGTAATTTTGTACACAGCTGGAGATGATTATGCAATGTCCACTGCACTAGTGTTTAATGTCACTGCTACTGCCGGTTCAAGATTTCCATCATTTGATGTAGACATCATTAATGATATGATACAGGAAGATAATGAAACATTCGATATTACAATAAGATTGTTACCAAGTTGTTTATCATTATCACTTGGTACTTCATCATCTACAGTAATGATCATTGATAATGATGGTACTAATAATAACATGTACATTAATGTTGTTATTATTATTATTATTATTATTATTGTACAGTGGCAATGATAACATTTTCATCATCAACATTTAGTGGAACAGAATCATCCGAAGTAATATCAGCTACTGTTATAATATCAGGAGGAATTGTCAGTAGTAGAGATATTAGTGTGCCAATCACCTTTACTGAAGGAAATGCAACAGGTACGTATTTAACAGCCATCAGATATCAGATGGTATGAACTTATTTGTGACCAGATTTGCCAAAATGTTTATACAACCAATACTTGATATACATATGTATGTAACACTTTCACACCTCAGATCAAAGGAATCTACAGGGATACATAAGCCATGTATCCCTATTCTCCATCACATCTAGTGTACACCAGTGTACATGATCAAAAGGCAGATCAAAGAGTTCAAAGGAAAGATTTTCCCGGGATACAACTAGATGTACACCGGTGTACATCTAGTTGTATCCCGGGAAAATCTTTCCTTTGAACTCTTTGATCTACCCTTTGATCGATAAGTTGGTGCATCACTAGAGCTCTTTATATAGGCGCATAAATGTAATATCGATTGTGGCTTTTAGTTTTCTAAATTAATCTTTATTTGTAGTTGAAATATATACTTTGTTACTAGTCTTAAAGTGTTTGTTTTCGTATCCATGGAAGTTTAGAAGCCGATATAAGCCCAAAAACGCCATTTGAGGTGAGTTTCTCACGTGATAAAAATAATCTATTTACTGTGTGACTTAATGTATCTACATTAATCTACTCTATTTGTAACACACTCACCATTAGTTTATCAGCGATTAAACGCGATTTTTGCCCATTTATAAGTCCTGCAGCTTTATAAAAAGTTGTGGTAAACCCACAATTACCAGCACTACCATGCAAGAACGTCATGACAACGATGAAATAGAGTCCCACAATCACAACGAGTACCCGTTACTATATAAAGAGGCGGAAATATCGACATCAAGTTTGGGCAAATTTTTAGAGTGCCGGAAGTGTTACATGTAACATGTGCACTCGTGATTTACCTGATATGTATGCCCTCAGCCCTCGGGCCTGCGGCCCTCGGGCTTCGGGCATACATATCAGGCAAATCCCTCGTTCCCATGTTACAACTATTACATGTAGCTGAATCCATTAACTACCTCGAAATGTACAAAAAATTGATCTGTAGTGCTAAAAGGTATATTTTCTGAATTTCAGAAAATTTTTGATTGTCTAGCATGTATTTTTAGATAGTTATTTGACCACTGCCAGTACTATTTTCTCTGCTATGGTAGCCATAGCTTGATTTAAACCTTAACCGTGCATGTGAGTAACACGTGTGTATCTTGTAGCTCTTCACAAAAATCTTGTTTGTTTGTAGACGACTGCACTACACATACGTACATGAATCTTTGCACTTGTCATAAGCAACTGAGGTAGTATCATGCACATACATAAGTTGCACCACACAAGCATCATGGCTGGGATGTAATTAATATGTACGTACATAAGCGATAACTGAGATGGGAAGACTAAGCTGCATATGGAAAATATTTATAACTTTCATGACTGCCAGCTACGTATACATCTGAAGCTTGAACAAGCAGCTAGAAATCATGTGATCTGTATAGTGTAACATTATGTACGTAGTTGTACCACTGGTAGGGGTACTGGTTGTAGGTGCAAGACATTCACAAAACCAACACCTACACCAATTACACAGATACAAAAAATCCTTACCTTTATTCCAATCGACTGTAGTATTACGTACGTATGTAAACACAGTGCTTGCTACAAAATGTTATATATGTAGTATTAGAATCATGTGAGCAAGTGAGGTGATTAGTGAATTTTGTTACTGTTGGACAGTGCAGGCAATATTCCCATCCAGTTACAAGGTATGGGCATACACATAGCTACGTGAGTATAAATCTCTTAGATCAACAGTGGACGCCGTGTGTTGAGTATGCTGGAGCCTACCTGTATGCAGTACACCTTGCAATGAGTGCTTTACTCCCCACAAGCAGCTAAGATGTCATCAATTTTTTATGTACTCACTAGCGTGATACGAGTCTTGTGATGTTAATGTGGTACGTGTGCCATTACACACATGAGTATTTGCGAAGTTTAAACCAAGCTGTACCGTAACTTGTTTCAGAGATTCATTCGCAAATGCCTGGGTATGTCACTCTGTCATGTCTGAGCAACTGTTAAGTTGCCATACAACTGTATGCTCATGTTGAGCTGAAAAACTCAGTAGCTATATGAAATCATATAAGCGCTACACTTACTGATTGCAATTAATACATAGCAACATGTAACCAACACTCATGGGAGTAGTTAAACAACAAGTTTCCACGCTGAGCATGTACATGTAGCAACAGTGTAAAAACCAGGTACGTAAATATTTCATAACTCAGTCACTGCTGTCAGATCATTAATGTGTCTTTGTTCAATACGTAATGCTACAGGCAGTCCAAATGTGCATTGTGAAGTTTGTTTATGAAATCTGTTGTAGAACTTTGTGGGCACTTATAACAATCTCTCATAACCTGAATCCTGTACAGATTCCTTGTTCCATTGGCATTGTTCTCGATGTTTACTGGAGAAATAAATTTTTTTATTGCTCAATTTGACATCTATCAGAATTCCATCCCACAATACTTTAATTTTCTGATAAGGAAAATGAGTGCTAATCATTAGTTGAAAGCTTTCTGTGATACGTAGTTGATGCTAATTTTTAAAGGTATAACATTTTTGAATTCTACTTTGTGATATCAACAAATTTCACATTTAACATGATTTTTAAGGACTAATTTATGAATTTGTTTTTGGTATGTTAACTAAGGAGCAAGTTTTGTGCATAAAGCTTACGATGTCATCCCTGCAACCCTGTACAGTAAAGTTAACAACACATGTGAATGTACATGCATGTTATGATCAACACACAAAACAGAGTAACACTTTATTCTCACATTATCACAGAATACAATGAGTACTTTATCTGTTGTTACAGGAAGCAATGTTGATTTCAACTCTGCAATGCAAACTGCTATAATCACTGCTGGGACCAATAGCAGTACAGTAAACATTGCAGTAATAGATGATGACATTGTTGAAGGAGATGAGACATTTACTATAAACTTGAATGTACCAGTCTCGCCTGGAATAATTGCTGGTTCTATTACCATGGCAACTGCAACTATCATTGATACAAGCTGTAAGTGATAGTATAAAAAATTCACCAAAGCTAATTATTAAACCAGGCGCGCACCTGGTTTCTTGAAATCGTTTTCGTGAAAACGTCGGCATGTGTCCGCCCCCCAGGCTATTAAAAGCCATTCACGTGAAATGAAGCCTGAATAACCAATCAAATAAGTCCTACTGCTTTTATATGACAAATGCTATCCATATTACTGATGGGCGGGGCCTTAGTAACGGAGCGCGTTGTGAGTTACTGCCAAATAAGAACAAGGTAATGCAGTGTTAGCCATTCATTCCATAGTAAAAGCCGTTTGAACAGCTGTACATTACTAACAAGACGGAGCAATTCAGTTTTGAAAGTGGGCGTGTCGTGCGGGTTGCGGAGCTTATAATACAAGACTAGCCTATAGTGTTACAGTAAGAATTTTGGCTTAAAACAACTTTGTACTACTTTTAAAAAGTTTTATCACTAAAGTACTGGAGTATAAAGCCGGTTTAAACAAAAGAATTAAATTTGTATGCGTTGCTATGTGCCCCTTAGTGATGAGTCGTTGCTCACATGACGTACTCGTGACATCATCAATTACTATTACAATACACTGAATAGCAGTTGATTAACAGTGGTTTAACTTACACATCGCCTGGTTTTTAGATGGTAGAACATCAACTTGTTTTTATACATAGCTTTGAGTGTAATATTTACACAAGACCAGTTTACTGGTTCAGAGGCTACAGGAGTTGTACTAGTAAGCCTTGAATTGGTTGGAGGAAGATCTGCTAGTCCATTTGATGTAACTGTTACTCCATCAGAACAGTCACCAGTATCTGCTGAAGGTAACATAGTGTGTATTATTATGTGTTGACTGAAGAGTGTTTGACTAACAGGTGGTGTTGACTTTAACACTGCTACACTGACTGCTACATTTGGTAGTAGGGTCACAACGAGTAGTGTTACTGTACCAGTGTTTGTAGATAATATTGCTGAAGGACCTGAAGATTTTGATTTAATGTTAACTGTGTCACCATCACTCGGTCCATCAATAACAGCAGGTGGTAGGGATAATGCAGTGGGGGTGATCACTGACTCTACCAGTAAGTGTATTAGGTGTAACATAAAATATTTTGACTACCTAATAATTATAAAGGATTGGTAGTGGGGTTTGCATCAGGACAGTTTACTGGTTCGGAGTCATCAGGATTTATAGAAGTTGTAGTGAGATTTACAACAGGATCATCCAATGCTCCTATTACAGTAACAGTAACTCCCTCACCAGTATCAGCCACAGGTATGTACGTACGTACGTTATGAATACCTCACACGCACGCAAGCACATGCACATACACACGCACGTACACACGCACGTACACACGCACACACACACACACATACACACGAAACAAAACTATCTAATGATGCTTAACAGGTGTTGTGTAAGTTAAACCCACATTGTTAATCAAGTGCTATTCAATAGTAATTAATAACATCACTAGTAAGTCACATGAGCAAAGACTCATCATAGCTCATCATAGCTCATCATAGTAATGCATACAAATTTGTTTAAACTGGCATTATAATTTACATGATATATTCGTAGCTAAAAGTTTTTAATAGTAAAGAAACTAAAAAGCAGTAGGACTTGCAATTGTTTGATTGGTTATTAGGCAAGAGTTTTTAGTAGCCTGGGGGTGGATACACACCCACACATACTGACTTCCTGAACAAAAGAAACCTGGTGCACACCTGTTTTATAAATTATCTAATGAACATACGTAGTATTATTATACTACGTAGGTGATTAGCCTAAAGTAAATAATGATGAAGTTGTATACAAAATTATTGAGATATAAGTCCACATCCTATATTGGCCCATAGATGCAGTTGGCATCATTTGGGGATATGGGCTCATCAAGCAGAAATTCTTTCTAGTTTTGTTTTTAATGCTTGAAGGCCAGCCACCTAGCTACTGTAGCTACTGTAGCTACTGTAGCTATATACCTTTGCAATCATTAAGTACAGTAGTATGGTAGTGTGTACTTATAAGTACATGTAGGGACTGACGCTATAAAACATGGCATCCAACTATTACACGCACCTTGTAATATACTTGACTTGATAAAACTGACTTGGCACTGATTCGAGTGGTGAGCAAGTGCTACGTATGTTAACTTAGAGCTGAACTGTACATAGCTATGTGTTAAAGGACTTTTGATCATTTATAATTTGCTGGTGCCTGTAGTTTTTATAGCAATAATTGGGGCGAGCCTTAGTGAACCCCACCATAAAAATTATGAGGTCAACAGTGAAATTTGTCTTCTTGCTTGCTTGATACATCATCTCTTTATATGGCTGAAAGCCATTTAAGTGCAAACCAACACTACATCAAACATGTGGAGTGCTAACCATAGCATGCCAACCATTGAGTGCTAACCATAGCATGTATATACCATTCAAGTGCTATAACCACAATGTGTGAATAAAACTTTCTAATCAAGGACACAGATAAGCTTAGCCACAGGTCATGTATGAAGCAATAGTAAAGCCGATCATTTGATTTCAGGCCTGTTAGGATTGTATAGTACTGCAATGGCTAGACAGATACATTGAAATATCAGCCGCCTACACAATATAAACATAGATGACTATATAATAGTAGAGTATGTTGAGGCAGGAGTTTTTAGCTAACTAACAGTGATGTTGGTTGGGCAGTATATAAAGGATTGGTTAGGCCTGTTCCCTACCATTACCCACTTTATTTACATCACTCCTTTGAATTAATGTATCAATCATATTCTAATAGGATCAGGTGTGGACTTTAACTCTAATTCATTCAATATAACAATTAATGCTGGAGCTATGGAAGGTAGAGCTAATATATCAGTGAGTTGTGATGATGAGGTAGAAGAATTGGAGACTTTTGATATGAGGTTAACATTAACAAATAGTAGTACTGGAGTAACACTGGGTATAGATACATCTGTTGGACGGATCACTGATAGTACAGGTAATGAACTGAAGATTAAGTCAGTTATGATTTAGTATAATAGTTGAGGTGAGCTTCAGTCAGTCATCATATGGAGTAATGGAGGATGATGTTACAGTAACATTAGTGATAGCACTGAGTCAAACATCATCAGTGTCATTTGAAGTAACAGTCAATACAATGGATATAACTGCTACGGGTACGTAAGTAGCTACATTAACACTACTAAAATTTTTCTGCATTGTGTAGAAATCAGCCATGTTTACAAAAACTTATTTACCATACTTACTAGATATATTAGTAGCAACAGTTATAAGAAATAACACATAATATATACGTACGTACATTATATAGCAGGACTGCTTCACTTAACAATAAAGAGTTCAGGTTAGTGGTGCTGACCTTATTTCACTCCACCGCTAGCTAGAATCTCATTAATACTGTACATATATGCCTTATGGGTACTTCTAGGCAGACACACTTCTGCTACAGACTGTTTGTATTGAAACGAAAGGATGAACTATTTAGTAGCTTGGAAACAGCTTTTGTTATTATATTACAGTGTGTATATATTAATCTCTCCATATTTCCTTACTGTCATTTCTAAGTTCTTATGCTGTCATAGAATGCTCACTTATCTGCTTTGATTTTTCCATACAAGTTCAGAGAATATACGTACATTCAACATTTCCTGTACATACGTCTATTCACTCAATTTGTTATTCTCTTATTTCACTTGTATTACTACGTATCTCTCACCTCTACCCTTCTACCCTTCTTCTCCCTAACCTACCTATGCAGCCCTAAACATACTCCACTCATCAGCAATTAAGAAGGTTAGCTACATAGCTATGTCATAAACAGCCTTATTATACACTTACATGTACGTATGTAACTTGAAATACTACATTTTTTGTACGTATGTAATGTGGGATTATTATTAAAATTGCTAAACTTATAATTTTAGATGGAGAGGATTACACTGGGGGCACGATGGTGATTACTGTACCAGCTGGAGTAATGACACACTCATTTACAATATCCATTACTGATAATGATATTGTGGAATGTGTTGAAACATTTACTGTAACAATGTCATCAGTCACCACTTGTGGAGTTACTATAGGAAGTGATAGTAGTACTGAAGTGAGGATAACAGATGATGACGGTAAGTGAATATACATTTTGTGAGTGTTATATTAGAGAATATTATTGACCAATAGGAGCAACAGTGTCATTGAGCCAATCACAATATTCAGTAGCAGAAAGTGATACTTCATTAAGTGTGATTATAATGCTGAGTAGTAGAGCATCTGAAGATGTAATGGTAGAAGTTACTCTCACTGATGGATCAGCTAATGGTAATGTAGAGCAGTATAATGTTGTTGAGATATTATAGTAATTTTGTACACAGCTGGAGATGATTATGCAATGTCCACTGCACTAGTGTCTAATGTCACCATTTCTGCTGGATCATTAACATCATCATTTGATGTAGACATCTTTAATGATATGATACAGGAAGATAATGAAACATTCAATATTGTAATAAGATTGTTACCAAGTTGTTTATCATTATCACTTGGTACTTCATCATCTACAGTAATGATCATTGATAATGATGGTACTAATAATAACATGTACATTAATGTTGTTATTATCACTATTATTATTATTGTACAGTGGCAATGATAACATTTTCATCATCAACATTTAGTGGAACAGAATCATCTGAAGTAATATCAGCTACTGTTATGATATCAGGAGGAATTGTCAGTAGTAGAGATATTAGTGTGCCAATCACCTTTACTTCAGTAACTGCAACAGGTAGCCATTATTACTTAGTGTGTATACATACTGTAACATACATACAAGATTATGTACTTTTATCTGTCAGCAAAACTCTTCATTGAAATTCTGCTCTTGCCATATGTTGTAGTGGCATTTACTGCTTTGCTTCTAGAGAATGTGTTTTGTTTATACAGTCAGCTCAAATGCAACTTAATGCATTCCACAGATTTTATGTGTTGCTTGCACCCGGTGTGTATGTATGGGTGTACACACCCACCAAAGGATATTAACTGTAACAGTTACGTATATTACGATGTGAGTTCCTCAGTCTCTAACTTGCCCAGTTCTTCATGCAGGTTAATCACTTAGACTCATACACTGTTGTTTAATGCTGTAACGTATCAGCTAACTTATACCCATGCTGATCAGTTGTACTGCTATTCCTTGCTTATAAATCGACATAAGAAGAAGGGTAGTATCCTGCATGGGCCATTCTATTTCACAAATTGAGAACCAACTCCAAACATGCAAGTATTAAATTCCTTGGTTACTGTAGCGTCTAGTGTAATTATAATGTATAGCGAAATGTTGGTTATGTGTATGCATACAGTCTGCTCACATGAGACTTAGCAAGCCTTGGATTCTATAACACAATTTTCCAACGTACGACCAGCGTGCGTGTATCAAGTTGTATTTTAAGCTGTACCGTATTTTATATACTATAGAACAATACAGCTCATCTATCAAGTACGCATGTTTAGCTCATGAGAACATTTTATGAACCTTATATGTATCTCACAAGCACAATGTAAGCTCACACAGTGTTTCTTGCTGTGAGTATGCACCCCACCATCTTTTTATTGGGAAGCCTCCTCTTCAGTGTTGTGATGGTAAAGTTTTTACAAGTACTTACAGTAACACATTGTTCTTTGCAATTATAGTTTTCTTTACAATGCTCTGCTATGCATGTGACACATCGCTATTGTAACTAAGCATTCAGTGTTTGTACTAAACCAAAATAGTTAGCAGTTTCTTACCATAAAATATAGGAGCATAACCGAGCATCATGGCAATACCAATGTATATATGTATGCATTTTAATCGGCAGTTTAAGTAAAGCCTATTGTAAAGTGTGTTTATGAAAAACACAAGATAGGAAGTCATACGTTATTATAGCAATGCCTTATAGACTTACTTACATACATAGTTCACGAATCTTTTATTTTTCCACAGGTGGCAGTGATTTCGATTCTGCGTCACAAACTGCTACAATCACTGCGGGAACAAGCAGTGATACCGTCAACATTAGAGTGATAAATGATAATCTTGTTGAAGGAGATGAGACCTTTAGGATGAACTTGAATGTACCAACCTCACCTGGAATAACAGCTGGTGCTATTACTACGGCAACTGGAATTATATCAGATTCAACCAGTGAGTTGTGGCTTACTGTTTCTCAATACAAGTTTATTCACACTGACAGTAATAAATAGACTTACATGCTGAGTTCTGAGTTACTGTAAATAAAAGTTCGACCACATCTTACCTAGCTATTTGGTGTTTTTTGATTACCGAGTTGCTGTAATATTACATTTTGTATTTTACAGTATTTCATACACACTTGTCTGATGCTTTACTTACATTGATATATATAAATGCCATTATTGCATCACAATAATGTGAACCTCTTACATATTTGTATGCATTTATGCATACGCACGGCACAACTATTGATTTTATCATCAAATAGTTGTGTAGTTAATATTATCCTAACATTAAATGCACAGCTTATAAAACCATATAATTAAACCAGCTTTTAAGACATTGAGTTCATGTTTACTTTCATTTTGTGTCAAATGTGTCCTTCATTTATAAGGTATTGAAGTATTGTTCTCGCAAAGTCAACGCAATGTGTTGGAAAGTTCAAGATTTGTATCAGTAGATCTTCTTTTACGTGGAGGAGCATCTGCTAACCCATTTAGCGTACTTGTAATTCCATCAGAACAGATGCCAGTGTCTGCTGAAGGTAATATTAGTGTGTCTTAATATGTATGTGCTGATTGAAGGATGACCAATACGTACGTACGTAGGTGATGTTGATTATAATGCTACCGCACAAACTGTTACATTTGAAGCAAGAACAACATCTGCTAGAGTCACCATACCAATCCTGACAGATGACATTGTCGAAGCTCAAGAGGAGTTTAATTTAATGATAAGTATACCCCCATCAGTTACAAGAGTGACATTGGGTGACCCAAGCACTGCTGTAGTGACCATTGATGACACTACCAGTTAGTATAAATAATTTAGTCCATTATATATATGATAATTTTGCAGGAATTACTGTCCAATTCACCCAGTCAACGTACTCTACTAGTGAAATCTCACGTCAGATTGTCATTGGTCTTCAGCTAGATGGAGGCAGTTTTGTCAGTCCATCAATTGTAAATGTGACAGTAACTGCTATACCTATAACTGCTATGGGTTAGTCTGTAGTACAAGTCATTGCTTACGTACATGTTCATAATTTGTGTCAAGGTGGTGGAGTAGATTTTGTATCGGATCCTTTGACTGCTACATTCACTGCTGGCTCCACGTCGTCTTCAGTATCATTCCCAGTAGTGTTAGATGATGTTGTAGAGCAAAGTGAAATGTTTAGAGTATCACTGATGGTGCCATCAAATCTCAGCCCATCAATAAGAGCTGGTAATCCTCGGGTTGCAACTGCCACTATCACTGACTCCACTGGTATTATGCATGCCCAATGTTATATTTTAATTAGTGTACTTCATTGCAGTGGAAGTAACTTTGGGCCAGGCAATGTACAGTGTTGATGAAGATGATGGGGCAGTTATGATAATGGTACTTCTAAGTCAGCCATCAACACAGAGCATCATGGTGACCGTCAGTACCAGTGATATTACTGCTGATGGTAAGGTTATATAACACTGTGATTGCATGCCAATGCAAATGTTTATACATTATTATAGCTGGTGTGGACTATGGTCAACGTGGAGTAACCAGTTACCCTGTGATGTTTTCACCTGGTTCTATCATGCAGTCAATAATGATACCAATTATTAATGATAACATAAGAGAAGGAAATGAGAATTTTAGGGTTGCTATTGATCCATTGTCAATGTTGGGTGTCATCATTGGAACCCCGAATGCTTCTATCATAACAATAATAGAGACAACTGGTAAAATTGTACTAATATACGTATCCAGTCAGTTATGTTTGTTGTATAGAAATTGCTGTAAGATTTTCAAGTGGACACTACCAAGCTACAGAAATTTCTGGAGAAATGGAAGTAGAGATATTACTTATTAGAGGATTTTCTAATGTGCCAGTTGGCGTTAATGTTAGACTAAGAAGTGGAAGTGCTACAGGTACGTACGGATATTTTGATTGGTTATTGTAAAAATATAATATTAACTATAGCTGGTGTTGATTTTGATTCTACACTACTTACTGCTTCGATCCCTGCTGGACAGAATAGCACTACAGTGATAGTGCCAATACTGCAAGATAACATGGTGGAACAGAATGAAATGTTTTTCCTAGAGCTGGAATTGCCTGTGGCCATACCTGGAGTGACGTTAGCAAGTGCTAGAATGGCAACTGGTACCATTGTAGACTCAACAGGTATGAATACATAATGGTAATTTATACTGCTGTTTTATAGCAAGTTTCTTTAGTACAAGTATCATTTCAAGAGAACAGTTATAGAGTCAGTGAAGGCAGTAATGTATCAATAGCTGTGGTATTGAGTTCATCTGGCTCACAGCAGTACACAGTTATGATAGCTAGTAGGGATGACAGTGCAAGGGGTATGTATGCATAATGGATAGTATATGAGTGTGATGATGATCTCATTGCGTTAACTTTTAGCTGGTTCTGATTATGGTATCAGTGCTGGTAGACAAATGTATTCAGTAACATTTCCTGTTGGATCTCTAACTCAAACCTTCTCTGTTAACACTTTATCAGATAACATATATGAGTTTAATGAAACTTTCAGCTTAATTATTCAGCCGCCATCTACACTGGGACTCACAAGAGGGAATCCAATGGAAGCAGAAGTTACTATAGTTGATACTACAAGTTGGTAACTTTAAAATGTTTATTATTGTTTTAATAACAGTTATCTGCAGTTCTGCAAGTTGGGTTTGCTGCTCCCACTTTCCAGGGTAGTGAAATGTCAAGATCGGTGCTCGTATCACTGCAAATCACTTCTGGTAGTATTGCTAGGTCATTCAGTATTTCAGTTTTGCCATCCCAGCTAACACCACCTTCTGCCACAAGTACTGGTTGAAATTTGCATAATATACTGTAGCAATGTTATGAATTTAGGTGCTGACTTTGACACAACGGCACTCACTGCTGTATTTAATGCTGGTTTTACGACAAGTAATGTAAACATGCCAGTACTGATGGATAACATTGTGGAAGGCCGAGAAATGTTTGGTTTATCGTTGATGTCAAATAATCCACAAATTACAACAGGCCCTCTTTCTACTGCTACTGGAGTGATTGTTGACTCAACAAGTAAGGAAGGGATTGACTAGTAAAGTGATAACAAAGATTGTTACGTTACACAGTTGCGAGCGTACAGTTTACTAGTGGAACTTATTCTGGAACGGAGGCATCAGGCTTTGTAGACGTGGATGTTACATTAATTGGAGGAACAGCAGCTAGTCCATTTGATGTAATTGTTACTCCATCAGAACAGTCACCAGTATCTGCTGAAGGTAACATAGTGTGTATTATTATGTGTTGACTGAAGAGTGTTTGACTAACAGGTGGTGTTGACTTTAACATTGCTCCACTGACTGCTACATTTGCTAGTGGGGTGACAATGAGTAGTGTGAGAGTGCCAGTGATACCTGATAGTGAAGTGGAACCAACTGAACAGTTTGATTTAACGTTAAGCATGCCATCACTAACAGGGATAAGACTTGGCTCCATTACGTCAGCTACTGGAAATATCATTGACTCTACTGGTAAACTAATGAGTATTAATTACGTATGTGCAACTTTTTGAGGGATGAGAATTTCGCTTTGTTGAAAGTTTAAATTCATCAGTATAAAAATTCCAAAGGGTCTAGTAACCATGACAATATAAGCAAAACTATTGAAAACATTTATTTGTATGTCTTGAAACTTGCACTTATACTTGTGCGTATACGTACGTATGTATATGTAACTACAGCCTGTGTGTGCAATTGTAATACCTTTACCTGTAATGGTAATGGTTTATATACATTGACACTTCTGTTATACAGTTACTGTGAACTTCCAGCAATCAGCTTATGTTGTACGAGAAAACAGCAGGAGACGTAACATTCAACTGTTGTTAAGTTCTTCTCTTAGTGATCCTGTATCGGTAGTCATCACTGCTGATAACATTACTGCAATGGGTGAGGGAGCATGAGATTATAAGATTGTATTGAAATATCATTTGGAATAATATTATTCATGTGAACAGATCATCATTTACATTACATACTGTAAAATGGCAAGTGTTAGTGATATTCCCCACTGCTAGCATGTACGTATGTACTTAATAAGTAAACACTATTTATACACAAAATATTTGATTTCAGGTTAAAATTAAGGTTGTATCACAAATGCACTGGAGTTTAAGCTGGTATAAACAAAAATTAGAAGTGTATTTAATTGCTATGTGTTCCTTAGTAATGATTGTTCATGTACATAACGTCATCTTACAGATTAACAATTTAACTTAGTTTTGTATGTAACTCATTAACTTGTTACTTGTAATTAATGAGAAAATGAGAAATTATTTTAAAAATAAAAGCCTAAGTACATATATGCATTTAAAACATTTAAGATCTTTATACTATGTGTATAATTAGGAGCTACCAAAGCAGCTCATAAGCTCCTGTGGTGGTTTCATTCACTGTAACTTTTTCAGTAGTAGCTACAACTAATAATTCTGTAATGTAAATTTGTAATATAACACACAGCTGGAATGGATTATGAAGTTCCTGGAGGTGGATCACAGTTCAGTGTCAATATACCAGCCAGTACAACTTCTCAATTGTTCTCTGTTAATATACTAGACGATAATATATTGGAGAACACTGAAATGTTTAGATTAACTATAACACAAACTAATTCAACTATTCTGACAACTGGTAATCGTCCCACAGCTGTTGTCACCATCACAGATGATGAAGGTCAGTATGTAGCTTGCACATAAAATTTGACTGCATTTTTGGGTTTCAAAATTAAATAACTTCATGTATACACATGGGAGTCTAGCACAATTTTCACTATTTATGCAGCTTTTCATAGGGAATCTAATGCAGTTTACAGATTGTGTAAATCTTATACAGTAATGGAGATACGTACATACTATAATATGAATAGGTGTATTTTGTGTACGTACATAAGCTAGCCCGGTGATCTCATGCTGGCCGGGTCACATACAGTATGTGTTTAGTATTACATCATTATTACATCATTTGTCATCATTATTATTAGCATTGGTTGTCGGCTTTTCTGCTCCTTCTTTTTCTGGGACTGAAATTTCCGGTGGTATACAAGTTGACGTTGATATAACTGGAGGTGTACCTAGTCAGTCAATAAGAGTAGATGTGCGCCCCCGGGAGTCAACAACAGTATCAGCTAGGGGTATGTAGTGTGGTTATAGTTAGCATACAAAGATTCATGCAGTATTATAATTATGTATAGCTGGTGTTGATTTTGATGCCACCTCAAGGTCTGCTGTATTCATTGCTGGAAGCAGTAGCAGTTCAGTTACTGTGCCAGTGTTTTTGGACAATATGTTGGAAGGAAATGAAACATTTACCCTCAGTCTTAGCATAAGAGTGCCCAGAGTATCCGTAAGCAGCTCCCGTGATACTGCTACTGGCATCATTATAGACTCAACGAGTAAATAAATTGTCTGCTTATGAATACGCCATTAATGCATCATCTATTACAGCATCTGTAAGATTTGAACAAGCCACTTACAGTATTAATGAAAACACTGCCAGCCCATTACAACCAGTGTTGCTATTGAGTCAACCATTCCCTACTGCAATGAATGTGATAGTTAGAGCACAAAATGTTACAGCCACAGGTAGAGTGCACAATGATGTTACATACGTAGGTATTGTCTGTATTCTGATGTGTATATTAGCGCCTGATGACTATGGGCCACAACAACTGTACACTGTCAGATTTCCCGCTGGATCTGTTAGGGAGTCCTTTGATGTAAATATTGTTAGTGATGATATTTTGGAGTCTGATGAAACCTTTTTGTTGGACATTACCATAATGATGCTACCGGATGGCATCGTTATTGGGGAACCTGCTAGTGCTGAAGTAACAATTGTCGAAACAACTGGTGAGACCTGTGTATTAATCATATTGAGTGATTTTTAATTATTCCTTTTGTAGTGTTAACAGTGGAATTTGAATCAGCAACTTATACTGCCCAAGAAACTCAGGCGCTTACTGCAGGTCTTAGGTTATCTGGAGGTACCTTTAGTTCAGGTATTACAGTTGCTGTGACTCCATCAGAGCAGCAGCCTGTATCAGCACAAGGTGAGCTATACATTGTTTTATTTTTCAGGTAGCAGTGTAATATTATTATAGGTGGTGTTGACTTTGCTTCCAGGCAAGTTCCAGTTTTCTTTACTCCTGGTAATAACCGAGCAACAGCCTTTATCACCTTGGTGTGCGACAGAGAAGTGGAAAACAATGAAGAGTTTGTTCTGACATTGTCCATATTGTCACCATCCAGTGGAGTAAATGTTGGCAGTCGTTCTACAGCAACTGCCATTATTGTTGACTCAAGCAGTAAGAGATTGATTCATGATATCACATGATCATAATTATACACTTCGTTTGATATTTAGTTGAGATTGCCTTTGTCAGTGGTAGCAGCAGAGTCAATGAAAATGTTGGTACCGTATTAATTCCTATAATGATCAGTCCGTCATCAATGCAGCAATTAACAGTCAGAGCTGTGTCATCGATTGGAAGCAGTGCTACAGGTGTTGTTAAACAATATTACTAGTATCAGTAATACGACTGAAATTCCCTAAGCTACATTTTACCATCTAAGTTTAAATGTACACAAATGGCACCAAGTAGGCAATTATTGCTAAGACAACTCATTACATGAATGTGCGTAATAGCATATGATGTAACAAACTGACCAGTGGAAAGCATTGAACAGAACCATAAGTTCAAGCATAACTTAAGAGTTACTAGTCAGCAGGATGATACGTGTACGCACCAGCTAATAGACAATAACAGAAATCTTCTGTCCAGCTTCTAGTGCTAAAAACAATTTATTGCTACAGTACACCATATGCGTATGCAAAATTGGATTAAAACACTACGTACCATCGCCTTTTCACTGTCAAACTTTAATTCTGAATATCATACAGCAAACTAGTATGACTCTGCTTTGCTATTTAGAAAATGGCACTTGGGCATCATTATGGTGTTGAGGCAAATATGGCACTCGACTTTGCCTTGTGCTACATATATTGGCCTCTCAACCACTCCTCAATGCTATGTATATTTCCTGTATTGTAGTTGCTGCCATACTTTAACTACGTAGTATGTACATAGCAAGCAATATGTAATTTAGAGATGTTGTGATGGTTATTGTATTAGACACTATCTGCTACGTGTATGCAATACAGGTGGAGAGGATTATGGGCAAACTGGAGTTTCTGATCCTCAGACTTTTACCACAACCATACCACCTGGAAGTAGTCAGGGTAACATACCAGTAGCCATTATTGATGATAATATTTTTGAGAATGAAGAACAATTTACGCTGACTTTGCAGTTACCACAAGGGGAGTGTAATGTTGCCATTACTGGTCAAACGTCTACTAATGTCACAATAGTAGACAATGATGGTAAGCTGATTATAACAGGGATAACCAAGTGCAAGGCATTACAGTATTTTTAAAGCTGGCTCAAACATAAAGTTTAGATTTGCGTGCATTGTTGTATTTGCAATTCCTTAGTGATGAGTCTTCGTTGACGAGACTTATTCATGATGTCAATCATTGTACATGTGTATATTCATAACAATAGTGTATGTACATCAACAGTTGTTAACTTATATAGCCTTATATGGTAAAACATTAACTTGCTCACAATTGAACACATACGCACAAACACACACATAGCTTACAAAATTAGCAAATAGCTACACGTTGTGCAAATAAGGTGTGAATTTATTTATGTACGTACATATGATTATCTGGTGTAGTGATCGCTGTACAATTCTCAGCAGCACAGTATGTTGCTAGTGAGAGTAGCAGAGTGATGATGGTTGGTGTAATGATCACTGGTGGCTCATCCAGCAGTGTTGTCATGGCAACAGTGCAACCAATTCAGCTATCACCTTCATCAGCTACTGGTAACAATTTTGTATGTGGTGAGTGTAAATGATTACTTGCAACAGGCGGAGGTGTAGACTTTGACTCTAGTGTTGTTGTTGCTACATTTCAACCAAATCAAGACTCTACAACTGTGAGAATTCCAATAGTGTGTGACACTGAGGTGGAAGGCAATGAACGATTTAACCTAACACTCAGTGCCAATCCTCCAGTAATGCTTGGTGCTCGAAACACTGCTATTGGAATTATTGAAGACTCCACTGGTAAATTGTTATTTTGACATAATTTATTATTATAATGTGTAAACTCCATCAGTTGCTGTTTCATTTGGGATGCAACGTTACAGCTTTTCTGAAGATGACGGATCAGGTTTAATAGATGTTACACTCAATCAAGCCCACAATGCTCCTATCAGTGTTGATATTTGCTCACAAGACATGACTGCTCTTGGTTAGACATTTTCAGTTTTAATAATTTTTATGTTGTATGATTCTACATAGGTGGATTCGACTATGGTATGCAACGCTTATTTTCACCACTAACATTGAGAGTAACTATACGTGCTCGTACTAGAACTACACAATTCTCAGTGAACATTATTAATGACAATATAGTGGAACAGACTGAAACGTTTAGGTTGAACATGATTCAGTTATTAGCAGGTGGTTTTTGTGGTGCTACCTTTGGAAGAATGAGTACAGAAGTGTCGATAGTAGACAATGATGGTTAGTGTGTTGATGTACGTACATTTACTATAATCTACTGGCTTGTATACTTATACAGTTGTAACCATACAATTCCAGCAGCCACAGTTCACTGGAACTGAAGATTCTAGAGTTTTGGAAGCAACTGTAGTATTATCTGGTGGTACTGTCAGTTTTCCATTCGCTGTTACTGTCACACCTTCCTCAGGGACAGCCACAGGTTTGACATTGTTAGTCACAAGCAGAGATTTAATTTCATTAATTTTTATAGCAGGAAGCGATTTTGACGCAATGCCAGTAACTGCTGTGTTTCTACCTGGTGATCAGAGTCAAGTGGTACAGATTCCTCTGGTGTGTGATATGGATGTGGAAGGAACAGAAACATTTTCTATGTCATTATCTGTAAATGTCACAAATTCACGTTTGCGGTTTGGTACACAAAGGACAGCTATAGGAAATATTGAAGATTCTACTGGTAAGCGTTCTGTTACAGCATTCATGCAGTTAACATACGTACCATATTTTACAGTAACGGTCAGTTTTGACAATCCCAGTTACAATGTCAATGAAGCTAGCAGATCAGTGCAGTTAACAGTAGTTTTTAGTCAACCAACATTTCAAAGATTTGGTATTATAGTATCAACCATGGATGGTACAGCTACAGGTAACTATGGAAACCATGTTCTTGGAATTGTTTTCATTGACTAGTTTTCAGCACCTCAAGATTATTTATCAACAAACCGGTCAATGTTTATACCACTATCCACTGTTTCATTCCGGTTCTTAATAAACATCAATGATGATCGAATATTAGAGGAAGATGAACAGTTTAGTGTGTTGCTTCAGTTGCCTACAGATACACAAGCATGTGGCTTAACACTTGGTAGCATTACTATGGCTACTGTTAATATAGAGGATAATGATGGTATGCTGTATCTAATGAGTGTTTGTTCATGTGACTTCAACTGATTTATTGTATCTTTAGTTTTAACAGTGCAGTTCTCAAGAAGGCAATATGTTGGGTCAGAAGGGAGTGGATTCCTCCCTGTTGAGGTTGTCTTATCTGGTGGGATATCAAGTAGTCCATTTAATGTTACAGTAGATCCATCAGAGTTATTTCCACCTAGAGCAATTGGTTAGTTGATAAATTTGTTACATGTTACTATGTAAGTTGCTTAATTGTCTAATGTAGGGAATGGAATAGATTTTGACTCCAATCCCATCACTGCGACATTTAGTCCATCAAGTAGACAAGCTATTGTACAAATACCACTAACACAAGATGCAGAGATTGAACAGCCAGAGATGTTCAATATAGATTTAATGCTAGATACTACAAATCCTTCAATCATGTTAGGCTTCATATCCACTGCTAGAGGAACAATTGAAGACTCCACTGGTAATGTAGTAATCAACTATAAATAAACTACATAGATTGTCCACCTTAGCTACCTTAGTTGCCTGTTGTTAGGCATTGCTACACTGTAGCAATATATACGGTAGCTACACGATGGCATGTATAATAATAATAATAATTATGTAGCAATATGTGTAAAGAAGCTTAACAATCTGTTCTAGGTAACCTAATTACTGTTATAGTACTGTTCAATGTGTGTAGTGTTTGTGGAGTTTGACAGAAACCAATACAATGTTCGTGAAGATGCTGGATCAGTACTGATTCCACTGGTACTAAATCGAAGGCCAGGTGTTGAAGTCAATGCCGTGGTCACTACAACCGATGGAACTGCAACTAGTAAGTGTATGCTACCAGTTGGAATTATTACAATGATAATTCTTATTAGGCGGTAGTGACTATGTCGGAGGTCAATATCCAGTACAATTTTCTGCTTCACAACAGACGCAAACCTTAAGAATAGGAATAATTGATAACAGCATTGTAGAGAATGATGAATTGTTCCAGTTGAGTTTAACAGCTGACGGACTACTAGCAGTAGGCAACAGAGCCATGGCAACAGTTAATATAACTGATGATGAAGGTATACGTACTAGATCATTGGTATGATATCAGTGGTTAAGTTATAACTTATTATAGATGTTATTGTACAATTCACAAGTGACACTTTTACTGCTACTGAGGCATCCGGTACAATGCCTGTTGGATTGATGATCACTGGTGGTATATTTAACAGAGATGTAACCGTTAGTGTCACTACAATGCAACAATCAGCTACTGGTAGGTTTACATCACTATGTAGTCGTACATTCTAAGCAAGATGATTTACACACTTTAATTTTGAAAAAGGCAGTAGCTTCATTTTAGTACAAAGGTTTAATAACATTAAGTAAGTAGGTATAGAATGCATTGATACAAAAACAAGCATGGCATCCAAATTTTAGGCACCTTCATAACAAACCTTACAATAAGCTTCACCTAACTGAAGTACATTAGTAAAGTCACTGTACCTTTATTAAATACCGTATAGGCGATAATTTTCGAGGCATGAAAATTTTGCGAAAAGCTTAAAAATAAGATTTTCGCATTTATTTGTTCACGAGACACCGGAAGACTGGAGGATGCATGTTACACAGACAATAGTATAATTGATGATGCACGAAATGTTTGCGATTATATTTTCACGAAGGCTATTTTACTCGTGAAATTCGTGAAAATTTCATCCCTCGAAAATTACCGCCTATACGGTACTATAGCTAAAGAGAATCAAAATTTTCAAGGTACATATACGTAGCTATAAATACCAGTATTTTGTCTAACACTCTGACTGTCTGCAGGAATACCTGCCAGCATACCCTAAGACCCACTAGTACTAGGAGTATGACTCCAGCATACCCTAAGACCCACTAGTACTAGGAGTATGACTCCAGCATACCCTAAGACCCACTAGTACTAGGAGTATGACTCCAGCATACCCTAAGACCCACTAGTACTAGGAGTATGACTCCAGCATACCCTAAGACCCACTAGTACTAGGAGTATGACTCCAGCATACCCTAAGACCCACTAGTACTAGGAGTATGACTCCAGCATACCCTAAGACCCACTAGTACTAGGAGTGTGACTCCAGCATACCCTAAGACCCACTAGTACTAGGAGTATGACTCCAGCATACCTTAAGACCCACTAGTACTAGGAGTATGACTCCAGCATACGTACCTTAAGACCCACTAGTACTAGGAGTATGACTCCTGATATATTACACAATAAAGAAATCGTGTCGAACTAATTTTACAAAATTGTTGTTGTGATAAAAGTTTAACCACTGTGCCATGACATTTTGTATTATCCATCATCACTTCTATAATCACTTGAGGAAGGCAAGAAATCAACAATGTCAATAAGTTTTATGGCTTAGGTCTTCTACTTATTGGGCTCTTTTGAATCTTTTGTTCAGTGGCATAGCCAAGGACGGGCACATACCCATCCAGTTCCAAGTGGAATAGGTCAATCAGAGCGGTAAACTCTAATAGAACAGTTAAACAGCAGTCATATTTGTATGTATGTGTTACTCTTGTAAAACAGTCAAAGATTGGAGTGTGCCCGCCTGATTTAACAAGCCTAGCTATGCCATTGGTTTTGTTTTGATTAATGAATGTTTGCCAAAAGTAGAAATAATCTTTAGTACTAGCGTTTCTTTATTGTCTCATGCCAGAGTCTTGTTCTTTGTTTCAAATTATTACAATCAATACAATTAATGCAACATGCTAATTTGCAATACTCATAAATATTCTCACTCTATGTTCAGTACTTACATTGCTACGTATGTACATATTAGTCATTGTTATCATTGTTTTGTTAGCTGGTGAGGATTATGATCCTGATCCAGTCGATGCAGTGTTTGCAGCTGGTCAGACATCAACAACAATAGAAATTCCGATAAGGATGGACAACAAAGCTGAAGATAATGAAGAATTTGGCCTCACAATAGTTATACCATCTGAAGTGGAGAGGTTAGTGAGTCCAGGTGCTCGTAACAGTGCTGTTGGTGTAATACAGGACTCTTCAGGTACGTATACGCAACCTTATTGGTATTTAGTTTGCTTTAATATTCTCTAGTATTTATACAATTTGAGTTTAGAACTTATCAGATTAGTGAAGATAGGAGTCCAGTTCAGCCGATGTTAGTAGTGAGTAGACCAATAACAGTGGATGTCATGGTTCAAGTAGATACTGAAAACCTGTCTGCATTAGGTATGTTTATAACACTACTATCATAACAATGATATGGAATAGTCATGCAGATATATCATAATGATACAGTAATAATAACAGCTATAGCGCAGTGATCCCAGCATGGTACCTGATACGTCACTTATTAATAGACGAGAGTTAAATCCAGTGTGGTTTGTGTATTTTCAATAATCAGAGAAAGGATACATACTCACTAGTCACTCATGGTACTAATGCCTTATAACAGGACCCTCATCTACACATGTTTTTCAGCCAGTCGACTGATCACCAGAGACACATGAAGGGCAAGCTAGTAGAGTTTTGTAGAGTGGAAGAGGTGGGTAATGGGCTAAAGACCAAGAAGAGATATCTGTGAGCATTAAAGGCTTCTCCAAATCTATTCCAGCAGCCCATGTTCGTAATGTTGTTTTGTCAGGAATGTAACTAGGTATACCAAGTTCAACAGGTCAAATTTCCCCGACCAATTACTTACACACTATACTGTGACCAGGCATGAGAAAACCGGGCTAGCTTATGTACACAAAATACACCTATTCATCATATTATAGTATGTATCTTCATTACTGTATAAGATTTACTAAATCTGTAAACTGCATTAGATTCCATATGAAAAGCTGCATAAATGTTAGAAATTGTACTGCAGTGGACTCCCATGTGTATTATGTGAAGTTAGTCAATTTTAAAATCCAAAAATGTGGTCAAATTTTGTGTGCACATAAGCCCTATGTTCTCATGCCGGGTCACTATTATGCATTCATTGATTTTATCAGAAAATTTTACATGTTGTGTATTTACCAATTAATATTTCTACAGCTGGAGTTGATTTTAATCTCCCTCAAGTTAAAGGAAACCAACTACTTAATATCACAATACCTGCTAACACCACCAGGGTTCCAATTCAGATTGAAATTTTAGATGACGGTGTTTTAGAAAATTCAGAAACATTCAGACTCATTGTGAGGGTTCCTCAAGAGAGCGCTCGACTTGGACTGGCCGAAGGTGCCATCCCTTCAACCAGGGTCACAATAAACAATGATGACAGTAAGTATTTATAGACTACTTGATTTGTCAGTGCTTGTCTCCTTGTGTAGATCCATGTCAGAATGTTACTCCTTGCGAGGGCATGGTGATAGTACCAATAAGATCAACTGACAATTGTAGTGTATGTGCTGTGTGGGATTTTGGACCATTTGGAGATGTTAGTTGCCAGCCATCTTATCATAATTGCTTGTCAATGAATATTTGTTGTTTTGTATTAGTGCATTCCTAATTGTCATCTTGGCAATCAGACACGACGTGTGCAGTGCACTGACAGAGACAACAGAATAACAGTGTTATCAGATGTCCACTGTAATGCCAGTATGCGTCCAGTTAGTGTCCAGCGGTGTGGTAGTGGACCTTGTATGATACGGGCAAGATGGCGACATGATCCATGGAGCACGGTATATAATATCACTTGCTGTACATTATTATTGCATACATAACTATTAGTTACTATGTTAGTACTTAGTAACCAATAATATAAAATGACACAGTGGCATAGCCAAAGGGGCTGGACTAGATGGGCACATGCCCGTCCAACTCCAAGTGGAATTGATCATGTCAAAAGAAAGCAGATTAATATACTCTAATAGAACAGTCAAATATTGGAGTGTCATCCCCATTGAACAAATATACGTAAACTTAAATTTAACAAGAATGCTTATTGGTAAAAACAATGTACTATGTGACAGAATAATTGACTGTATTAATATGTAACACTGGCCATGGAAGGCTTGATTAAATCCCACAAGCAATTGTCATGCTTAAGTGCAAGGTTACACATGCAAATCACTAATGCTATAAGTAAAGGTAAGGAGGACTGTATGCACACATTCTCCTACCATACTATGTTAGTTTATTGTACAAGTAAGTAGCTACCTCATAATTAATGCAACTGTGACAATGCATTGTGAGTGGAAGTTCTCACAAAATCAGTTGCATTCTAACTAACCGTAGATACTCTACTCTACTGGAATGAGAAACTTGCAGACTATTAGTACTCCAGAAGTTTCCCTTTAATTCATTCATTACTCATTCTGCACTGAAAAGCATTTAAAATAGTAATAATTATCACATGAGCACCTAGCAATATATTTAAGACCCCCTGCCATGAAACATGTCTAAGGCCGTAAGATTGCTGATTAATTTATGAGAGGCTTCATTGCTTATTTTATTGAGAAAGATAGGCTTTTGACTGAATAGAAAAAACCTTGTGCATGCCATAAGTCTTTAACATTGCAACCTACGTAGCTACATGCTTTAACATTGTGTATCACAAGTGACAAATTATGCACTGTTTTATGGTACGTAGTTTGGGCATCCTCATAATTATGTACTTTGCTGTGTTGGACGGTAGGGAGACCTAACATATGCATGCCATCAGCGTACTGCTGTACCTCACATGCACACACACACACATACGTATACATACATACATACATACATACATACATACATACATACATACATACATACATACATACATACATACATACATACATACATACATACATACATACATACATACATACATACATAGGGTTCTGGAATATCTTTATCCTTGCAAACAGAAAGGATCAATTTTATAAGCTATATTTCTTTAATATTATTAGGTATGTAACAGATCCGTGCACAATTTTACTGTTAATTATATTTGAATGCAGTGTTCCCATACATGTGAAGGCGGTGCTCAGACCAGGAGAGTTTACTGTTACAGTCCACTAGAAAATATAGTATTGCCTGACAATGATTGTGATGTATCCTTACGACCCAAGTCTTACCGATTGTGCAATCGGCATGTTCCATGTGGTGAGTATTTACAATAGCAGTACTACGTACATGTATACTAGAATACTTTTGAGGTGGAATGTGTTAAATATAGACGTTCATGGTGTATGCAGCACTGCGTGCTTGTATGAAGGGCATGGTATGGCCATGTAGCACTAAAATTAATATAATTAATAAAATTATGGACAATGAAGAAATGATTACGGTGGTGATAATTAGGAAATAAGTTCAGTAAGGTTTAATAGTCATCTTCCAGTACTTGTAATAACAAGCTTACAGATGCCATACTGTATAGCCTAAATATTTCGAGGGTAAAATTTTTGCTGATTTGTGGCAGCTTGCTGAATAAATTTTTGCGAATAACCGAAGTGCAGCAATGGAGGACAAAATGTCAAGGATAAAAATTTTGTGGTTTTTCAAAAATCCGTGAAATCAGCAAAAATTTTTCACCCTTGAAATATTTATGTTATACGGTACTCTTCTGCTACTTAAATGGCGAAGTGGCCTCATTACCACCTTTAAAGTATACTGTAATAAGAGAAACACTGTTGATTGGCCATGATCATCAATGCATCAATGTATCAAATGTACGCATGATACCTGAGTAGTCAAATACATAACCGAATGGATGTATTACAACTACTCTGCGGATCAAAGGCTCCCCTACTTTGTGTTTTATATCAACTACTTATATCAAGAGTTCATAATAGTTTAGGGAGAGTATCGAACTTCACTATACCCTATGAAAAATGAGCCCGTAAAGTCCTATGGCTTCGATCAAACAACGTGGCACCAATGGCGTCACCAAGTACGTAGCATTTCATCGTTACCGGCTCTTTCTTCATGCGTCATGGTGGCTTACACTTACGCGTCTTGATGGTGTATCTACGTACACGATTTGATGCGGACCACACAAAGTTCTTTTCACGATTACGCAAAAACACGGGCATATCCAGAAATACTTTACGGGCTCATTTTTCATAGGGTATATAGTGAAGTTCGATACTCTCCCTAAACTATTATGAACTCTTGCTTATATGATACTAAGGAAATTATTGAGTTTTATCTGATAGATAGGTCACCTCCTAATAATGTGGGGTATTTAGTATGCCAAATTGTGTATCCTGTATTGCAATGTTTTACAGGATGTGTTGATCTCTACCCAACCTACTGCCCACGCATCATGGGCACTACATTATGTATGTCACCGGAGTATCACCGAGTTTGCTGTATGAGTTGTGCTGGAGCTGATTAACTGTTCCGAGCTTTAGTGTAAACTTATACAGTGTAAAATTAATAATAAGACTTAGTAATGTTTAGATATATCATATCAGTAATGTTTAGATATTGATGATATTGTTACTATATGCCTACCATTGCAGCATTATCATTAGCTTACGTAGATATATACTTTGTGTGATCATAAATTAATTATAATGCAACACACTATGACATCAATAAAGCTGTGATGTGGGTGGGATTTTGATCTTGTGGAAGTTTGAGAAAATTGGTAAGTTCTTACTATACATGCATGTGCAGTACATTTATGAAGTTGGCAAACAGAAAATATTTGATCAGGAAAAAAACCTGTGAAAATCCTTTCTGACTTCTTTGCACGTAATAATATTATTATAATAGTTAAGCCTCTTGATCGTTTAGCTGTTCTAGTGATCGACAATTGCAAAGGTGCAGTACTATATATTTTGCTGATTTTTCTGAATGCTTGCTTGCAAAATGCCAACATAATGCTACAAGTAATATTACAATTCTCCTAAAATTATTCTGACAAAATTACTGTGAAACAGATTGTAAATACTGCAAACATTAACCTGTTGTGTGAAATATCTGAATCCACGTGCACTCCAGAGATAGTGGGTCAGTCTTGTATAGCAGGCAGGCTGTCAGACATAGAAACATTATATTGAGGGGTCAAACTTATGTGCATACTTTTCAGGTTTTTGTTAAACATTACCAGATGCACATTTGTAACTCACCAATGCATTTTAGTTGATTTTCTCAGTTAACAGTTATTATGATATATAAGAAACAATAAAGTAGTAATACATGTAAAGAATTCATACATACTAAAATGTTATATTGGTTAGCTCAGGACTAAAGGAATGTGGTGTGCATTAGTTGAAAAAGTTAAACTAAGAATAAACGTCTTCACGATCAGCAGTGGCTGCTTCATTCTCCTCAGCATAACTAAAATTGGTGAAGTGAGTGGTACGATGAACCTCATGGTAGAACTCCTTAGGGTTGGCAAGTTGTAGATCATAATTCATCGTAGGTGAATGCTTAATGCCTGAATATTATGGAATACACAATACAAGATGATTATTGTGCTGTAGATGATTATTTTAGCTATGCTATCATATCGTCAAGTGTTGTAATGTGCCACATATAGCATGACAGTGAAAAGTTTTGACAGTTAGGAAAATTTGATGAGTAATATTTTGACAAATTGTATCAGCCTTACACGCAAACAGCTATTGGGAAGAAAACTTTCAATAGTAAAGGTTTCACGAGTTGTCTGTTTTCTATATATAAGCATATTACAATTCTGCAAGTTGAATTAAAGCCTGGATACTGTTATTTCATAAACATCATCATGCAGCAATATAATTATAATATTATGTCCGTAAGCCTTACACAGCACAGAGTTAATTTCTGTATGTATCTGCACACACAGTAATGCATGTGGTTTATGATTATTGAGAATTATGATACAAGCTACATAGACTGACCCATAAAGTTGTAGTTCCAGGATCCCTGAGAAGGAACCATGAAGAAACCAAGGAATCGATCTGACAACAACATCTGGACACGTTCATAATGTGACGGCAGGTAACCATGGGGATTGTTGCCGGTATCCTTATTATTACGCCCCCAATCAAATCCTGATGGTGTCAACTTGTATGCTGTCAATGAACATGATCCTGGTGTGAAACTAATAGAATACAACAGCTAAATTATTAGAATACTAAAGCACAATCATTACCTGCATGTGATCACAATGGTCTTCTCGCCATCCCACGCTGGGTTATCACCCATTATCTTAGCATGCATTGTAACATCCTGTGGTGACAGTTGAGGTAACTCATTTGGTTGAGTATGTATCCATCCCAATGGCTCCATCTCCTTCAGGTACTCATGTGACGGCAGTCTTTGTGGTAGGTGAACAACCTGAGATCACATGATACAACTTTGTGATCACATGATCCATTACAGACACATACATACCTGGTGAGTGCCCCACTGTGGTATCATGACAATACAACGTATCTCCTTCACCTGCGGGTTATCAGGAGGGCTCACTCCATACAAATAGCCAGCAATCTAATTTATAACACATTATTGTCATGGTAACATTAATCGCTATGTATACCTGAGTACGAAGGTCGGACACAATTATGAACTTCTTTAAAATGTTCTTAGGTAGAATATATGTAAACCCAGTCTCCTTAATATCATCAGAAGACACATAAATGTGATTAGTCCTCAGGTGTAGGTTAGTCGCTGATATGGCACGGATACGCCATTCAGTCTTAGACGAGAATGTTTGAGTCTCATAATTACTGACAGTTGATACAATGATCTCGTCACCATGAACATTGACTGTACGAGTTGTAGTGGCTGTTAATTGAGATTGTTCTTTTGTTTGTTTCTCTATTTCAGCAATTTGTTGTCTCTGTTGTGACGGTGCAGATATTTCCATTCCCAGGATGACATCTCTGATCTCAGATTGAGTGAGTGAGGCCACGTTGACACTAAGTGATACAATTTTAATAACAGTAACATGGATCGCATGATCTCTTACTTGTTCTTCTTGCCATAATCAGCCAAGATGAGATCCTTCAGTGACACCTCAACTCTGATCCATTCCTCATCTGTCAGTGTAGGCCAAATATGGTGTGGCTCTGTAATAGTAGTCTTGTCTGGCTTCAATATCACCTAATGACATCACAATTCATAATACATTACTTCTGGGGTGTACATTATGGGTGTTAAGAGGCTGTACAGTAGACAACAACATATTACCACTGCCCAGTTGACTGAGCATTTGGTATGAAAGAGTCAGGTGCATATGTGGGCGTGTTGTATACACTACACATACATAATACACTAAACCACTGACCATATTACTGGTAAGCTATGTATGTATAATTCACTAACCTTTGTACGATCAACATTGACATGAAGAGCTCTGAGGATTAAGATGAGCCGAGAGAAAGCCTACAATGATAAAAAGTTAACAATGAAGCTTAGCCCATAATAATAATCAGTGACAGTATGAGGAGGAGGAGGAGGGGTCAGCTTGTCAGAGGTTATCAACAAAATTTTTCTGTCCCGAAAGATGGTTTGTTGAAATTTATCATCATTCCCCTCACCATGACAACAATATACATGACACATACGCAGTCACAATATCAGGATATCATTCAGGATCTTAATACTCACAGTATAGGATGAGATACTCTTCAACCAATCATCATAAAGGTTAAACAGCACCATCTGTGGCTCCATTGCTTTCAAGATCAAATCACCGAGTTTCTCCACCTGTCACCATTATGACATGTACTACAACAGCTCAGCAAGTAAATGTGTTTAATACCTTGAGGCAAGCTTGGAAGGGTAATTGCAGTTCACTACCTTTAATGACAATATTGGGGAAATCCAACAAGTGGACTTCAAGAGGATCCAACATTCCTTTCCTAGTCACAATGATCTGTTTAGGCTGCTCCTCTACTGGTAGTGACCTGATCAATGCTGCTACTTCTTCAGCTGTCTTCCATTTAGCCAGCTACCATGACAACAGTGATGTCACCAGGATCACACGATATATGCAAACATGCTCACCTGACCCAATCTCTTCTGTCCTGCCCACACTGAGGTGTGGATAATTTTCAAGAACAGTTGACCAGTTCGAGGATTGAACACAAAGATGGCTCCATTGATAGGCTTGGTAGTGAGGTTACCTTCAAATGTCTATTAGAGCATAAAGGATCATGTGTTAACTTAAGAATTATTATATAACCTTGTGGATGGTGACACGGTAGACGTTAGTATCATCAACAAACCAGATGATCTGGTTGGAGAATAATTCACCATAGTTTTGTGATGACAGGTAAGGTTCAGTTGGTTCAGATGAGTACAACTGCAGAGCCTTACGGATGCGTTCCCTCAACACATACAGTGCAGGATTAGCCTTCATGATCTTGCCCATGGCTTGTTGTATAAGAGGCTTCATCCCAGGAATCCAGTTACCAAACGCACTACAGTAAAGGATAGTATTAATGTTTACGCTACAATGTATCTGCCTTAAAGGTAGGTGAGCGATAGTACTACCAAAATCAATAATTAACTATTTACAATATACAATACTATCATGAAAGATGTGTCACCAGTTTGACATTGTTCATATGTAAAACAGTTTCAGTAAATGAGCACCCATGGAGGAACAGGGGCTTCATGACTGCTAGGAACATTCTCATATTCCTTGTTTACTGCTCATAAACTTGTAGTTAGAGTGGGCACAGCTCCATATTGTATGGGAAGGAATAACTTTTTTTTTTGATTCCTACCCTACCTACATTGCAATTTAAGTTTGTATAAGTAACCTTGAGAGTAAGTGTAAGATTAGCTAGTGGGATACAGTTTTACTATTTGACACCTATTTTACAATCGTCATGCAAGGTTGTACAATTTACATAACATTGTGTGCACCTTGCAAAGGATAATGGAAGTTTGCCACAAGGTTGCTGTAACCTTGCAGCAAGGTTGCAGGGATGTTTACAACCTACAACCTTGCAGCTTCTTTCTAGGTTATTTCAACCTTAGAAATTTTTATATGGGAAGTCCATCGCTCTTGAGGATTTGGTTACTGCTAACTAGACAGATACTAACAGCATCATGGGGCGGCCTGAGTAGTAAAGCACCTGCATGCAGCTTAACAGACAGTTTATATATAATTAACATGAACACAAATTAATGCTCTTCTTTGCTGCTGTGCAAGATGGCTTGTCTGTGCGGGCAGCAGCCGCCTACGCCGTATAGACTCACGCTGCCTAGTCAAGTCTCTCTTGAGTCTTCTCTTTCTTCTTCCGTCTCTCTGTCCCTTCGTTCCCTATACAGCTGTCTTCTATGTCGTAATCTATCTTCACGGTTTCATTCAACTTACCGTGGCATGGATGATAACACGAACCATACGTAATCTATGCCGTTGAATTCTCGAAACATGCATAAGTTTCCCGATTTTTGTCGTAATTCCTTGTGCATGGTTGATTACACCAAAATTTGAGGGGGCAACTCACTAGAGTAGGGCTCGTCCCAGTAACATTACCTATTTATGAGTCAACAGTTTGAGTTGTAGACCAATTAAGCACATTCAAGACTAGCTACCTCAAGATTCCATGTTGAGGTATATCGTGGTAATGAGAAATTCACTCATTGAGAGGAGTCTACTGGCTCACTGGGTGTTTTCCAACCTCTGCTCTGTTGTGGAACAAGGATATCAAAGACATAAGTGTTTGACTGGTGATTCTGCTGATGCATGTGCACCAGGTAATAACCACTTGTGAAACTGGGCTTAATGGGATCTGAGCAATACACCAGCTGAGCCATTTTCTAAAGTGAGAATCGTTGACTAAACAGACTTACATACGTACTTCACCAGGAGGTTAGCACGAGTTCTTTAGCCAAGTGTTCCTGGAGACAGGTCGTATGGCTAGTTGTGTGATGATCGACATGGTTGTTGGATCTGACTGTCTCTGGCTGAGTTGAGTCTCTTGGGCAGCAGGCAAGGAAAATTGTACAGTACTCCCAGAAGTATGGTTGGGACATACATAATGGAGTCACCAGGATCACTTGAGGTTGCTATCACCTGAGTTTATCATCTCTGGAAATGGGACAGTACTCTTTCCACTAGAGACCAACGCGGGCTGGCATAGACCACAATCCAGTTCCAGAGAGTTAATATACATCTGACTCTGCTTGGGATCATGGGCCTCCCATCTGGGATTCCTTGCATACTGCCCCAACCTTGGAGGGAAGCATCTGCCCAAATCAGTAAACTCGGGGAGAATTATCTTACCATTACAATGACCAAGTGTTTTGTACTTTCCATCCTGAGCCATGGCAAATAGGGTAAGCTTAATCTCATAGTTCTGGTTGCACTGGATCTAACCCTGTTTAAGTCTAGTTGGAGGTGACAGTAGGGAGCAGGGCTGTGGCATTTGCTGCTACAACGAGCTTCCTAATGAGAGCATTCAAACTCTCCGTATATTTGCTGAAGACTAAGAAGGTGGATTGCCTCTAGTCGGATGATTTTTACCTTTCTCAGTCCAAGTAAATCTATCTGTTGGGTGGGAAGGAGGCTTCAGTGGTGGTGAAGCAGCCAAAATGACTAGACTCAGGGGCAAAACCTCATTGTATAGGAAGGATCCTGGACATCCATTGGGTGACTGGGACTGGCAACTGCTTCCATTGCTAGCTAGACACCTCCTTGGTCTTGTAGTATAGACACTTTGTAGTTACTTTTAATGCCCAGGACAGTCCCCAATGAAGGTTACAGAATACCCACCCTAACCCTAACCCTAACACCAAGCGGACACTGTGCAGAAGTCCAACCTTTTTGGAAGCCCCAGGCCCCCTGCATCAGTCAAAGCAGCACAGGAATTGTTCCTTGTAGAGGAGCTACCAACCATACCCAAAGTAGAAGCAAAACCAACAAGGAAATAGCAGGTTTCCAAACAGATTTGGAGCTGCTACAGCAAACTCCTCCTCTATCCTGCGCAAATATCTACAGGTGCCTATTATATTCTTCGAGGGTTTTGAACCATCAACTTTGGATATCTGATTGGTGGTGTTTCCAAGGAGGATTATCAATGACTTCACCACGTCCTCCGTAATGTTCAAGTCTACCTCTTGTTCTCCATTTATCCTATCCCAATGCATCAAGTGCCAGGGTCTGTATATGTGAAAATTGTCATAGTCTTGTCCTGCTCAAGACCCACTGTGCATGCCAGGTCGGGAGTGCCAATTTTGGTGGCACTGTTGCCAATCAGGGTTCTTCAGAGTACAAACCGTCCCTTGAATGATCCAAAACGATCTTCACTGGGTGCATTTTACCAGCCACGAGATCTGTCTTCATGAACAAGGAAAGTCTCTCAATGATATCATCGTCCACTAACATAGGCTGGAGGAGACATTGACTGGTCGGCATGAGAATATGGTGCTATTTATAGTACATTCCTAAAATTAGACTAGTATGCATGTCTTAATATATCACATGATAGATTTCTCAGAAAACTCATGAGTTATTCACATGCTAACAAGTACATAGCGCACGTTGAATAATTAAGGCACGCTAATGGCACTTGGGTACTCGGAGCCTTCCGACATATAAAATAGTTTACATAATATTACCTGAATACTGATATTGTTTTATTGTTCCATGATAGTTTATTGAGACGAACCTTAGCTAGCCCCACCATATGGGATCAACAGTGAAATCTGTCTTCTTGCTTGCTTGATATGTCAAATCCCTTTAAGCTGTTTAAGTGCAAACTCAAACAGGTGGAGTGCTAACTAGCATCATATCAAAACACATGGAGTTCTACTCTTGTGGTTTATGAATATGATAATGTTAGTCAGTGGTATAATAATTGGGGCGAGCCCCACCATATGGGATCAACAGTGAAATCTGTCTTCTTGCTTGCTTGTGTGCTTGCTTGATACGTCTTAATCCCTTTATATGGCTGAAAGCCGTTTAAGTGCAAACCAACATTACATCAAACATTACAAGCATTACATAAAACACGTGGAGTGCTAACCATAGCACGCGAACCATTACATGCTAACCATAGGCATGTATATACCATTCAAGTGCTAACCATAATTTATTAACCACAATGTGTGAATACAACTTTCTACTCAAAGCCTAGTAAGCAATAGTAAACCTGATCATCTGATGTTAGGATTGCATATAGCACTGAATGGCTAGATAGATACATTGAAGTATAGTATCAGCTGCCTTGCCACCCTATAGCCAGCTACATAATTTTCTACAATATAAAAGATAGATGACTATTAGATGTTGTTTATTAAAGATATAAGATCTTCCTTAAAAGCCACAGGGCCTCACTACGTCTCTTTTCTTTATAATAGCTGATACCACCCGTGACTTGCTTATTATGTATGCTTGTGATACCTTTTGTGATCAATTGAGATTATTACATATCTTATTTCAATCTGCTGTAATTACTTTACTTTACTGTAACTAGACAGATGCATACAGCATCGTGGGGCGAGCCTGAAAACCCATGCACGAAGGATAAACGAAAAAGATTTGGGTTCTCAGCCTTTCTTGTCTTTCATCGTCCGTTTCTCTGTCCCTTCGTTGCCTGTCTTTCATCGTCTGTTTCTCTGTCCCTTCGTTGCCTGTAAAGTTCTCTTCTTCGCTGCAACCTCTCTTCATGGTTCATATTTTCTAATTACCGCACACTGACGTACAAAACGTGGCATGGACGCACTGTAATCTACGCCGTTCACTTATCGTGGCATGAACGATAACACCAAATCCTGTAATCTACGCCGTCCACTTATCGTGGCATGAACGATAACACCAAACCATATATGGAAGCACTGTAATCTACGCCGTTCACTTATCGTGGCATGAACGATAACACCAAACCATATATGGAAGCACTGTAATCTACGCCGTTCACTTATCGTGGCATGGACGATTACATGAACCATATAAGAACGCGCTGTAATCTACACCGTTGAATTCTCGTCGCACGCGTAAGTTATCCGATTTTTGTCGTAATTTTTTGTGCATGGTCGATAACACCAATATTTGAGGGGGCGATTCGCTAGTGTGGGGCTCGCCCCAATTAATATACGGCTAGTTTTCATGAAATACGTACTGGTACAAATTTTTAAGACCATCATGTAGATAGCTACACTGAGACTGAACTGTACATGTTTTATTCCCTGTGCTATAATTATTACGTCAAATTGCATGTGAAGTCATCAGTGGTACGTAGCTAAGTGTATACATGCATCTATCAAAGCACCAGGCTTGCCCCTCAATGCCGTGCATTTCCCCTAGTTAACAATGAAAACAGTTGATACTGGATACTTCTTCATTCCTCACATGCATACAATATATTACAAATTTTATCACTGCAACAACTTATCTATCATGATAATAGTATATGACTCAGCCGTACTTATGGGAGTTAACTTCCCTTACAGAAAACAGCGACCAGATAACTAATTCATTACTATACTAGTTTACTAACCTGTGAAGGTTATAAGCAAGATCAATAGCAATGAGAGCTCCAGTAGGGGAAGGATAAATACTCATGTTGTCAGTAGTGTAGTCAAGGAATTTTGCTCTAGCATAACGCTCTACATCATGTGAGTCATAATCACCCCATCTCAATTGTACATCAACCCAATACTTCTGTGTTGTGGAGCTGTCCATTGTATCCCTGCAGTGATGAGGGGATTAGTTGAAACATAGCCCTAATCCTAACTTTCTAACCCTAACCCTAACACATCCACACTCACTTGCTATCAGCCAATAGTGATGGACGAGACACATTCCATTTATAAGAGGCAAATAATAAGATGTCTGCACATGAGCTGTTCATCTTGTAGGATTTTCGAGGATGAATTGTCTCCTTTTGTACCGTCTCAATCTCTAGAGCATCTAACTCTTGATCAAACACCTGTAACATACAACATTCCAATTAAAGCCCTATGGGTATGGCTGAGCAGGATCACCTGACATAAATCCATGACAGTACTTTCATGAACTTTCTGCCACAAATGAGCTCTAAATATCTGGATCAGTGAGATCTTCAATGTAGGGATCTTCCCATGCATAAATATCCCAGTAAGGTCCAGTTGTACCTGAAAGCCTACGTATACCTAGTGACAATAGAGCAGTTAGTCATATCTCTATTGATAGTCTCAAGCTTCTGTTTATGCATACCCGTTGTATTTAACGGAACAAGAAAACTCAAGTACAGGTGCCTAGCGGAATAGTATTTACACATGAACATCACACTGTATAATGGCCCCAGGGCACTAGGCGCAAAATTTCAGGAATTTCATGAATGGCCTCATGAGTTGTAAAAATCTATGCTTGTCTGTTCATACAGTTTGATTGTAGGTTCTACATGTTGACAATATACTATCTATGATGTTGCATGTAAGTGTGAGCATTGATGTGTGGAACGCAAGCAATGTTTTAGATCACTTCTCTAAGGAGCATGCTAATCATATCCTAGGAGTCCATCTGTTAACAATGAAGTACAAATTTGAGTAAGCTGTGGTCTTGTGGTAGCTAAATCTTGTGAGTAGTCATCTCTTATGTCCGTAACTTGCAGTGTAACACCTGTGGGCCCCTTGTGCATCCGGTAGCGATGTCGAACAGATTGAAAAAACCATGTCTCATCTCATATACATACTACTGGAGTCATTAATAGTGCTGTACATGTAATGTACACGAATTGAAGACTCTACAGTGAAGCAACTACTCATTGTGTGTGCCAGATGCTCGTGATTGTTATGTGACTAAATCTCCATAAATCTTTACTAAATGTTAATCACATGAGCTCATTCGGGTGTTAGGGTTGTGAATTTTTAAGGCAAGATGTTCAGCATTCGTGAATGCACCTCATGAAAATAACCTGTTATACGGTGTAACATTCAATATGGCCAGCATAAAACCATGTACGTACATAGAAAGCACTTTCCTAAGTTGTTGCTAGATGGTTAAAATCTCCATCAACAATTGCATACATTTCAAACATTTAGCCCCACCCCTCAACTCACATTAGCCCTGTTGATGGTAGGAGACCACCAGAGGGTAAACCGACGATTTGGTATTTGATTAAGACCAGAACGCTGGGCATTAGTTAACTTCTTGTATTTCATGGACTCCTCAAATCCACTGGCTTTCTCCCTGGAAGGCATCACATGAGATCAGGTGACACTGGTGAGTACTAACCAGAATAAACCCTCCCAGGTTGGGAAATATGTTCCCTTGAACAAAGTGTGCTCTAAAATTCCCTCCACTCCACCGAGAGCTTGGATCATATCGGTACGATAATTATTCAAATTCCATAACTTCCCATCGTGTCTCTGATGTGTCCACCAAAATGGATTTTGTTTCAACACCTAACAACAATGATATTATATTGTTGCTATGACATTATACAACTGCTCACTTGATATTGTTTAAAGTCAGTCCTCACTCTCCATCCTTTATCATAAGCCAGTGTGTGTCGGTCCTTCTGAAACAATGTATTGATACGGGGAATCCCCCTGTCCCATGAATCCTCCAAATCCTCCAACGTCAGTCTGCGGTTCTGAGCATTAGCCTCTTGACGCTTCAACCGATATTCTGCCCATACTCTTTGTGAGTCAATGAACTCACTCTCCCAAGGCTGAATGTAACTATGGTAACAAAGTCATATATAGTCTACTTATTGACCGTAGTTCTAATAATAGAAATTACCGGTACAAGTTGGGTATCAGCTGATCTTCATCATGACTCATTCCTGATCTAAAGTGAGTAATTCCTCCAGCATCAGTTTGTTTAGACCATCTACATGAGGAGGAGTGAGTAGACATGATGATGACAACAAGGAGTGTGGTTATACCTCAGATCAGATTGTGGTATAAGAACATGACCCATTGACAACATTCCCAGACCACCTAATTCCTTAGGAGTGTAAAATACTACTGGAGGAAATCGACTAGGCATCTTGGAGTTGAGGCCTATTTTAATACGTGTTTGTATCTGTAGGAATAATCAGAGATCATGTGATCCATGTGATCATGTGATCAACACAGACACACCTTATTCTCACACTTGACTAACAGATCTAACAGTTCACGAGTGTTCACTACTGATTCTCTGAAGTATGTCATTAGACCAATGAGAGCAGTGTTCCATTTGTTTACTATCTGTTTATAACGATATCACTATGGTTACTATGACATCACACATTGTCATGGTTACCTTAGTAAATGTGGTGGAACCTGAAGCCATAAGGATCTGCCTAACTCTGTTGTGGAACCGTTGTTGAGATTCCTCATCAACCTTTAGGAAACATTGAGCAGTTCTTTCCTTTGTCACTTCATTCTGTAAATTCCACACTCCATCTTGGTGAGCAATTTCTTCATACGTCACTCTACACTTGGGCAATATACGACACTCAAAGCCGGACATGTTGAACAGTAGGTTAGGATTATCCTTGCTGTATACTGATACAAAACTATCCGGTCCATCCCAATCAATAGTAGTTATTGATCTTGGTAACCTGTTCTTGATGTCCCAGAATACTGCACGTCCCCTGTACAGTGATGGGCATTATATAGAATGTTAATATGTTAGCTCTTTGATTTTTCATATAACACACACACACACATACACAGGCTAATGTTAGCACCACGTCTTTCAATCAATGCTTTAAGGTGGCGGTCAAGCAATTGCGGGAGCCCCATAATATGAAGCTGTACAATCAATGACACAATAGATTACATTTTAAAGCACACCACACATAATTAAAAATGACGTTTTAGTGAATGAGAAGGCGTTTACTGGTAAGGAAATATTTTGTTTTTCATAATAACTGGAAACAATTCATACTTGTATGTCCACTTTTTGACCAAAGAAGCAAAACCGCAAATGGTTACCGATGGTTACAATGATTTGGCACGATAAACTATGGATTAGTATGAAATATTTATAACAGCTTTTCTCTTCATCTTAGTATCACAAGTATCCGAAACATTGTAAGCCACTAGGTGGATGGTAAACAAATGTGGCTACGTATACTCATCGCAATCCGAGTTAGTAGGGTGGCGATCTGGTCGAATGCGATAGCCTTCACAGCGATTAAATAGTTTCTGTATCATGACTTTAATAATAATACGTAAATACATAGAAAACATAGTGAATAGCTGATTTCTTGAGTATGAAATATCGGAGGGCTTGTGTATTTCGATAAAGGTGACCAAAGCATCGTCTGAAACGCCTCGCAAGAGTAGCATCCAGTTCGTATAGTGCTAAACTAAAAATTATCGTGAATAAGTGAATTAAATAGCTATAGTCTGTTGGTGTTCACCTTACAAATTTTATATTGTTGTGAAGCCCTTCAAACACCAGAAACATTAATAAAAGAAGCGCTCTGATAGGCTATAGAACAAGGGAGATATGGCCTGACAAATTTTTACCATACATTTCCTATGGACAATATTCCTTTGTAGTTCTTGTACTGACAAATTGTAGGCAGCTGCTACTGTACATTTCCAATGACAAAAATCATTTGTACAAGTTTGTCACTTCAAAGACTTTTCTTGTAGCAATGACAAGGGCAAGGTGAACACGAACATAGTATAGTTTACTAAACTTTTAGAGTATCGGGATATATTGATTAAATGGGTTTTGTTTCTGCGCATTTTCTAATACAACTAAATGTGTGGGCGGAATGCTTTACTGCCACTTTAACAATAGAAAACAGACCATGGAGCTCAATACTTTAGTACACGCTGGCCACCTAATCTCAGAAGGATAACACTAGCTCACACAGTGCCATCACCCTTCAGCCAGTTATATTGAGAATGAAAGGGATTATTTATCAGTGTGAGTGTACCCACATAGCTAGTCTAAGAATGCTCATGAAACTCGTGAGCAACTTGCACGTGACACACAAGCCCTTGATGTGCAAGTGTTAGACAGTAGCTGAATTGTAGTGTATGTGTATATCTGTACTGGAAACCTATTTGTTTATGGAAGTTCACATACAATATTATGAGATGGCCATATTCTTGATAAACTCACAGGTTAACATCATGTTTCATTAGTCTCATCCTACTGTCTCTTGGCCAACACTTGCGATTATTGTAACCAACAATATTCTCATTATTAGGATCAGGATGTTCCGTCAGGTATCTTTGTATCAGATCACGAGCTTCTTCAGCTGTAAACCTGTAATAGTTAAGTTTCAATATTATTCAATCTCTTCATGCAAATAATTTTTGGTTGCACAGGACTCGTACGTATGTACGTGTGTGCCTTATGTGTTTAGTATTAGAAGAAAGCATTTTGCTAGTAACTTTAGTGAATGTATTAATAAATATCTAATGTGTAAAAACATTGACTATTATATAATAAAGTAGTTATGAGATCACATGATCACCTAAAGAATATGTGCACTTTGTTAATGTAGCGTGAGTACAATCTGATTGGATGATTGGTCTCCGTGTCAACATCTTGAAAGGTGAGGAAGTCATTTGGCATTTGTGGTGGTCCAGCCATCTCGCTAGCTCGTTGTAAGCCCAACACTAACAAGTCCAACACTAGTCCATAATATTGTACTATGAATGATGCAAACTGTAATCCTCTAATGATCCCATAGGAATTAGTATGGTTCATATCCTACAGTAATGACATATCCTCTATACCGTACTGGAGTGTGTATATCAATGAATACAATGATGACATGACAACCAATACATTGAACTACTCTAATAATATACACACAAGCTATTCATAAACATTAAATGGACAAAGTGACAGAAGGAAGCCATTTAATGCTTATAAACATTTCATATATGTAATTGTTTTTTTTGTGATTCGTCATATTACGTAATCATTACAAATGGCGAAGGACTTCATTTTCTCGAATGCATCGTCGTGAACTAGCGACAGTGGGCTAATAGTAATGTGGACAGCAAAGATTTTGTTGTGCTGTATTAGAAAAACAGCAATGGTATTGTTGTTAGTGAATTAAACTTGTTTTGTAATTTTCCTCATTTTACCAATGTTTATATTGTGATATAAACCATAGTATTGGCGCTTTGCCATCTGTCGCTGCTTTTGCAAAGCCTACGAGTACACGTACCACGTAGCACCATTTTGAGGAAACACTAACAAAATTTACGGAATGTTATGATTTCACAGCCTGTGAAATCATAACAAAACTTAAAACAGCTTCCTTCCGTCGCATTGTCCCTTTACAGGGACAGTAGTACATCAATATCATCATAGCTGAGCAAAGGCATTAACTCCATTACATACAAGCTGCATAGTAACAGGGGCAGCTGTATTGGAGGGAAAAATATTGAAATCAATTAGTTCATGATGTGATTAACAACTGGGACATTAGATAACCAGCTGTTTTGTGTGATGTAATAAGTGCAAGTTTATTGATACCTTCTTTGGTAACACCTATACCTTCATAAAACTCTGTGAAAATCATAACGATGCAATCTGTACAGTTTTAAAAAATATTATGTCTGATTGCCTACCGGCCTGCTGTAAGGCCTACTAGCACTGGGAGTAGGTATGGCTCCCCATTTTTCACACAACTGCAAAGGTAATTGCGTCCATTAATTCAGTAAACATTCATCAAGACATGTGATAAAACAGGCTTATATAAACAGCTTCACATTCCCATTGACATGATGGGCTATTGTAGATGAAACTGACCTTATAGTTGATGACAACATTATTCTTGGCAGTCATATAATCAGCAATATTATGATCAACAATTAATCGTAGTAATCTGTTTAGTAATGTCAAGTCAATCTTCTCATACATCTTGTCAAACTCAGTCTCCATCATAACATTACACTCTCCCTCACCAGTCTCCCATACATCCTGTAGATTATTGATACCTGCAGTGTAAATATGGGCGGGGTTGATCATGTGATACAACAAAGAGCTTATATCAACTATAGTTGTTAATGGTTTAATGAACCAATCAAATTTCACTACAAAATGTAAAGGACTACTTCAATATAAATAAATACAAGTTTAATAGTTTTAGCATACACAAAAAACTACTCAATCACTATGCTTTGAAACTAAGACCAGACAGATTGAATAAATGTAAAGCCCAAAATACCAGAACCAGTAATCCCCATTTATATACTATACATACATACACACACATACTTCATAAAACAACTTCAAATTAGACAGTGTCAAAATTAAGTGCAGTTGCAAAGTTAACATAAACTATTCTAATAAATGCCCAGCATACCTTGGCACCACTTGTACACTAATAATGGAGGAGGTTCAGTATCAGCAGGTTTGATCCATGGAGGGAATAGTCTCCTCTTGTCAGCCTCATACCACAAGTATTGATCAAGGTAAGCATCTGTGATCTTCTCCAGTGGCTCAACATCATATACTGGTACCAAGTGACTGTAAAGATCCATAAACTCTATTCCAATCTGGGAATAGAGATTGGGAATAGATATCAGATTAGACTGTAGTATTGTTAACCTCTTTGAAGGCTCTCTGTGTTAACAGGTGACGTTTAATCCTGGACAATGCTTCATGAGGATTATCATAAGCTTGTTCAATCAGACCGAGTTCTTCCCTCTGTGATTGGTTCAGTCGACTCTTCACACTAACAGTGGAAATAACTTGCAATTAGTCTACGACCATGTGTCTGCAATAGGCAGGAGCATACATCTACAAGGTTCTGTCCTCACCGGTCGGGAGTGGTTCAAAGTGACCAGCACCTCTTAAAACTGACCAGTACAATTCTTACATAAATTACATGATGCATGCATTAAATATCCCTACACACATCAGTCTATGTTAACTTTAGTGCATGTTGGGCCATCACTCAGAAATTCCTGGGCAGAATCTTGATTTATGGAGGGAGCAAGGCTGAGGGATTAATCTTAATTACAATCAGATAAAAGCATTAAAAGAAGCAGTGGCCTAAGGAAATGTTGTATTCAACCATCACAAAATGAGAAACAAACTTCCTGAAATGTAGACCATTACCGAATGCATCACATATAGTTTATAGAATATTGTGCATCAAGCAACTTAGCCCCTCTCACAGAGCCCCACCCACCTGTATGCTTCCTTGAGCCTCTCCAGAGCAAGGATGAGCAGTTTAGTGTCATGTTTGTATGACAGCGGAGGGAAAGGAATTGGAGAAAATCGGCGACTCTCTAACCAATGAACTGTAGTGGTATAAATTGCTACGGCTTCTTCTGCTGATATGTATGGTCCATCCTATGACATCATGTGAGGTCACATGACATCAGGTGAGCTATTTACCTTGAGATAATTGTGTTGTCGTTCTTGTTCAGCTTTAAGGTACAGTCGTGTTAACCTACCAAGATTCTTTTTACAAACAGTTTTGTCCACCTAATGGTAACCATAGTAATAGCGAAATGACATGATATATATATTCAGTTACCGTAGCGCCACGCCTGATCCTCTCCCTGTTATAATGAGCAGTATTAGTCCACCAATCAGCTTTAGACTTGACATAACGTAATATCATATTCTCAACAGGGATGGGTAGTCCAGGAACCTTCCATGGAATATTAGCCTTCCAACATCTCCATGCTTCACTGAGATGTTGTAGTATAACACGAGCTTTGTTCTGTTTAATCCCCTCTGGCATCATATCCAATATGTCGTGCATTACCTGTAATGTGGATCACATGATACAGTAATGTGATCACGTGATACAGTGACTTACTGATGCTCGGAGTTCCAAGTCAAAATGGCTCTCTACACGTTGCTTAGTAACAGTTTTGGCTACACCCTTTGAATGACGACCTTCAAATTGTCGTGACAACAAGTTTCCCAACCAACGCTCCAGTAGAGGGACCACACCCCTCAAGAAGAACATCCAAACTCTCCAACCAGGAGCCCAGATGCCAACTCCTGGACCCTTACCTACTGGTCCCTAGTAACACAAGCACACACAACACCCACACTACTACACAATAAATACAGTCAGCATGTGTAATAAATACATGAACAAGATTATAATACCTTAGGCCGAGTTATTTTAACGATACACTAATTTTAGTGATTTTTGTAAGCATGGATTTAGCGCATATCAACTTTAGCGATTTCACAAAAAATTATTCACTATTTAAACAATAGCTAGCTAATTATAATTAATTTTTATATTTTAACGCGTATAAAATTTAGCGTTTGTGAGGGCACTCGCTAAAATCAGTGTATCGTTAAAATAACTCGGCCTAAGGTAGTCTACTTAACGGGCTCATTTTTCATAGGGTATACGAGAGTTAGACATTCTCTTATCTATTATGAACTATTTCATAATACACACACACACACACACACACACACACACAACACACACACAACACACACACACACACTAACAGTATTAAAGCGGTAGTAGATAACATGTTTGAGATCCTTGCACATTCTAATCTGTCTCATCAACTTGTACTTGTAACGATACATTCCAGTCAGTTGACCGACATGAGCAAATGTATACTGTAATCCATCAGCAAGCTGTAGTGATAGTATTAGTATTCTATATAATGCACACTATAACATTATTCCATATGTACCCACATACATACGTGTGTTCAGATATGGTACAACTCAGTTGTAATGTAATGAGTGCACATGTTGATCTTGCTAGAAACTCACATGAACCACGTGAGTGCCTCGCAAGTAACTCATTAACACATGCAATGTCACTTGTTGTGAGTACAAGCTCCTTGTGTGTGGAGTGGTAGAGTAAATGGTCCCATTAGATATGATCTGTCATAGTTTTGCAGAATTAGCTGCTGATCCTCGTTCATGCAGTGTGATACTTTGGTGACCACAATATACGTAATTTCAAACACACTCTCTGAAAGTGAACAGTACACCCAGCCCCCCCCCCCCCCAGTGTCATGACATTGCGGTCACAGCACCATAATGATATTATTGAACACATGCTGGAGGTGGATGGAACCCAGCCTCCAAATGATGGGAGTGTACGTACGTAATAATGGCTTATGCATTACCCTTACAGCTGAGCTGTACTGTAAGAGTAGAGAATTACAATGTGTGCTAGTAATAGTTCACCTGAAAGCTGTCCACATTACCAAGACGAAACTGTACCACAGAGTCTACAATGAGTTTAGTCAATCTTAGAATCTCTCGACACAAATGAAATGCATTACCAAACCGTGACTTCTTACGTTCCTATAGTAACAAGCTAATAAACCAACATATTCTAATTAATACCCACCATACCTTAGTGGTAAGAGTTTTAACAGGTTTAAGATTAAAGTTGTAGTCCAGATGAAGATAATTTAAGTTCTTACGATGAATGAGTAAGTTTAACATGTTGTAACCTTGACGACACACTTGTAATCCAGCCTCTACCCAATCCAGTTGAGTTGACTGAAAAAATTTAGTAGCCTTGAATGAATGGAAGAGGTACCTGAGGATGATATCACCATGGTAACCACTGTATATTTAACACAACAGAGCTTATGATAATGGTCAGTCATCAAACATTGTCCGGCCAACTTTTGACCGATCAAATCAAATTTGACCATACAAATTTACTATACATTATCAATGGGGAAGTCAGTAAATTAAGGAAACAAATGTCCGGACAATTTTCAACCCTTATCATAAGCACTGTTACATGTAGACAAGCTAGGAGTATAACATTAACAATGCTCACTTTTTGTTTAGAGCTTTAGGTGGTCGATGCTTCAGGGCATTCAATACATAGACCTTTAGTAGTTTCTGATAAGAAACTCGTACCTTCACCGGGTGACCGGTAGGACAATGTTCACAGTACCTGTAGAGGATCACATGAACCATTATCATAGTACTAATGGGAGGATCATCAATAGAGGATCACATGATCCATTACCATAGTAATAATAGCAGTCCATTGTAACATGTGGAAAGAGCAATACCAGTTGCCAAGGTAACTAGATGACAACCTGACAACCTTGCCACTTTAATGTTTGTCTACCTTTACAATAAACACATACTCTAATTAGTGCCCATCAAGATTAGTAGACAAAATATGTATTCATAATAGCATTAGTTCATCACTTGCCCCTTGTGAGTTACCATAGCAGCAATATTGACATGACACACATCAGTAACAATGATAACTAAACTCACCATTGCTTCACTAATGGAACATCTACTGCTCTACGAGTATGACCCGACCTCAGGTTAAATGGCCGCGGTGCCCACAATAGAGCAATCCCATTGGCTGTATTATCAGTGTAGAGGGGTGTGGTCTTTAGAAATGGTTCAATATCATCATCCAATGTGAACTCCTCCTCCTCATCATCATCATACATCCCTGTACTCTACAACATTAACAATGATATCACTGGACACACATACACTAAACAATTCATTACATTATATTATACTACTACTACTACTACTAATAGTAGAGTAGGATGATAATAGTCTGGGAATATACCAGCTGACACATACCCTAAACCACGGATAATAAATATGATATGAGGGATCAGATAACTGTTATATAACATAGTGCTTAGTGGACAGTTCAATATATCACGACAATAAGTTACTATATTATCATGATAGTCAGATATGATTACCCAGGATGTTGTGATATTTTGTTATCTACATTTTTGTGGTCTTATGGGAGGCCAGGAAGCCATTGTTTATACTAACAATGAGGTTAACACTTCAAGTCTTCAGAGGTTCTTGTAGGGAGGGCAAAGGTGCCCTCTTTTGCTCTCCCTACAAAATCTCTGTTAATATGTACCAACTCTGAATCACCACACAATTCATACCTAGGCATGGATGAATTTTTGGGTTGTAGAGCTTTATGCTGTACACGTCTATATGTACATACTCATTACATACTCTACAGACATACATACAGACTGACATATATCAGACACACAAACAAACAAACAGACAGACATACAGAGACATACATACAGACTGACATACAAACACACACACAGACGGACTGACAAACAGACATACAGATAGACAGACATACGGACAACAGAGGGAGAATACCTTCACAGCATAACGATGAGATATTGGATTAATAAGAGGATCAAAATAAAAAGCTGGTAAATCAGGGTCCTCTGTTTTGATATATACCACTGAAGGATAGTGGTACCTAAGGATCACATGATGTATTGATCACATGATGCACCAATGGATCACATGATCACATACCAAGCTAAGTGTACATACAGTGGTAGACTATTGTAGAGATATGGGAAGGCAATACGATACTCTGTTCTGATTGGTTGTCTTATTATGATCTTGTTAATATCATTAAACTCATTCCAGTCATCATCACTATGGTAACACAACATATGATAATAAACTACAACTCCAATTAGTGCTCACCCTTGAGTCTGGTCTCTCACAAGTGGCTCAAATTTAGGTCCTCCAGGAATGGCAAGGTTGAGAGCTTTAGCAGTGAAGAATGATTTCAAATCAAACAAATAAAAATAATTGTCATCAACTAAATCAGTCAATAGTTGGTTGCCAAGACGATACAAAACTGCCATCTTCCCCAGTGACAAATTCCACCACTTGTATGTTGAACCATTAACACATCTGTGGATGATAGTGCTTATTATTAGGTAGTAGTGTCTTATTATTGAGCAGTATATGCTGCCTTGTTTAAGCACCGGTGCTAATTGTTATGTCACATGACCTCTTTTGTGACGTAATAAGCTAAATGAACAACAATCTATCGACACTTCTGTTGCAAGTGTCTCACCTTGTTTAAGGGAATATAGAAGGAAAGACAATGAAGGATGAAAATTAAGAAACACCATGGTGTACTGCATCCCATGAACTTTGATTGTAACAACAGTTTAATGAAGTCGACAAGATTACATGAAAATTGTGGAGCCATACTCCTAGTGCTAGTGGGTCTTGCAGTCTGACAAAATAATGGTAGATTTGTAACTTTTTAAAATCTACAATTAATTATTAATCCACACCATTACAATTTTCATAGAGCTCAACATAGTGTTGTTAAAGCATTTCAGTCAGTTTAGTTTACTGCAAGGAATGTTTTAGAAGCCTTGTATGGCACTGCTAGAAAAACACTTGATAATACAGTACTACATGCAGATAGTGGATTAATAATGTGTGCACTGTACAGCATCCTCTAAATGGTAGCAGTTGCTCATGCACGATGCACTTACATTAGTTATCACAGGCACGGGTTTGACTAACATTCATGAGGGTTGTATCATGCCAACCTGACAATGGTCAGTCATGCTAGTCATATTTACCGACAATGGTTGGAACATGCATTCATGATAAGTGGTGGTGATAAACTGATATTGTATTACAAGTATTTGGTCAGTCATCTGCACCAATGGCTGCATGTTCATCACCAGTATAATTTGAATACTGTACTTATTCACATGATGATGACTAGTATAGAGTAGTTAATGATAGAGGAGAACTCACGTAGTTCCCACTAGTGGTTTATGATCATAGAACCAATCATGTACTGAATTGTCTTCCTCAGGATCCAGCTCCATCTGTATGGCTTCCAGAGGCTCAACATCCAGGATGTTATCAGCATAGTCCAGTGGAGGCTCTTCATCATCAAATGGAGGAAATCTCATCCTCTTAAAGTGTCTCCGATCCCTTTTCTCTCTCCTCATCATGATCCACATTGTTCTATAACATCATGGTATACATTATATAGAGAAATATAATGCACTAAAATACAAACCAACTGAACTAAAAGGTATAAATAATTTATCACACCTTTCACTTTACGTCAGCAGTTAATATTTGCCAGTGGACACACGCGCGCACACACACACACACACACACAGACAGACAGACACAGACAGACACAGACACAGACACAGACACAGACACAGACACAGACACAGACACAGACACACACACACACAGTGTACAAAAGCAATTTCAAGAAGCCATGCCAACACACACAACTGGTATAAAAACACATCCCCAACAAATAAACAGTCAATATTATAGCATGTAGCATTACTAATACAAGTGACTACTACATTATCAGAACATGTTCCATTACATATACAGTGTAGAGCTTACCCCCACTGTGCAATATACACTGGTTCAATCACCCAGGGTATCTCATTGACAAATGTTATAGCACCAGTAATGTGATACAACACTTGTACATCTCTGATCTGTTCCCATGGCATTGGTAAGTTCTCCAGTAACTTTAACATTGCATGTGGCATGTATTTCAATGCTCTACAATGATCATTATACATCATCTCATCTATTCTACACTACAATAATCCTCACCCAAGATACACTCTCTTGTCGTGACGATACTTCCTGCTAGTCATGTCGCCATGGTCACGTATTATCTTGCGCACGTGCTCTGGAGGCATGTCTTCTTTCTGTGCCTCAACATAATTAAACTTTCTCTTGTCACTGTATCTTTTCGTTTGTAACTGTTGCCATTTCTTAGCTGTATATGTGTGTGCACCAAATTATTAGAGTCACGCTCATATTAACAAACAGGCATACCTTTCTCTTGCAGTCGCTCTTCTGTTATTGGAGGAGGGTTGGGAATTGGCGCCAATTGCCTCTCCAATAGAGGAACGGCCATTTCACTGGACTCTACAGTAGCGCGTGTACAACACGAGATGTCAAAAACGTTGCTATTACGATTTAACTAGCATCACGTGCTAGCAACAATTCTAATATTTTTATTGATTGCAACCCCGCCCTCACAATCATTGAAGGAAACTCAAAGATCACATTTTCAACTCTCATCCATCCTACATAGATCCTACAAACAAGTAGTTATCGCGTGATCAAACTGTCCGTATTAAGCGCGTAATTAAAATGATCCATTATGGCGACCGTTAAGCTGAGGAAACCTACTGAAGTGAGAGACATACTAATATAGCATATAATGATATTACTGTATGGTAGTAATGATAGAATCATAGATACTATAGACTCCATAGTATCTATGATAGAATGATGCTAATAAGTCCGTTATCATAACTGAGATGACATACACGGCTATTAGTCTCGCGAGCCAGACCACTTTTTTTCTTTTATATTTGGGACGGTCCCAAATATAAAAGAAAAAAAGTGGTCTGGCTCGCGAGACTACACGGCTATGCATTCTAGTACAGTATCTATCTGCTATATATAGTACTAGCAAATGTACCTGCCCTATCGTGCAGGTGTAGCTAAATGCATGCTGTGCAAGGCAGCTATACAGCAGATTACAATACTCCCTGATGCCTTAAATTGGTCAATTCGTATGATAAAAGTACTAAGTCTCCAATGCCTATACTTATACCTGGTGTCCTGTGTCTCTAGCCTGCATGGCCTACAGCTTAGCCGCATGCTATGTACTTAGTATCTTCAACCTTTCCCTATAAGCCAAGACATATATGTATGTACATGGTCAGCAATGCATGCAGTGTCCTACACATAATGTCTCTCTAGTAATCTCAGTCTTATGTAAATCTAGTCTACTCAGCCTTAGGCTGCCTAGTCTGTTATGCCTATTAGCTATGTCTGCCCTGTCGTGTAGGTGTAGCTAAATGCATTGGTACAGCTATAGGTCATATACGTAACAGGACTTGCTTGTCCGTCAGTTATAAGCCTACTACCTAGTCTCCTATGCCTACCTAGTCTCCTATACCTATACCTAGACTCCCATACCTACCTAGACTCCTATACCTACCTAGTCTCCTAAATCTATACCTAGTTATAGTCTCTTATGCCTGCATAATAATTATATAGTCTCTGAATGCCTAAGCTTATAATGTATACTACATGTAAGTCTCCTATGCCTACCTAGTTTCTTTGCCTATACCTACTTTGTTTTAAACTCTAGCTCACGCCTGGTTATGACAATGACAACAGCTTTACAGTAAGGTTTCATTGTCTATTTAACACCTTTGTAGTTATTTAACACCTTAGTTGAGTAGGCTGTCCCTGCTAATTATATGCATAGATTATTATGATAAAATTGTCAGCCAATTCACAGACCGTGTAATAGCGGTAGCGCTACAGCAAACCGACTGTCTGCATTCCTGTTCTTACTGTCTTTCCTTTCGCATGTTGAGGATCAATTCGTTTTTGACAGACACGCCCACTTATCGAGTCAAAACGTTTACTCTTGTATAGTGCCGGCTGCTGCTATTGAGGTTTTAGACACTTCAAAGTAAGTGACTTGCTGGCTACTTCCAGCTGAAGCGGAGGCTGGGCATGGGTAATGGCTAATGGCATATTCATTTTCGACGGACACGCCCACTTATCGAGTCAAAATGTTTACCCTTGTATAGTGCCTGCTGCTGCTACTGAGGCTTTAGACGCTTCAAATTAAGTGACTTGCCGGCTACTTACAGCTGAAGTGGAAGCTGGGTAATAGCTAATGGCATTTTGGCAGCACAACCGACCATCACATAAAAACTAAATATAAGACTAATAAGTCAGTCGAAACGCAAGCGTCACAAATTTTGGTTTAATCTTGCGTTTTATTTGCGTAAGGTAGCCCACGCAAGCTGACTTGCGGTTTATGCTCATTTTACATCATCGACTATTTTAGGCTGTAACTTCCGATAGCTGCATTGTATGGCTTTGTAATTTTGTGAGCACGTTTAGCAATCAAAGGGCTTTAAATCGATGCCAAACACGTGGAGACGCGGACAAATAGCGACAGCAAAAATGAGCAAGGAGAGAAATAAACACCCAATTTTCAAGTGTGGTACAAATGTGTTTCTGCATAGTAATCGTACTAAAAACACGTAGCTTTGGTAGAGCGATGTTAAATCTTTGTAATAAACCATTAGATTTAATTGTCTAGCATTGAAGTGAAGAGATACACAATAATTTACAATACAATGAAATTAGTGCCTTTTATATTACAAAAAATAAATTTGCAGTTGTCCAATGGATCTCCACCTGCCTCTGCTAGCAGCACCACCACTATCCACAACTCTAGTGATGCCTCATCACAAGAGAAGATCACAAAACAGTGTATCCTGTGTGGAAGCAAAGACAAACAATTGTCATGATACATCAACTGGGGGTCAACAGAGAGAAAATTTCTTTCAACATACTTAGACTCAACTCCCTCTGAGAATAGCTTCATATGTAAGTCACATTTGATGGAGGCCAGAAGACACTATAACAATCCGGACTTCATGCCAAAGTGGAAACCTGGTCCTAGAGGTATATCGAAACCTTTAAAAACATGAGTTAATCCTAAATGCATCAAACCAGTACATGAAAAGCTTATTAAACCTTCATTTACATCTGCTACTGAGCTTGAGGAGATCCTTGGGATAAAATCATCAGATAATTCCCTTGTTTTATGTCAACTCTGCTACAATGCAGTATACTGTCAGACACATCCCTCCAAATGTGCTTCTTGTGGGGCCATACCTAAGGTGTATACAAGTTTCTGCCGACACAGTCCAAATGCTTTAGCTGTTAGTCAACATTTAGCAACTACAGCAGGAATAGATATACAGATAGGGAATGATGATTATATATGTATAAGCTGCTATAAAATGCATTGTAGTATCATAAAATAGTATCATGCATTGTATGATACTATGTAGTATCATGCATTATAGTAGCAAATTGTGTAGTATCATGCATTGTAGTAGCAAATTGTGGTTGCAGGAAAAAGGAAAGGTACTGTGGGCCAGCATGCATGCTTGTGTCAGGGATGTGTAGAGAATGGTGAGAACAATGAGAATGACTTGTGCAGCACTACAGAAGGTGAAGACACTACAGATGAAAGTAGTTTAAGCATTGAAGAATATATAGAAGAAATTATAACAGAAGACCAACCAGTATTTGATACATGTTATGACATAGTGTCGGGCCGCATAGTGTAGAGGGACGCCCTGATATACATGATCTTGTAAAATCATGGTACAATTTCGTTTTGTTGTATGTTAGTAGGTTATATTACTCACATGTGTCACTGATACCCATCACAACATTTCTATGAAATCCAGTTCACTGTATCGTTTAGGCTTTCTTCACATTTCGCCAGTTTTGGAGTACAAAAATCCGACCATGGAATGTAGCTTTCGACCACAGGACCAAGCGAGTTCTGAACGAGCATAAAAACACACTAGGTTGTTTTGTCAACTCCTTTTCGTCTTTCCTCCAACTTATAGACAGGAAAACGGCAAAAAAACGTTACTTTTACATAGAGGCGTGAATGCCTGTTGAACGCCATTTTCTACCGACTAATAAATTTCCGCTGCAAATAAAATACTTCCGTTTTATGACGCTTGCGTTTCGACTGAAGTAAAAAAATGTGGAGTGACTCAATCCCCGACCACTGTACTTAGGTGTCATAGCCGATTGCATTACCATGCATCAACGCAATAATTTCAGTGATTTATGACTGTTATGGTCGACATGGGTGTCCATCGGGCACTCGTTCCGAGAAAGCATAGCTCTTAGAAACTTTTAGAAATAAACTTTGAGATGCCAGAAGACATAGCTTTGATTTCGAGCAAGTCCGGCGTCGATCGATGCAGAGATGGCAGAGTTATCAGCCTGACGAGGAAAGAATGCAGACGGACGGACGGACAGACGGCTTTTCAGCTTTATATAGTAGAAAAAAGATAGAAGAAGAAGAAGATAGGTATACAGTTACAAGCACATTAGATTAGTTATGAACTCACTGGCTACCCAGCCTCCTCCAAAACTCAATTGAGGTTTGGAGGTTTAAGGGCACTGGGTATTTCCTTTTCCCAGTCTTTCTTGATATCCTTTCTCTTCTCCTTGATATGGCCTTTAGTGCCCTTCTATCAGTTTTGTTGATTTTCCCCCTTTGGACTGTTTCTTCCTCCCCCTAGCTTATTAAACACCATTTCTTGTTTAGCTTGGGGGGAAATAGCTGGAAGGGAACTTCCACTATACCCGTGCCCTTTCACGGTGGATGAACCACCGGAAATGAAGATGAGATTAATGGTTGGATGCTGATGTATGCATGACTGTTAACGTTGAGTACATTGGGCGAGATGTTGGGTATTGCTGTCATGCATGAGTCAAAGTGCAGTAACTCGTCATCGGCTATAGTTATTTGATTGAAGACTACTGAGCTGGCTATATATTGTTGATAAGAGGCTAAAACTTGGGGACTGTATTGATGATCGTGCCTCAGGGTTAGTAATTATAAGTGATAGTGCCAGTGTAGCCTGTCAACAGCATAGCTACATAATATAGTTAGTATCTGCACAGCTAAATCTTAACTGAGGGATGAATACTGTTTAGTAGCTACTTTGTGGGGAGGGCATTGGGTGGGAAGTTCTGTTGCTAGGCAAAGTGGGCTAATGCACTACACCCAGTTAAATATATGGCCAAGCACTATCCATAGAATTGGCTCTCGCGCAAACCTTTGAGCTTACCTTTAGAGTTACTGCACTTTGACTCATGCATGATAGCAATACCCAACATCTCGCCCAATGTACTCAACGTTAACAGTCATGCATACATCAGCATCCAACCATTAATCTCATCTTCATTTCCGGTGGTTCATCCACCGTGAAAGGGCACGGGTATAGTGGAAGTTCCCTTCCAGCTATTTTCCCCCAAGCCAGTGACTTATGGTTAAGTTTGACAGTGACTATGGTTACGCATATAATATCTATGGTGGAGGACACTAGGCTTGGTATACATCACTGCATACATTATATTATAATCTTCTAAACAACTGAAACAATTAGAATACACTATGGAGACTAGATACATAGTCACTGGTACTCTCCATTACTATTATGTTTTATAAGTTATTTATAAAATATTTACAAATATGTCGTAATTACCTAATAATTTAACTATTGAATGTGTGAACTCCTCAACAGTAATATATACAATACATAATGAGGTGTATTATGTAAATAATCAGTTGTCATGGTTACTGTTGTTATATGATTGTAGGATGAGAAGACTAAGATATCTAATGCAGCTTATACTGGTGATCTCCACACCATACAACAGTTGGCCTCCAGTGGTGTGAAGGTCACAGGAATTGTTTATGATCTGGTGAGTATGTGTGTAGCTATACAATACACGCACACACACAGTGTATTTGATGATATTGTGTACATTGAGTGACTATGGGATATTTAGTAATCAAGTTAAATGAAATATTGTAACGTATTGTGGATATTCAGCTTTGCAAGTTTCAGTGTTAAAGTTCACAATATTAATAACCACAATTAATAGTAACCTTATGGTAGAAGGTTAATATTGATCCTGTAGAGGTGAATTACTCCATTAGTTTAATGTTGATAAAATATACACCATACAGTGAGAGGTCCTAAAGATTGCGAGATGCAGCGATTTTGCAAATTTTAATTCTAAAGCAACTCTTAAGGAATACAACATATTCCAGGTATCCTTCATTATCCTTCTCCTTGCCTTGTCCTCTTTAAGCTGTAATATATGGAAGGATTGTAATGGTTGAGTGTAGTCATGGCAACAAAGCAGCTTTTCTCCCATAGCAGTTGACAAAACTTCCTTATAAGGCATGGTATCCCTAATTTTAGAGGAAATTATGAAGTTGACTCCATCTGATCACATTTGCAAAATACACGATGAGATGTATGATTTTGTGAATGATCATGTGATTCGAGACATGCCAGAGTTGACAAACTTTATAGTAAACAATATTATATTACTGCTGGAAGGAATAATTGATGGGTATGCAAAAATTGCACCTCACAAAGTATACTTGCTGTACGATATTGAGTAAATATTGTTTTCATTACATTTATATACTGTATAGCTGAAATTTTTGAGGGTGAAATTTTTGTGGATTTCGTGGATTTTGGAGTACCTACGTCGTTGACAAAAATTTTAGCCTTGAAGTTTTTTTCCTACAGTATATATTTATTAATTCAACGCGCACGCAGTACTTCTGTAATCCACAAAAAGTTTATCCACAAAACTATTAATCCACTATTCCATGAAAGTTTTAGCCGTTGACAATTTTAGGCTATACGCGGTAATCCTACAATGCTTTAGTTGATAAATATTATAATGTTTAAGTGATGTGCATAAAACGTGTGTTAGCTGTGGTATAAAATATAGTGTGTTTGGAATAAATGGTTGCCCATGGCAACCAGGAATCTTTATTAGTGTGTGTAGATATCTTAATAATTATATTTTTATATTTGATAGAATAATCGAGTAAATTATATTAATTGGTAATTATAATATTGTTAGATTATAAAATTTATTATTTCAACGCAATTTTGAAATATTTAGCAAATATAATTGCTTGAATGTTATTTCAAATGATTTATAATTTACATTTACGTAGAGTATTTGTTTGAGCAATTATAAATCTTGAGCATTTCTCTAATTTCATTTTATTGATATAAAAATTTATGTCATAACTTGTGACGGCTTTAGCGTATAAACTTGAAATTTTGTAGACACTATCGTAACATGAAGTATAATTGATGGTGAACAAATGGGGTTGTTATGGGCAACCATTCTATAATAGTAATCAGATACATATACACAATATTAACATAATGTTATGATGCTAGTATATATGATGTCATTATTTGTGTAGAAAGCATTTTATTCATTTGTGTCATGTAATATAATGTCCGACAATAACCCTTCATGTTAAATGAAACATTTTGTGATAATATATTTTATTGTTTTAGAAATATATTTTATTATTATTGTTTGTCTATTGAGAAAATGTATTATAAAACACTTGTTCATGATATTAGTGAAACCATACAAGTGTTTTTGATGTTATTATAATAATGGTAATCAATGTTGTTGTTGTTGTTGTTGTTTACTACTGTAAACATTGTTATATGTAATGAATGTTGTTAGTGTAGTCTGATCATTAGTGTTGTGTCTTCCTACAGGACAACACCACATCACTCCACTGGGCTGTGATGGGAGGTTACAATCACATTGTGACCTTCCTCCTCAGCCATGGAGCTAGAGTGAATGATGTTGATAGTGATGTGAGTTAATATCACAATAATGTGTGTATTGGTAGATAATCACATTAATAATTGTATTTCTTATTTCTTTAACATTTATGATATTTATGATATTTTATGATATTTATGATATTTTATTGAAATACTCGTAAATTGCATTATAATTACATTAATTAATTAATTGGCAAATTGTAAAATTTAATATTTCAATGTAATGTTGAAAGATTTATCAGACAAAATTACTTGAATGTTATTTCAAATGATTTATAATTTATATTTATGTAGAATATTTCAGAATTATTATTTGACGAATTATAATTCTTGAGAATTTCTCTAATTTCATTGTATTGAGATGTGAGAGTATAAAATTAAAACTTTAATATGTCGTAACTTGTGACGGCTTTAACGTATAAACTTGAAATTTGGTAGACACTATCGTAACATTATGTGTAATTAATGGTGAAGAAATTAATGTTGCTATGGGCAACCATTTGCTAACAGTAGACAATTACACATACAAAGTATTGACACCTTAGGCCGGATATTACTTAGCATAGGCAAGTGAGCATTAAATGGCATACATCATTAACATAAAAACATTATAATGTATGTGAATTTCATAAATTTGTTGATGCTAATATCGTACGTGGGAAAATTTTGGCGGGGTAAAACATTGGTGAATGTGCTGATCTGAATCAATTGGAGGGTAAAATATTGGTGAATGAGCTGCATGTATAGCTAAAACTGATCCTAAAAAGAAACATTGGCAGATAAAAAATTGGTGAATGGCCTTCTATTTGCCAAATTCGCCAATTTTTTCCCACTCCAAAATTTTCCCACGTACGGTAATATCCAACCTATTAGTACATGTGGAAATCTTTTGTGATCATGTGATATTTTATATTTTGACAATTTACGTGTGTCTTCTATTTATGTAAGAATTATTATGTAACCATGGTTATGATATTATACTTATATGTATTGTAAAATTTCTAAAATATGTCACTAATACACAGTAATGTCCAGTGATGATAATGTGTTTGTATAGACATTGTAATGATCATGTTGTTATATTATACAGTTGGAGCAGACTGCTCTTCACTGGGCAGTACAGAGGGGTCACACTGACACAGTGGCCCTCCTGGTGAGTAATGGAGCAGATCTGAATATGAAGGATTATGTGAGTAGTGGAACATTTTAATGTATTATTGATTGTTTATGTACAGTATTAAGTATTTTACGACGGGTCCAACGTGATTCCAAATCTAGTCAGTGGCTGCCAAGATACTTGAATCAAAACTTTCATCAATTTTCTTGTAAAATTTTGTATTTCTCTGTATATTAGTTATCACGTAATATGCTTTGCCTTATTTGGTAAAAGGAATCTTTGGAACCAAGTCAGGAATCTAAAAATCAAGCTAAGATTCTGAATCATGTCAAAAAATTCATATTATGGGATCCCTCAGTATATTAATCGGAGAACACATGTGAGAGGCCTATTATCCATTATGCAATAAATACAATAATCTGAATATTTTACTGGAAATGTAAGCACTAGTGTTTGGATTATTGATAGTCCATTTAATAAAAATATGAGGTTGCTATGGGCAACCATTATATAATAGCACTAATAATATAGTCATACGTACATACAATTTATTAACATTGAATAATTGTTAATGCTAATCTGTACATTTTATATGCTTATGTTATCATGTTACCCATGGCAACATAGAAGCTGTACAAGTGCTTTCCACATTCTAATCCTTGCATAAAATATATTTCACATTTTAAAATATTTGCTGCATAGTCTAACAATCTATGGAGTTCAAAAAGTTTTGGATGAAGTAAAGTATTGAATGTACTGCAAGGTAAAAATTTGGAGATTATTTAGTACAATGACATCATCAGTTAAGGAGTTAACCAATGGTTGCCTATTACAACACATGTGATATTAGCTGAGTGTAAATTTTGTGGATTTCATGGAATTTTAAATAATTATGTAGTTTGGTCTCCAAATTTTTGTGTTGCAGTACAATTCAACACTGTTATATCGTATAGCCTGTAATTTTAGAGTGTTAAAATTTTTGTGGAATGGTGAATTTAGCAGTTTCATGGATAAAATTTTTGTGAAGTACTGCATCGAATTATATTGTAGGACAAAATTTTGAAGTGCTACTCTGAAATCCATGAAATGTACAAAAATTGTAACCCTCAAAAATTTTAGGCTATACAGTAACTCAATTAATTTGTAAATATTTATTGTACACTGTCAGTTGTTAATGTTTACTATATTGTTGTATTGTGTCTGTAGTGGAACATGACACCTCTAGAGTTGGCAGTGGTGTATGGTCACAGTGAAACAGTGGAGGTATTGGTGAAATATCACAAGATGGAAGATATTAATGACGTATGTAATATTGTCACACTATGTGTATAATATTGTACTAGAAGGTGTGGCTTGTTATAATAGTGGGTGGGGCTAATACAGTACATGTACTGATGGTTGTATACATAATAATTGTCCATGATCATTATCCATCTGTAATAACATACATCAATAACTTTATGACTTGGGATTGCATCAGCAAACTAGGGGTGTGTTGCTCTTTCAGTGAATGAAATTTTGAAATCAGCTTTAATTGCTCATTTCAAAATTAATGTGATTTTAGTGCTTAAAATCAATTAACCAATCATGAGCTTGTATTTGAAAGGTACATACATACGTATCAATTTCTAGGAATAAGAAAGTGTTTTTGGAAAATTACTTGAGTTGTGAGATTTCATGATTTAAGACATGGGCCCAAGAGATTACAATCTCATATACTCTAATAGAACAGTCATAATGGAGTACTGTATCATGCATTATAATATACTCTAATAAAACATTCACAGAATAAAACCTACTCAATTAATATACTCTAATAGAACAGTCAGAATACAAATACAAGAGTACAAAGGTATTGCAATATCTGATTATAAATCATCAAGCCTACAATGCCATCATAATAGACATTTAATCTTATGATATGCTCTAATAGTACAGTCAACATAG